>CP116447.1:6653067-7135071 GCA_028216015.1 Quercus dentata
ATATCATAAGTTATCAATGATCTTGCAGCTGATTTCTATGCAAGAAATAAAGATAACAAAATTGAAGATATAACACCAAGACTAGAGGGATATTCTTAAGTTAAGAATCCAAGCACCAATAAAAGAGGATGATATAGATTACAAAATGATCTCTTTTATTGATCTTTCTCCTATTGGGATTCATCCAGAAAGGTTGAGTATCCCAATTTTTTGGTTATTTCAACTTGAATTGAATTTGCAAACTTTTTTGTTTCTTCTTTTTCCCCCATTTCTTTGGCTGTATTTTGCAATTTTAAGTATGTTAGACGTTGCAGTGAGCGATACCATGAGTATTTCATAGGTTGTTGATATCTTCTTTAGACTTTTTTATTCATTTTTTATAATTCAATAGCTGGGATAAGAGATTTGGAACTTGGACATCTATTTTGGAAAATTTAGGAAGTGTCAGCTTAAGCTAAATGACTTTTGGCATATATCTTTAGTTTAAAGTGTCCATAATTCCTTCTTTTTATTTTTTTGTTAATCCATTATCTATTTGTACTTGGTTGAAATGAATACATAAATCAAGCTTCATGTGAGAAAATTTTTATGAAATATACTGATTCAATCTTTGAAATTATAATTATATATATATATATATATATATATTTACTTATTTGATAATTTGGCTTGTGAAAAAAAAATTAGAGATCAATATCTTGGCCACTTACTTATTACCAGTTAGCTCCACTTATTGAACAAATTTACATGCCACGTAAATTCCCAATGTCTCTTTATGATTAAAATTTGCACTTAATATTGTTTTTTCAAGAAGAAAATTTGTAGTTAACATCTTCTAATTGTCAGATGCATTTTTTTTTTTACCTGTTTATGTTTAGTGGGTTTGATCGTTGAACTTTGCACTAAAATCTCAAAAATTGAGTCAGTTGATTTCATTTGTAAATATTGATTAGTTCAAGGTCTAGAGACAGTCTGCCCTTCTTGCCAAGAAAATGCACCATCCTAGTTTAAAAAATCTTTATGCCTTGCCGAGGACCAATTTATGCTTAATTTTTGATACATGACTAGTAGCTATCGTTGTTATCATAGTTTGTTCCGCAACTACTTCAGAGTGAAACAGATGCAACTATTTTGAAGATACATCCATTAAACTACATCCACATATTGTGTGGTATCTTATTCTAAATTCACACAAAAAATTATAGAAATAAGAAAATGTGAATAGCACAATGGATAATTTAATCCCTAAGCCGAATGGCAATTGACTGAAACTTGTGTTCGGGATCCACTGAGGCTAGTCTGCCAGACCATTCAAAACAACGGCCCATAGGCCTATTAGTGCATTCACTGGATTACATGGATTGGCCCATTAGCACATGCACTTCTTTCCTTCCAACCTGGATTTCCTCTCTGTACACCTCTCTAGTCTCTTGAATGATGGTGGGCACTCTTTCACTCTCTCAACTTTTTATTGTGGATATTTTTTTGTCTTGATTTAATTTTATTTATTTTTTTTACATATCATTTATTTTTTTTACTGTTCTTGATAGAAATCAAAATCCAAGTTTCTTCATTGTTCTCTTCAAGAAATGTAGTCTGATGAAAAAATTTTGGTTTCAACAAGATAACAACTCAATAATTGAATAGGTGATGTATCTGGATGACCTTGATTTCTGGCTGTGTATTAGAATAGAGTGAAAATTGGCACTTTGTGATATCGGGGTAATGTTTGTTTAGTATCTTGGTGTTCATTGAAAACAAAAGTGCAACACTTGGACTTGATTTCTCCTTTCAAATCAATCAATAATCCATAATTAAATGGAAATTAATCAAAGAAGCCAAGAGCAACGTTGTGATTGCTCCAACTTTTTGACATATAGAGATCTGTCATCTGAAGAATTCTGGCATGTCTGACCCACTCAATTTAATTTCAGCTTTAATCAAGGAGAGAAATGTTTGTTTCTTTTGAAAAGATAAGAGAAATTCGGCCCTCAGATATGACAGTTGAATATGAAAGCAAGTTAACTGTTATAATAGCGGCCATTGCTTTAAGCTTCAATAATGCAGGGAAACACTTTCCCCATTGTTTGCTTTCAATGCAGAAGGGCCCTACCGCCCTAGGCTCTAAGGACGACAAATTATTAGTCCACTGCTATAGATTTGGAGCTTCTGGTTAGTCAAGTTTGGTATTTATGCGCAAGCGGTAAGTATCCATAGACTCGCTAATTTCTTGTGCAGCTTTGAAGTTTAAATAATGCAAACAGTAATGCAAGAAGCCAAAAGCAACGTTGTGATAGCTCCAACTTTTTGACATAATGAGCAAGTTAACTGTTATAACAACGACCATTGCTTTAAGCTTCAATAATGCAGGGAAACAGTTTCTCCATTGTTTGCTTTCAATACAGAGGGCCCCTACCGCCCTAGGCTCTAAGGACGAGAAATTATTAGTCCACTGCTAAAGATTTGGAGCTTCTGGTTAGTCAAGTTCAGTATTCATTCGCAAGTGGTAAGTATCCATAGACTCGCTAATTTCTTGTGTAGCTTTGAAGTTTAAACAATGCAAACGGTAATGCAAGAAGCCAAAAGCAACGTTGTGATAGCTCCAACTTTTTGACATAATGAGTAAGTTAACTGTTATAACAGCGGCCATTGCTTTAAGCTTCAATAATGCAGGAAAACACTTTCCCCATTGTTTGCTTTCAAGGGAGAGGGCCCTACTTCTTTTAAAACTTTTAGTTTTGAAAATAAATCTAATTCATGTGTAAAAAAAATATTTTAGATTAAGATAATTTTTTTTCAAATTATATAATTTTTTAATAAAATATTATATAATATTATATAATATATTATTCCTATTTAGAGGTCTCTTGATTAGTAGGGGGCCTTAGGCCACTTTGACAGTGGCCTATAGTTTCAGCCGGCCCTGGCTCTAAGGACGAGAAATTATTAGTTCACTGCTATAGATTTGGAGCTTCTGGTTAGTCAAGTTTGGCATTCATGCGCAAGTCGTAAGTATCCATAGACTAGCTAATTTCTTCTGCAGCTTTGAAGTTTGAACAATGCAAACAGTAATGCAAGAAGCCAAAAGCAACGTTGTGATGGCTCCAACTTTTTGACATAACGATCTATCATCGGTAGAATCAAGGCATGTCTGACTCACTCAATTTTCAGCTTTAGTTGAGGAGACAAATGTTTGTATCCTTCAAAAAGATAAGAGAAAAAAAGCTGATGAAAGACTGCAACTTTCATATACAATTGTCATAACTAAGGGCCATTGCTTTAAGCTTCAATAATGCAAGGGAAACAGTGTCCACATAGTTTGCTTTCGGTGCAGAATATTGCAGAGGGGCCAGAAGGACCGATACTTCAAGACTCTTGAATTTTAAATATTATTAAGTACGAATTATTGAGAGAAAAGAAAGAATGAGACATCATGCTAACACTTGTGGATCAGGAGAAGTTTTTTTTTTTTTTTTTTTAACAACATTATGCTTCATCAATATGTGTTATTGTCATGCATGGTAGCACCTAGGGTTATAAATGAGTTAAATAGACAAGTATTAAATGCTCATGACTATATTTAAATTTTATTTCAAATACAAGCCAAGCTTGGACTCATCATTGGATGAGATTATACGTGGAACTTTGGTTTTTTTTTTTTTTTTTTTTTTGGGAAAAAGCTTGAATTTGTTTACAAAATATTTGATTAACTTATTCTTTTTTCATGTACAGTAAACATTGCAACTAAATTTTTTTACCCTTTACAAATCCTTGCTAATAATTAATAAATTATAGTTGAAAATATATATTATGAGTTTATTAGATAGAATGATTTTAGTTTATGAATAAACTAATTCACCGACCTTATAATGTCAAAACTTATCAATAAATAGACTATTTCTAATCTCAAGTTTATATAAATTTTTTTTTTATATATTTCTTTGGGAACATTTGGATGGCTGGCTTCATGGACTTGAAAGATGTGCTATAGGAGGTTCTAAGTTTCATTTACCAAACTACCTGTTTAGAGAGTTTTCAGGATATCTTATGGGCAAAGAATGTAGTAGTCTAGCCAAAGACTATGACATCACTTCTTTATTTCAATATATATATATATATATATATACACACACATAAACACATAAGATATTAAAAGGCTTTTATTTAACCAACATACGTATATTTAATTTTTTATATCTATAATATGCACACATTATACATTTCAAATTGTTGATAAGTAACTCAAAAAATTGTTATAGCATAACAAAGTTAACAAAAGTAAAGGTTTACTAGGTTACTCTTCACATAGTACTACATCCCCCCTCTCACTTGTTTGCTTACTGTATCTTCCATTCTTCCTTGCACCTCCAATCCATAATCAAAGTGGAAAAAGAAAATAGAGTAATTATTTCTTTTAACGCAACAACGAGGTTTTGCCTAAGGTGGTCAAAGAAAAAGAGTGATATTTTATCTATTACAAACTTTACTATGTATATGTTATAAATAAATATATCAAAATCTAAATCATAATTAAAAAATATTGATTATGTTATTTGTATGCGTAAAATGTTTCATAATTTATATCTATCTATACTATATATAAGATGATTTCCCTTTTTCAACTGGACTTTTATGTCGTTCAAAGATACCCCCGTTAATGAATGATAACTTCATTTAGAAATAGGATCGTAAATATCAATTTCTAAATTTCATTTTGAATTCAAAAAAAGAATTCCTTAAATTTAGGATTTTTTTTCCCTTCATGGTAAAAAAAAAAAAATTACAGTTACGACTTATCTCTAAAGTTTATCATTTTTATTTGTTTGAAAAAAAAAATACATATATATATATATATATATATATATATATATATATACATATTTCTAAATTATTATAGATGCAAATTATTAATTTTTACTCAAAAAAATAGAAGAGCCTCTAAGCACATATAATGTGCCTGCTTAGAGGCTAATTATCTATAAGAGGATTCCTCTCTTTGATTTGGATTTTTATTTGGTTTAGAAATATCCCTAAACCTTACTTTTAACAGGGAAAAAACTTGATGATAACGTGATAAAAATATATCTCTAATTCCACTTAAAATGCGTACAAAAATAGAACACTCAACTACAAATTTATATCTTCAAAATAAACTTATCCAATATATATATATATATATATATATATAAGGAAAATTTTGACACTAGATCCCAATAAAATAAAACGCCTCATCATATTATGACACAAATTTTCAGCTTTATTTGAGTAGAAAAATATTTGTTTAATACATAACCGCATTACTATGTCATAGCAAGAGCTTCAATAATGCAGGGAAACAATTTCCATATTGTTTGCTTTTGGTGCAGAGGGACCTTAATTAAGTACCAACACTCCAGTTAGTGTTTTGTTTGCTTTTGATGCAAGTTCGGGGAAAAAAACAGGAATTCTATCTTTTGACTCACTGGCCTTATCTATCCTTGCCTTCTCTTTCGCTTTTGTTATTGGGATGTGTCCTTAAATTTTTTTTTTTTTTTTTTTTTAAAAAAAAGGTAATTAGGTTCTTGACATTACATTGGCTTTTATTTTTGGAGAAGATATTAAAATATACAAAAAGTTCTATTATAAGATTGTTAACGAATTACTGTATACAAAGAAACAAAAAGAAAAACCACTTTTTTATTTAAAAATAATAATAATTTGATAGTTGAGGAAAAAAGATTTGAATTCTAAATGTTTCCATTGAAAATGACAGGAAGTGTCAACTGGGTTACAAGACCCTTGAATTTGATATATTATTAAAAGTATGAATAATTGAGACATATCAAGTTAACACTTGTAGATAAGAAGAAGCCTATTTTGTTTACAACATTATACCTTGTAAGTATATGTTATTGTCATGCATGGTAGCACCTAGGGTTATAAATGAGTTAAATCTACAAGAATAAAAACTTTAGGATTTTTCTTTTAATTTTATTTTGAATACAAGTTGAGCTTGAATTTATCATCAAATAAGATTATATATGAAACGTTGGTTTATTTTCTTGTCAAACAAGCTTAGGCTTGTTTACAAGTTACTTGATTAACTTTTTTTTTTTTTTTTTCACATATAGTAAACATTGCGAGTACAATTTTTTTATCCTCAACAAATCCATGCTAGTAATTAATAAATTATATTGTCGGAGTTAATTAGATAGAAATAGGATGATTTTAGTTTATGAAAAATTTGATTCAACAATCTTATATTGTTCAAACTTATCAATAAATTTTACTGCAAAATAGACTATTTTTATTATCAACAAGTTTAAAACAATATTTTAATAAGTTATAAATTTATTTACAAATTTACATAATCTAATCTCAACTTTATGTAAGCTTAGTTTTATATATCCCTTTGGGGACACTCATAGGTGGGTTGAAGGGCATGTTGTAACCTATAGATCTAAAGTTCAATTTACTACAATATTGGTCTACGAGATTTTCAGGATATCTTATAGGTAAAAAGTGGAATAGTCTGGTAAAAAACCTGAGACACTACTTCTTTTATATATATTAGCCTCATCACATGTGCTTCGCGTGTGTGATAAAACTTTTTATTTTTAAATTAAAAAAAAAACCCTATGTTTTTTATTTTATATATATAATTTTTATTTTGAGAATATAATTTATAAGTGGATAAAATAATTTGAAAATCAATAAGAGAGTAACCCTATTTTTTAGGCAATGTTTTAGTGGGAGTTAAAGTTGTATTTTTATCAGATTGTCCTTTAGTTTTATCTCTACTTAAATATAGGGGTGTAAAGACATTTTTGAACTAAAAAAATGAGGATCTCAAATAGGAGAAACCCCTTAAATAGTAATGTGTGTGTGTATATATATAATTTTTTTTTTTATATTTTACATTTCAAAATATGTAGTTAAGTAACTCAAAAATATTTTTTTGAGAGAGTTTTAACTTATGACATCTGTTCCTGATGATAATTGTGGGAACACTTCCCGCATTAAGTAGTTTTTGTCCGTTTTTGGGAGCCAGTCCCTCACGGTTTTGTCACGAAGGGGTGGGTGTGTAGTAGTGGTACACTCATGGTCGCTCCAGAAGCTTATAAACCGTGAGTGGAAGGGTTACTTAGGCGATGTGGGACTCGGGTGTCAAGCCCAAAAGGGTGAAAATCTTGAGCTCCCACCCCTTGGTGACAAAACCGTGAGGGACTGACTCCCCAAAGCGGACAAAAATTGCTTAATGCGAGAAGTATTCCCACAATAACTTTTTATTATCAGACCAAGACATCATGAATTCTATACTCCTTCTGCTATTTTTTTTTTCTAACCTATGGGTTTTAATTAGCTCAAATGGTAAAGTCTCTAAAGGTTAAATAAGAGATTTAAGATTCAATTCTCACTTACACTAAAAATAAGAGATTTAAAATTCAATTTCTGCTTATACCAAAAAATTAAAAATTATTATAGCACAGCAAAGTTAACATTATATTATACCTTTTTTTTTTTATATATAAAAAAGATAAAATTAGTAGTCCTCTTCATTTATTTAGATTCTAGAAGACACAATAATTGCAATTTCTCATTACACCACATCACCAATAATGCTTCAAGAATAATGCGGGTAACACTTTGGGATTCACGCACTTTCCTTTCGGTGCAGGGGCCCATAGGCCATGACCCATCATTCACGGTTACTTTGTTCACTTTGACTTATGAATCCCGCTTTGGAAAAATATGTATTATTTTTTATAAAAAAAATTTGCATAGTTATAGGGTTGGTTTGGATATATCTGAAAATTGAAAAATGTTATAACAAAATAATTTTTAAATGTGTAAATAGTATCGTGAGATCTATTTTTAATGAAAAAGTTCTTGAAAAATGAAATTTATGGGTCAGTAAACAGTGCACGATGTGCACTAATTGACTAAAAATTATTTGACAAGTCAAACTTTGTGATTTCTGTTTATCAACAGTATATAAATAGTAACCGTAACAGTAAAATTTTTCCAAAATTGTTTGACAAGTCAAACTTTGTGATTACTGTTTATAAACAGTATATAAATAGTAACCGTAAAAGTAAAATTTTTCCAAAATTGTTTGACAAGTCAAACTTTGTGATTACTGTTTATAAACAGTATATAAATAGTAACCGTAACAGTAAAATTTTTCCCTAAAACGCGTGGAAAAAAAAAAAAAAAAAAAAAGCAGACTCAGACGCTTTCAGCCAAACGTACACATAGTTATCACAATGTTTTGGCTTCTTGCATTATTGTTAGCATTGATTTAAGCTGCACATGAAATTATTAGGTCCGTGACTCTTCCCCTTTAACATGATTAGTGGATCTTATCTATGCATTGCACATTGGGGGCCCATCACTTGACGGAGAGGAGTCTACCAATCAATTACACCTAATCATTTTTTTAAGGAAATTTATTATGGAAAAGGTCTGAGGCAACAGTCATCACCATCTCCTCTAAACCTAGGACCGTAAACTAGCCGAGCTGAGCTAAGCTATGTATTAAAAGTTCAAGTTTATTCATTTAATTTTATTTCAAACAAGTTTCGAGCTCAAGTTCACTACCAAACAAGATTATATGTTCAATTTTGGTTCATTTACTTGTTGAGCAAACTCGAGCTTATTCACAAACTACTTATTAACTTATTCTTTTCCTATATATGGTAAAACTATGACTAAAATGTTTTGCTCCTTCACAAATTTATGAATTTTGACTATAAATGAATTGTTCATATTATGAATAAGCTATAAATAATAATTTTATATTATATGAACCAATTTATAAACTTATACAATCTAATTTCAAGTTCATATAAATATATTATTAGACAAGTATACATTTAAATATATAGTATTATATATAATTAATTTGAGCTCCAATGTTCAGGAATTTGTTCACGAGCATATTATTATGTTTGAGCTAGACTTGTTTAATAATTATGTCTATATTTGGACTTGAGTTTGGCTTATCTATATATATATATATAATCGAAGCCTTTACTGGCACCACAATTTTCCACGTCAGCACAATATTTAATAAATAAATAAAAATTATAACTCCTCAAAACCCTAGCAACCTTAAAAAATAAATAAGTAAATAAAAACTATAACTCCTCAAAACCCTAGCAATCTTACCCCTCTCTCAAGTTAAGAAATATAAAGTCACGGTTTCTACAAATTCTCTCTTTCTCTAGATGTAGGAAGCCCTAAAGCATTCAAGATCTACAAAACCCTAGCAACCTTACCCCTCTCTCAAGTTAAGAAATATAAAGCCACGGTTTCTGCAAACTCTCTCTCTCCGGATGTAGGAAGCCCTAAAGCATTCAAGATCTACAATGCACAGTATAGATTTTAGCTTATAAAGTTCAGTTTTTGTAAGGTTAGTTTTGTTTATATATTAATTAATACATAGTACTTTGTTCACCATTGAATACTCATATAATCAATCTCCAATTCGGTGTTCAAGAATTAAACCAAAATTCTAAGCTGCGCTATCATCATAAAAATATTATTATTAGTATGAATTTTATGGAGTTGCGATGTTCAAGAATTAAACCAAAATTCTTTTAAATTATCTATAATATTTTGTCCTACGAAAATTTTATCTCTTTGATTTTAGTATATTGTGTTTCTTAAGATATAGAGAGATTTTCTTTGGTTTTCGCAAACTCTCTCTCTCTCCGGATGTAGGAAGCCCTAAACGCACGGTATAGCATTCAAGATCTACAACTCACGGTATAGATTTAGTCCTTACGTTTAGGTTTAGGTTTTAAGAGATTTATATATTACTACTATGTGGCTGAATTTCTCGTGACATCAGGTTTATGTTTTTAACCAAATATATCCGGAAAGCAAGAGAAGGTGCATAAATATTTAGTCCTTACGTTTAGGTTTAGGTTTAGGTTTTAAGAGATTTATATATTACTACTATGTGGCTGAATTTCCCGTGACATCAGTTTTATGTTTTTTTTTTTTTTTTTTTTTTTTAATTTGTTTTATGTAAGGTTAGTTTGTTTGTTTATCAGTTCTTTATCTCAAAGATAAGGCTTTTATTTCTACCGCAAGAACTATTTAGGTATGTATCCCTTGCAAGCACACATGAACTTAAATTGTCTTTTAATATATGCATGCTTTATTATTTTCTAATAGTTTTTCCGTGTTAGCGACTAGTTTACTAAACAAATGAACGTAAACAATCTTTTTTTCAAGCCAGCAAAATCTAAAATGAAAAAACTAATCTGAATTAGATCACCAAAATAATCCTCAAATCCATCTTGATTCTTAGAACCATTATTTTGTACACAGTATAGTGTTTTGTCTATATCTTCCTTGAAACCACCTTCCATCTTTAGAAGCCACATTTCTCCAAAACATCTATTATTATGCCCACTTTTTCAATAATCAACATTCCCCACTCGCCCATTAAACATCTATTGATATGCCCAGTACCTCTGATTCATAGATGGCTTCTTATTCAAGGTAAGCGGCCTATGCAGAACACTTTCACACAGTCCCACAAAGACCCTAAAATGAAAACTACAAAGACCAAGAAAAAGGAAACAAGTTCGAGTTGTTCATAAATAGTTTAGTTCATTTACAACCTTATTTAAACCTAGTCATTTCGTTATGTCTATAGACTTTCTCAATAATTTTCCATTTTATCTTTCACTTTGTTTGTGTTAGAGATATATTAGCCCATTAGCATAGGCCCAAGTCTAATTCTACTTTGTGTGCAAGCCAAGTCTCCTACTTGTACTAGAAGTCTATTAGTCTAGGGTTTAGTCTACTATATATACACATGTTATGATTCATTGTAACACAGGATTTGTACTACACTCTAATATATTATTAATGTAACCCTTTAGGGTTTTCCTCCGTGGATGTAGGCCGTTAGGTGAACCACGTAACTCCCATGTGTTCTTGTGTTCTATACTTTATGCTTTCGCTTCCGCATCTATACTAGCATATTCAACATGGTGTATCAATGCTAATATTTAACATGGTATCAGAGCCACCTTCCCGTGGTCATGGTTTTCTGTCCTTACGGTATATTTAAGAGCAATCTTTGTCTTCCTCGGTGTTTTTTTTTTTTCGCTGCGTTCATCTTCTTTGGCTTCCCTCTGCTGCCGTCAAAACTCTCCGGTATAGTCAAGCCACCGTTAGAAGTCGCATCAACACGCAAGACCATTGCCTTCCTCAAACTACCGTCACAGAGCCAAACTTCATTCAAGGGATCTTCTCAACCTTATCAAATCTCAAGATTTCATCAAGCTTCCATCTTGAGTTTGAGAGGGGGTGTTAGAGATATATTAGCCCATTAGCATAGGTCCAAGTCTAATTCTACTTTGTGTGCAAGCCAAGTCTTCTACTTGTACTAGAAGTCTATTAGTCTAGGGTTTAGTCTACTATATATACACATGTTATGATTCATTGTAACACAGGAATTTGTACTACACTCTAATATATTATTGATGTAACCCTTTAGGGTTTCCTCCGTGAATGTAGGCCGTTAGGGTGAACCACGTAACTCCCATGTGTTCTTGTGTTCTATACTTTATGCTTTCGCTTCCGCATCTATACTAGCATATTCAACATGGTGTATCAATGCTAATATTTAATGATTTGGTAAAGTGAAGGGGTGGAAAGAGAAAAGAATTAAAGAAAGGGAAAATAAAAACAATGGGAACCGTTAAGTGACATATTGGTATGAATACAAAACTGGAATCCCAAAAACCCCGAATTGACTTATTAATAACAAAAGAACCCAACAATCACTATGAATTCCATTGTTCAATTTGAACAATCTCATCTTTGGACTAGTTAAATTCCATCCTACCCGTAAAACAAAAAAAGAAAAATGAAAAAGGAGACAATCACCTTTTTTTTTTTTAAAGAATAGTAAGTATTTTAACACACACGCACACAAAGGGAGAAGAGAAAAGGTCTTAAAGAAACTAACAATGGTGTATATCCAAAATGGCCTAACTCTTGAATACACAGTACAAACTTTAAAAGACACAATCACCTAGATGAGAGCAATCAAACGTTAATGCCCTTAGGAAAATCTTATCTAAATGTGAACTATTAACTTAAAAAAATTTTGATTCTTGAAAAAAAAAAAGGTTAAAAAAATATTAGGATTGGATTTTTTTGGGTGATTATAGGCTTATATTGTACTAGCCATGTAAACTAAGAATTTTAAAAATTACTTTCTAAAATTAGGCTTCCTTTCCCTCCTTTTGTGCACTAAATGGGATACAGGAATGACACATGGTTATTTTAGGGCATGTGTCATATTTAATGCACAAGAGTATTAGATATAATCCAAACCCAAGTAGCTAGTTTAGCTCATAATAATCATTTTAAGTAAAATAATGTCTTATTTGTACCTTTCTCTATAAATAAATTCCTCAAAGACTAATCATTAGTTTATAAATTTTATTGACTAAATAATTGTGAGTGATAAGGAAAAAGGACTAACAACTACTCAGGAAAAAAGAATTAGTTCCATCTGCAATCACCCTTAAAAAAAAAGTTCCATCTGCAAAAAAGGGTGATTTTATATTATTGTTTGTATAAAAATTGCTCATTGCACATCGATCTAAACTGTTTCATGTCCATACTGTTATTATTCAAATATATATATATATATACACACACACTTATATGTAGGGGAAATTATATAATATAATGAACCATACTCTATCCCAAGTTAGGTCACAAGTTTTTAAAATTTTCAATTAACATCTCAAACTTATGAAACTATTTCAATTGGAAGTCTTTATCTACCTTTATTATTTATTTACATTATTATGTACAATTGTATAGCCACAAAAAAAGGGAAAATTGTTGATAAAAAATTAAGTTTCACCTAGGTACTCAGACTCAATTTTCAGACAATCATTTTCTCATATTAAGCAAAACTCTCTCTCTCTCTCTCTCTCTCTCTCTCTCTCTCTCTCACAGAGTTCAATAGCCACCAAATTGATTGATGAGTAAGTCTAATTAACGAATTTCAGTTTTTATAAGCTCTGTTATTCTCAGAATAACTTAAATGAATAATAAAGATGGATAAATGCCTTAAAAATGATTTCATCAATTTAAGACTTTAATTGACAAAATCATAAAACCCGATATCTAATCTAAAATATGATATAAACTTTGGATTTTTTTTTTTTTTTTTTTTTTTGAGAAACTAACTTTGGATCTTTATATATCTAATTTACCCAAAAAAATAATGTATATATTCGGACCATGCACAATGCACTGTTGGATCACGTTGCAAAGAAGGGAGTCCAAGTTAGGTCACAGAACTCCTTCCGTCATTTTTTCCTGTGAAATGAATGAATTCTATATCTTTACGAGAAAGGTAAGCTTAGAATGATCTGTGAGAGAAAAATGAACTGGATAGTGACAGAGTGATCAAAATATAAGACCCTAGTCATTACTCGAGTGCTATACATGATACACGTAATTGTGGGGCATACTGCCCAACTTTTTGGCATAAAGATCTGTTTTCTATAGAATTATCAATTATGGCATGTCTTACCTACTCAATTGTCAGCTTTAGTTGATTAGTCTACCAAAAAAAAAAAAAAAAAGCTTTAGTTGATTAGAAAAACGTTTGTTTAATAAGCCAAAGGCCTAGTTGAATAGGCACCTTTCCATGCACGAAGTACTTGAGAATTTAAGGAGGAAAGGGTTTGAGCTGCGGGATTAACAGTATGTTGTAATTATTTCTCAAAAAAAAAAAACCGTTTGTTTAATACATACCGCACTATGATGTCATAGCAAGAGCTTTAATAATGCAGGGAAACGCTTTCCACATAGTTTGCTTTTGGTGCAGATGGACCCTAATTAAGGACCAACACTCTAGTTAGTGTTTCGTCTGCTTTAATCCTTTTGCTGCAAGTTCAGGGAGAAACACAAGTATACCATCTTTTGACTCACTTGCCTTATCTATTATTGCTTTGTCCTTTGCTTTTGTTATTCGGATGTCTTTAGAATTAAAAAAAAATAATTAGGTTTTTGACATTACATTTGCTTTTATATTTGGAGGTCTTATAAAATTCAAAAAAAAAAAAAAAATCTATTATTAGATTCTTGATGAATTACTGTATACAAAGAAAATGAAAAGAAAAACCTTTATTTTTTTTAAACAAAAAAATGATTTGATAGTTGAGGGGGGAGAGATTTGATTTCTAAATGCCTTTGTTGAAAATAACAGAAAGTGTTAATTGAGCTATAATACTCTTGAATTTGAAATATTATTAAAAGTATGAATAATTGAGAGAGGAGAAATTGAGACATATCAAGCTAACACTTGTAGATAAGAAGAAGCCTACTTTGTTTACAACATTATACCTTGTAAGTATATGTTATTATCATGCATGGTAGTACCTAGGGGTTTTTTTTTGGGTGGAGAAACCAGACTGGAAATAGCTTGGGGTTTTATTCAAATAACTCAATGAACATCATAAAAGAAACTAGGGGGATAATGTCCTCAGGTAGTTCTTCCAACCAGACCTGCAACCCCATACAATGTTTAGTTTTTTTTTGCTAGAGTATTAGCCACAATATTACAATTGCATTTAACATGACAAAGATTTCAACAAGTTTTCAGGATTTTTCTTTGGATTTCATTTTGAATAAGAGCTAAATTTGAGCTTTGTTACAAGTTATATTACTTTATAGTATACATTACGACTAAATTTTTTTATCCTTAACCAATCCATACTAGTAATTAATAAATTATATTATCGGAGTTAATTAGATAGGATAATTTTAGTATATGAAAAAATTGATGCAACAATCTTATATTATTCAAACTTATCCATAAATTTTACTACAAAATAGACTATTTTTATTATCAATAAATTTAAAACGATATTTTAATAATTTATAAATTTATTTACAAACATACATATAATCTAATCTCAACTTTATGTAAACTTATTTTTATATATCCCTTTGGGGACACCCACATGGTGGGTTGAAGGGCATGTAGTAATTTAGATGTCCTAAGTTCCATAAATATATCTATATATATATAAACAACTTGCCTTCTGATATACAAGAACGTATATTCCGAAGCAAGGCTATGTCTGAATCATGTGACCTATGGTTCAAGCATTTACAGATAATGGTCATCACCCATTTCCCAATATACGATGAATCGGAAGATGCTGCCTTCATCCTATCCACTTGGAAAAAGTACTTTGGAAGCAGCCAAAGGATCTATGAGAAGAAACATCCCTTCCCCGGTCTAATAATCAATTATGAAGATTGGTCCGTTGAAGAAGATCCTAGCTGGCTTTCACGAATGTTCGAATATGGGTTCGTCCGACTCATCGGGCTTACTAGCCATGATCAGATCAACCAATTCCCACAGATCATCAGACAGGTTGTTTCACGAATTAAAAGTCCATTTGTCTCTATCGGATGTTGGAGTACTCTCCCCCATTGGGGACGAAACAATTGGATGGATATCCAACCTGCGCACCATCTTGTACTCATCAATGGGTACACCCACAATGGTCCTTGGTATGAAGGAGACTCTTATCTCCATGATGAAAACCCTAAAACTCTTGCAAGATGCTGGAGTGGTTACTTCAACAACGAGATCATAGATGTCACCCATGAGCTATGGCAGAATTACCACTTTGTTGGAAATACTGGGAGAATTACAGTATTCACCACCAGGCCGTATTCTCAATCTCTTCATACAGAAAGGATTGACTACATAGAGCCTGGAGAGATAGTAATGCGACAAGCGGATTATGAACCTATCCTGTTTTGTGGCGTGCGTGACAAGTTTGCCAGATACCATGAGCATAACTATGACTATGATCCTCCATGGGATCCTTATGATGGTTATCCTTCCGGTCATGATACTGATTAAGCTCCATACAAACTTCTTGATGTTCCGCAATGACCTCCGTAAGTCCGTAAATCACCCCCGCAAAGAACCGGTTACTATTGAGCAGCACCCGCATGCGGATAGATCACTATTCACCGCAAAGTCCAGAACACTATGCAGAGATACTATTCCAGAAAAGCAAGGGGACAAGATACTGTTCATAAACAAAGTGACGACCATTATTCACTTCACAAGTACTCGATGAGAATCATGGAAATCACTATTTGCTTTCGGTGGAAAAGAATCTACCTTGAGTAAAAGCAAATTACTCTCCGTGATTTTAGCAGTCTCTCGACCTTATCCAAGGCTCTCCTTAGCTATAAAAGGGACCTTTGGCTTGGTCTTTTGCGAGGCTTCATATGATAGCTTAGGCTTCATACACCTCACTCTCCAGAGCTCTTTTACTTTGTACTCTGAACTACAATTGTAATCCAAATGGCTCTCTTCTCCTCTCCCCTAATTTACACTTGTACTAGAACTACATTTGTAACCTATTTAGCCTTCCGCACCGAGTCCGCCCCGGATCGGCACGCTCCCCCCTCGTATTTAGTAGCTTACCCCTATTTGGAATAGGTTGGTTGGGCCCTGGGCCCGTCCAAGGAGATATCGTGGCCCGGACAATCCTTATTTAGGCCCACCGAGGCAAAGAGAACATGTCCGAGGAGTAATTTCTCCTCGGACATTGCAAAATCCGGATCAAAGGTGCGTCCTAGCCACCGTAGTCCATCCTCCAAATACGTAAAAAGGAAGGAAACTCGAAAATATCTCAAAGCAAAGGCTGCCATCACCACATTAAATGCATTACAACTATTCTCCTAGCCGCATTAATGAATAGAAGACCCTTGAACAGTGCTACCTTAGCCACCGCAACTCACAAAGAATTGATAAGGGTGTCTGATAGGACAGATGTTCAAGTAGGGGTTTGAATGATCAATAAGTGTAAAGCCCGGATGATGGGAGAGGGCCTATATAATATGCAAAAGTCCCCCAAGAGAGGGGGACGGAAAAAAAGAAAGGGAAGGAACACAGGAGAGATTTTCTTGTATGAATATATGCCTATGAATAAAGTTTCGAGCCCGATCACTTGAGAGGGATCTCTCTTTACGTCCATCTTTTTCGTTCTTACTTCTGTATTTCCTTAGCTCATGCAACAAACCGTCTAAGCTAATCGAAATCAAGTTCTTTAGCCCATACTCTACAAAAAATTCATTGTTTGGGACTTCTTGGGCCAAGACTTGACCAACAAGGATTGGACTATTAAAATATAATGGAAGTAGTTTCTTAGTTTTTGACAAGACTATTCTATTTTTCACCCATGAGATACCTTGAAAATTTCATAGACCAATAGTGTAGTAAATAAAACTTAGGGCCTCTAGGTCACAACATTACAAAATTATAAAAGGCTAGTATTTAAATAAATGTATATTTAATTTTGTTTATATCTATAATATGCACACATTATAAATTTCAAAATTTGTAGGTAACTCAAAACTTATTATAACATAATAACGAAGTTGACATTATACCTTTTTGTTATATAAAAAAATAAAAGTAGTAGTCTTTTTCCTAGAATACACAATAATTGCAGTTTTTCATTACACCAAATCACCAATAATGCTTCAGGAGCATGTGGGGAACACGTTGTTTCCTTTCGGTGCGGGGGCCCATGGGCCATGGCCCATCATTCGCTTTTGACTTAGCCCACGTGTATCATGAATCATGCCGGCACTCAAGAGTCAAGGCCAGGGTCTTATATTTTGATCACTCTGTCCAGTTTATATTTTCTCTCACATGTCATTCTAAGATTACCGTTCTCACTAAGATATAGTCAATTTCTTCTACTTCACTGAATTTCCTGGTAATTAAATTTCAGTGAAGAACCTACTCTTAGGATTTGGAGCTTAATCAAAACTTTTGGGTGGCTGCAATTGCTCAACAAGTCAACAAACTCACTGGTAGTATCTCTATTCTCTTTTCCTCTTTTAGGTGCTCATAGTCATAGGATTTTATTTCTTCAATTTGTAACTTCCGATTGGGAAAGAGAATATATCTTTGTATCTTTTTCTCACATTAACTCATTGAGTTAGTACGTTCTTCTGAATATCACTCGTCCATTGTTCTAATATAGATCCTTACTTTTCAAACCAATGGCCTATAGCCCTATTAGCGCATTCACTGGATTATTACTCGGTGCATGGTCCGAAACTCAGAATATACACATTTCTTCTTCTTTTTTTTTTTTTTTTGTGTGGGTAAATTGCATATATAAACATCTTATGTTTATTTCATATTTTAGATTAGATATTGAGACATCAATCCATTTTTATAATTTTATTTAATTTATTCTGTCCATAGCAGAACATATAAAAAGTGAAATTTATTAATTAAACTTTGTGTTTTTATATGGGGCTTATTCATAAATCATTTTAATTGCCATTAAATAGAGAAGGTAGAGAGACACTCTTTTTATTTTATTTTTTATTTTTTTTTGAGAAGAAGAGAAACTCTATTTAGAGATCGAGAAAGAAAGTTTCGCTTAAAGTGAGAAAGTGATTTTTACAAAACGATAAACAGAGACTTCCAATTGAAATAGTTCCATGAGTTTGATAGGTTAATTGAAAAAATTAAAAACTTGAACATAATTTGAGATAGAGTACTAAAAACTTTGGTCTGTTTTATTATATAATTTCCCTTTTTTTTTAATAATGACAATACGTACATGAGTAGTTTAAAAGTGCCATGTACCATTTTTCTATAAACAATAATACAAAAGCATCTTTCTTTTTTGAGAATTTGATTCTTAAAAGTGTTGTATTAAGTGAGCTTGCTTTTATTTATATGAAATATCATGTAGTTAAGATGTTGTACTTTAAGAATATCTAATAATTACATGATACAAAAGTGAGAAAGAATTTTACTAGACTTCTAATACCGTTCACTCAAATATCTTCTCTTCTATCATGGTTTGTTAATGTAAAAGGTTTAGAGCTAATAATATTGTAGTTTCACCAATGTTGGATGTATGTAATGAGCACTAGATTTGAACGTGACCTTGGGATATATTGGAGAAGGATGTGAGATAGTCCAATTTTATTGCAATTTTTCATTTTATATTATTGGGAAATATCACACCCCTCTCAAATGGCATCCTATGCATGTGGCACTGTGTGTGTGGGTTCAAACCATCATCACTTTGAATCTAAATGCGGGGATCTATGCTTTGTAGCAGTTTTAATGATGTTTTGAACCCTTTGGTCACATTTGCTACATGTTTATGGTCTTGTTGTTGCCATAGTTATTGTTGGAATGGATGGATTTAAAAAACACTGCCCTGTTTGGAAGTTTAGAGAGGGAGGGAGTAGAGGGGAGGGAGCGGGGGAGGAGAGTAGAGGGGGATGGTTCCTCTCCACCTTGTTTGGATGTTTTTTAAATTAGTAAGGGAGAAGGGAGTAATTAGCCCTTCTTCTTGTTTGGATGTTTTAAAAATTAGGATGAAAATGAGAGGAAATGATTAAAATAGACAAATTTACCCCTATTTAAAAATGGACTTGTAACATTGGTCTATTATTAATTTAGAAAGAGTAAATTGAGAAATTTATCTAATGAATAATTTATCTACTCTACTCTCCTTCCAAATCTCTCTAATTTGGGAGAATTAAAAATAAGAGGTTAGAGGTGGTTGAAACCCTTCCAAACTCCTCCCCCTCCTTCTTTAAAAAACTTCCAAACAAGTAATTGAATTACTCTCCCTCTCTCTACTCTATTCCCCTTCCTTTTTTAAACTTCCAAATAGGCTATAAAAACTTACAAAAAAGAAAAAAAAAAAAAAAAAAAAAGGAAAACAGAAATAATGGGATAGAGCCTTAGTTAGCTAGCTCACAGTATAATTCTCTCACTTCCATACCCATGGCAAGTGGAATTTTGGAAATGAGGATGAGGAGGAGGTGATGACTTTACTTATTAGAGAGACAGAATGTGCGGAATTTTGAAAAATTAAGAATAAAGTGAGGTGGTGGTAGTTAATGTTATCTCATTACTTTGGAGTAGTGTCTTTTTCATTATTAAATATTATAAAATATTTCCAATGAAGCTACATCAAGTAATAGTGTAATTTGAACCTATCTTATGTAATATATATATATATACACACACATATACATATAGACATGGAACCAACACTATGAGTCTATGACATGTCAGTTTTATTTTTATTTATTTATTTTTAATTTTTATAGCTGATGTGATATCCTCATTTTAAGGTTTTAGTTAGTGAATTAACGACATAGTATAATTTGAACTATTTATTTTAAAATGAAATGTTCATATTAAAAGAACTCTATGTGCATGGTAGAGTTCCCTAAAAACTCTAGAGAATCTTGATACTAAATGGATATTAATAGGGTAAATATAATAATTATTTATAGGTTTTGTTAAAAAAATTATGATTAATTTTTTGTAAAAATTATGATTAATTTTTTGTAAAAATTATTTATATAAAAAAAAACTGATTTGGAAATTGGGAGATAAAATTCTTGCTCAAATTGAGTTGCTTTGGTAACAATTAAAACAAAGTCAAGTAAAAGATAAAAACAAATTTATTAACACCAAATCAAGAATACAAAAATAAATGTAAGATTAAATTAATAAAAATAACTAAATAGTCTTTTAATTCACTCGAGCAATAGATTCATATTTTAAATTATAATAAATGTACATTACACCAACTCTCATTGAGGTTTTACAAAATCATACTCCTCCAAAATGATTCATGAAATAGCACTCTTCCGTAAAGGTTCATATAAACGTTATAGTTAATTGCATTTTCATCTCAAATTGTGCTTTCACTATATATATATATATATATATAGAGAGAGAGAGAGAGAGAGAGAGTTAAGATTCTTACCCAAATTTTGGACAAAATGACACTTATCTTTGTTGAGGTTTGTGGATGAATAACGCCTCCTTGAAGTATGTATAAATTCATAGGAATCTTTTTTAAAAATGAAATATTTTAGTAATGAAAATTTAATTGTTGTATTTTAAAAAATTGGACGTATTATGGAACCTAAAGGGAGATTGTTATAATTTACCCTTAAAACTATTTTTCTTTACTCTATTTCTAAATGACATGTAATATACGTGAAATTTTTTTTTTTTTGAGAAGAAATAATACACTTGAAGTTGATTCCTTCAAATATTAGAGCACATAAAAATTAAAATACAAGGCCGTAAGATATTTCTTACAACATGTTTCAAAATTTATGTGGAAGACGGCTAGTCCTTAGAACGCACGAACCATAATAGTGAAAAGAGTGAAATGCAATTTGTCATGTTAAAGCGATTTAAATAACAATATTAACCTATGAAATAAATAAAGCTTGCATAGAATAAAATAGCTTAGGGCCTGTTTGGGTAAGGGATTTTCATCACTCAATTTCCATCACTCATCACTCATCACTCATCACTCATAACTCATCACTCATCACTTATCACTCATCACTCATTTTTTAACACTCGTTTGGCAACATCATTTTTATTTTCATCACTCAATTTTTTCACACTATTCATGGGTCCCACACTGTCGGCCAAGATAAAGATTTTTTTTTTTTTTTTTTTTTTTTTTTTTATTAATACCCAACTCACCGAAGCTTAACAAAAAAAAAAAAAAAAAAAAAACAAACCGAACAGCCAACCCAGGAAAAGAAAAAGAAAAAGAAAAAAAAAAAAAAACAACGCCAACCCAGAAAAGAAAAAAAAAAAAAAAAAAAAAAAAAACCTGAACGGCCAACCCAGGAAAAAAAAAAAAAAAAAAGAACAACGCCAACCCAGAAAAGAAAAAAAAAGGAAAAAAAAAAAAAAAACCCTGAACGGCCAACCCAGGAAAAGAAAAAGAAAAAGAAAAAGAAAAAGAAAAAAAAAAAAAAAAAAAGTCAAAAGGTGGTCAAAAGTTGCGGCTGTGGGTCCCTCATATGTGTTTATTTACGGAAATGCCATTGAGTTATGAGTTATGGAAAGCGAAAACAGCCTTTTGTTGTTTCGATTTCCATAACTCATAACTCAAAAATCGAGAGAATTGAGTGATGAAAAAAGAGTTATGGAAACAGAGTTATCGTTTGGCCAAACAACCTTTTTACTATGGGTCCCACCATTTTTGAGTTATGAGTTATGGGCGAGAATTGAGTTGTGGAAATTGGTTAACCAAACAGCCTCTTAGGCTCTATTAGATACTTAATAATTAGATTCTTGAGAATTTATGGTTGCTTTAGCTCGGCATGTTGAGTTTGGATTATGTTTTTATTTAAAGGAACACGAAGGTAATGATTAACGGCAAGGAATCAACTTTTTCTTTAATTTAATTATTTTTAGTGAGATCGTAACATAAGGTGACTTAACAAATGAGCAATCGATTGGGAGAGAAAAGAATCAGACATGACAAGCTTGCTGACACTTTGTGAATGTAAAGGGGATCATATCTTGTTTGCAGAGAAAAGAATCAAACATACATAAAATGATTGCAGGCCGACACTTGTGAACATGAAGGGGAATATTTTGTTTGTCAATTGTCATCGTTCATAAGCAAAGAATACGTGTGTTATTATCAATGTAATGCAAGCACGCAAAAGCAATTAGTATATATTAATATATGTTGGTTGCTCTGTCTAGTTCATCCTCCACACAGAAATTGTTCTAATTTTGTCCTCTTCACAAAGATAGCTTTCATTTAATTCCCAGAAAGAAATGGCGGAAGGAGTTCTTTTCGAAGTCGCTAAGGGAATCATTGAGAAAGCCGGCAACCTTGCAATCCAGGAGATTGGACTACTGCGGAGTCTCAAAGATGAGATTGAAAAGCTCAATGACACAGTTTCGACAATCAGTGCCGTGCTTCTGGATGCTGAGGAGAAGCAGCAGCACAACAATCAAGTCGAAGTGTGGTTGAAAAGGCTGAAGGATGCCATTTATGATGCAGACAACTTGCTGGATGACATCTCCACTGAAGCTCTACGACGGGAGGTAATGACACAAAATAAGAAGGCAAAAGAGGTACGTATTTTCTTTTCCAAATCGAACCAGCTTGCATATGGTCTTAAAATGGGTCATAAGGTTAAGGCAATGAGGGAGAGGCTTGATACCATAGCAAAGGATAGGACCGGGTTCCACTTAGATGAACGTCCTGTAGAGACACAAGTGGGGGTTATAGGGCGAGAGAAACTCATTCTTTTGTACGTAGTGAAGAAGTCATTGGGAGAGACAACGATAAGGATGAGATTAAAAAATTCTTTTGGATCCCAATGTTGAAGGGAATGTTTCAATCCTTCCGATAGTTGGTCTAGGAGGTCTAGGAAAGACCACATTAGCTCAACTCGTATTCAATGATGAAAAAATCCAAAATCATTTTGAGCCAAAGCTTTGGGTGTGTGTCTCTGATGATTTTGAAGATAAAGTAATTGTTAAGAAAATTTTAGAGTGTGCACAAAATAACGAACTAGAAAAACTTGAAAAACTTGAGTTGAACACATTGATTAATAATCTTAAGAAAGAAATTGATGGAAAGAGATACCTACTTGTGTTGGATGATGTATGGAATGAGGATCTTCAAAAATGGCTTAAACTAAAAAGTCTCTTAATGGGTGGGGCAAGTGGTAGTAGAATAATAGTGACTACACGCATAAATAAAGTGGTAGAGATTACAAAAACTGTTGGACCATACATGTTAAAGGGTTTAGATGAAGACAAGTCATGGTCATTATTGAAAGAGATGGCATTTGAAAATGGACAAGAGCCAGAGAATTCAGAATTTAAGGTAGTTGGAATGGAAATTCTTGAAAAATGTAGAGGAGTCCCCCTTGCCATAAGGACTATAGGAAGCGTATTGCGCTTTAAAGAGACGAAAGAAAAGTGGTTGTCTTTCAAGGATAATGAACTTTCAAAACTAGCTCAAAACGAAAATGATATCATACCAACACTTAAGTTGAGTTATAATCATCTCCCATCATATTTGAAACAATGCTTTGCTTATTGTTGTTTATTTCCAAAGGATTACAAAATTCATAAACCAACATTAATTCAAATGTGGATGGCACAAGGTTTCATTAAGCCTTTAAATCAAAATCAATGCCTAGAAGTTGTTGGTGATGAGTATATTATGGATTTATTATGGAGATCATTTTTTCAGGAAGTTGAAAAGGATGAGAGGGGCAACATTTTATATTTCAAAATGCACGATCTTATGCACGATCTTGCGAAATTAGTAGCGGGATCTTATAGCACCACTTGTAATTCAAAAGAAGAAAATATTGATGAAAAAACTCTGCATGTGTCATTTGGTGGTCAATCACAATCACAAATTCTGAGTTCATTGTTTAGAGCTAGTAGGATACGGACATTTATGTTGCAAGGTCAAGTAGAGACTCTATATAAACCAATTTGTGGTAGTACAATTGTTGCAAGTTTTAAGTTCATTCGCTTGTTGGATTTGCATTGTATGAGCATTAGAACCATTCCGAGTTCTATTGGGAAGTTGAAACATTTAAGGTATCTTGATCTATCAGGTAACTACATTAAGATGCTTCCTAATTCTATTACGAGATTGCATAATTTGCAGACTCTCAAACTATTTAAATGTTATTCTATTACCAAATTCCCCAGTGATTTTACCAAATTGGTCAGCCTAAGGCTTCTGGAGATCTCGACTTTGTCTTTGACCCATATACCACGTGGATTGAAGCAAATGACTAGTCTTCAAGATTTGTCAGTATTTTGTATAAGAATGAACAGCGGTTCATGCTTTAAGCGTAACAGTGGATTGAAGGAACTTCATGAACTAAGCGAGTTGAAATTTCTAAAAGTTGAAATTTTGGATTTACGTAATTACGGGGGAGTGGAATTTCCAAAACAGATGTCATCGTTCACAAATCTTGTGAAGTTTAGGTTAGAAGACTGTAACAAATGCCAACATCTGCCACCGTTGGAGCAACTTCCGAATCTCAAGGATCTCTCTCTCAACAAATTGGGTTCTCTAGAGTACATGTCAGAGATAGATTACAGTGAGGAGCTCTCTAATTCTTCATTCATCCCATCTCTAAATGAACTCTATCTCATTCGCTGCCCTAATCTAAAGGGATGGTGGCGACAGAGAAGGGATTCTTCAGAGGAAGTCGATGATGATAACAATCATTTGTTGCCCTTTTTTCCTGGTCTTTCCTATTTAGAAATTGAGAATTGCCCTAAGCTTACCTCCATGCCTCTGTTTCCAAATGTCAAAAGGCTGAAATTGGATATGTGTAGCTTGAAGCCATTGAAGCAGACATCAACACTCCAGATTGAGATTGCCAACTCCTCCTTTGCCCCTCTCTCCAAATTAAAATATCTGGAAATTGGGACCCTAAAGGAACCTTTACCCAACTTGTCCAACCTCGTTTCTCTCTATTGTTGTGGTCCTCTCCCTCAAGGTATGCAACATCTCACTTCGCTTAAGAATATGACAATTGGGCACTCCAGGGAGGTTGATTTATCAAATTTGGATCCCGTACAATGGCAAGGCCTTAAGAGCCTTCAATCACTTGAAATTAGGGATTGCCCCAATTTAATATCGTTGCCTGAAGGGATGGGTGGTCTTGCCTCTTTACAGACACTGGAAATTTACGAGTGCCACAAATTGAAATCTTTGCCTGAAGGGATGGGTAGCCTTGCCTCTTTGCAGACCCTGGAAATTTCCAAGTGCCACAAATTGTCGTCATTGCCTGAAGGGATGGGTGGCCTTACTTCTTTGCATACACTAGATATTTGGGATTGCCCCAAATTAAAATTACTGCCTGAAGGAATACAAGGCCTTACCTCTTTGAACACACTAAAAATTACCAGCTGTCCCATCTTACTGAAAAGATGCAAGAGAGAAACAGGCGAAGATTGGCCAAAGATTTCTCATATCCCAAACTTGAGAGGAATCTAAGTCAGCAACAAACCAACTGAGGTATCTAACTAAACCACCGTTTTTTTTCCAATGTTTCATTGAAAATCAAAAACCCAATTTCTTTTTCTTCTTTACCTCATTTTTTTCTCGTTAACTATTTCAATATATTTCTTGGTGATTGAATTTCAGATGAACCAAATGAACCACAGAAGACTCGCTCATAGTAATTGCAACTTAATCAAACCAATTGGGTGCTTCAAAAATTCATCAACTAACCATAGGTACTGTCTCATTCTTTCTTCTCTTTCCTTTTAACCTCTTTTATCTACTCATTTGATTTTTAATTTTTATTCCTTAATTTATAACTTCCCCCTATTAGGAAAAATAATATGTGATTTTTTCCGAATCAGTTTCTTTATTCTAAGAAATTACATGTTTGTGTTTCAAATTAAGTTGATGAGGTGCTTCATTTCTCATTGTGTAAAACAAAGTAAAATTAGCCACTAGGTGATGTATGAAGAAATAAGAGGAGAGCTTTCTGAACAAGTGATTGGGGTTGCTGTGATGCCCTGGATTTGATTGGATATTGACTTTAAGTGTGTGTTGTGTGGGAGTTTACTGGGCTGAAGTTATTCTTTCTGCAGATGTCAGCAACATGACTGGATGTATTGTTTTGATGTGTACTTCAGGATTTGATCAACCATTGAGGTAATTTTCATACACTATCCTAATTGATATAAAAAATTGGTCTCTTATACCGTGTGACTTGATGCATTCCATTTATGTACTAATATCAATGCTTGTTTTATTGTATTTTCACTTGCTATAGGAGTGCATGTTCTAATTAAATAAATCTGAGTAGACTAGGTTTCAATCTTTGATTTTCTTTTCTTATTTTGGAAATATGGTAGACAAATTATTACTTTTGTCACCTAGTCCCTTTAATCTATTTCTTCATTTTGGCAAGTTACATCTTTGTATCTTGAATTGAGTTGATGAGTTGATCTGTTTAATATGCAATTGTGCATCATTACTCGCTGTGTAGACAGAGTAAAATTGGGCACAAACCACAAAGTGATATCGGGGTAATATTGTGGGAAGAATTAAATTTGGCAGCCATTCTGTAGGAACTAGCTTGTTGTGCAGGTATTCAGTTGATTCAATTTCTTGTTATATGAACTTCCAACTTGCTGTTATATCTTCAAATTTTGTTTTGTAAATACTACCATGTCTACAAATAATTAGTTTTATTAAAAGCACTGCTTGATATATGAACCAATTGTTAATTTCTAATTGAATTGAATATGTTTCTAAACCAAAGAAACAGAGGTTTCACTAGTAATCAAATGATATACATTGGGAATTCAATAACTAAAAACATTATGGCATTGAATTGATACTCGTGAAACATTTGTGGCTTTTGTGATTGAATTCCTGACATATATATATATATATATATATATATATACATACATATATAAATATATATATATATATATATATAGCTATAGCTATCTAACTGAAGAGAATAAATGATTATTTATTTCTAGCTATAGTAAAACATAGTCTTGATACTGAATAGTCATCACTTTTTGGTTTTTAATAAAAAATTTCGTTTCTTGTAGGAGCCCTATTATTTAGTCGGGAATTAGCACATATGTCTGGAAGCTTCATTCCATTTTTATATATATCTGTATATATAACAATTTTCTGGAATTGGCTTACAAGGTGAAGGCGAGGCCTTGTTTGAACCAAGCTAAATGAGAAAGATCAATGCTTTTAAGCGTGCATTAGCTCTCTGCATGCTTCTCTTGAATGATGGTGAGCCCTGTTTCTCTCTCTCATCTCTTGATTGTGGAGATTTTCTTTTTGGGTTGATGTAATTTTTATTTATTTTTGAGGTGGGTATGTGACTTTTAGGAGGTTGAAGCAAGAAGCAAAGCAGGGTATCGGAGAGTTGGATTGGCCACTGATATTTGTGCCCTCACTAGTGAGGATTGCCAAAAGATTTGTAGATACTGGGAATTCATCAGTCTCATCTTACCACAAAGATGCAAAAGAGGATCCATTTCAGTGGTAAGAAAACTTATGTCTACATATGGTTTTTTCCCTATCCTCGATAGAAATCAAATTCAAAATTTCTTCTTTGTTCTCTCCAAGAAATGGAGCTTAATAAAACTGTTTGGTTTCAACAACTCAATGGTATTAAAATTTTTTTTTCTCTACAACTCAACAAAATATGTGAATATTCCTTTTATCTATTTCTTATTTATATCATGGTATCTCAAACTGAGTTGATTAGGTGGCGTATCTGGTTGCCAAGGTTTCTCTCGCCCTACTTCTAAAGATAGATAGAAAGGTTGGAGAGAGTGACTTTTTGAAATTCTCTCCTTTCTAAAGCTACGCAAGGCGACCCCCCCAGAACAAAGCCCCACCCCTCTTTTCCCCTCTTTAATGAAAGACCCTCACCTCGCTTCCTATTCATTTGTGGGTTGGA
Organism: Quercus dentata; assembly: GCA_028216015.1. Classification (NCBI taxonomy): domain Eukaryota; kingdom Viridiplantae; phylum Streptophyta; class Magnoliopsida; order Fagales; family Fagaceae; genus Quercus; species Quercus dentata. The sequence goes on from CP116447.1 coordinate 6,681,409, forward strand.
ACCCGAGGGCTTTTGCACTTGGTGATATTGTGGTAATGTTTGTGTTTTTTTTTTTTGGGGGGGGGTGGGGGGTGGAGTAAATCTAGCGTATACATCTACATTACATACATTAGCTTGTTGTGTAGCATTTGTGTTTATATGTGTGTGTGTGTGTGTGTATTCCTTTTTCATGTTGTGCAATATCTACAATTGATGATGACAACCACAACAAAAATTCACAAAATTTAAGTTAAGTTGCTAAGAACTATTTTGTCAATAACAGAATAATTTCTGCATTTACTCCTAATTTTTTTTAGTATCTTGGTGTTAATTGAAAAGAAAGGTGCTACACTCGGTGTCCTAGAAGTTCACAATTTCAGGGGTGGATATTACTTGGTGCTGCACTTGGAATTGATTTCAATTTTTAAAATGAATCAATCATCCTTAATTAAATGGAAGTTGTTCCTATATTTTATTGAAAAAATCAAAGTACCATATTTGTCTAACTATATAAATTTTTAGATTGCAGGTTGCCTTGGGTTAAGATCATAGTTAATGCTCAAAGTGGTAGCCAAACAAATGAACTACTCATTTTTCCCTTTCATCAGGTATGGTGAGTTTATCGGTAATCGGATTTTAGCCAAGGCCTGAGGAGTATTGAATATTGAAGCCGGCAAGCTTAAGAGTGCATGTTTCTTCAAACCTAGCTGGTAATAAGATTATGCAGCAAACTATTAGAAAAGGAATGGTAACTATCTCATTTATTACCAAATTTAATCTTTTCACATAATTTAGGTTTCTTTTTTTGGAAATTTATTTGCAATATCGTTGGCATATTATTAGTTTCCTCTCTTAGTTTGTTTTTATTTCACTCTCAAACAGAGCTTTGGTAGGTTCTAATGAATGAAAAGCATAGCTTGTTGTTAGAGCAGACTTCTGAGTACTCCCGATTTCATAGATAGCTTAATTTCATGGTAAATGATTCTTGGACTTTTCACCACTTGTGACGTTTTTTTTTTTTCATAAATGTTATTTTTTGTACTTCTCAAAAGTATAACCTTTATTCCTACATTATTTTTCGTGATTCTCAAAGTATGACCTTTATTCCTACATAATAGTATTCAAAAAGCTTCTGATAGAAATTAATCACAAGAACTATCAAGAGAAATATATTAAGTTGGACTAAAGTTGCCATTAGTTACTACAACAGGTTTTGATATTACTATTTTCTCTATTTGTGGAAGGGTCGGACACGATGCATATATTTTGATGAGAAAGCCATCTGATCTTGCTCTGACGGAAATGTGGTTGATATACAAATCTGATCTTGTAATTTTTGTTCTTAATTGTTTGAACCCTTGTACACTCCCTGTGTACTAGGGTGTTCCATTTTTTGAGATCAATAAACTTTTACTTATCAAAAAAAAAGCATTGTCAGGATCCATGTTTAACTGACTAGCTGATTTTCAGGGAAAATATGTGATTTTCCAGTGAGATTGCACCTAAAACTTTCCATGAACATTGAACAACGATCGCTTGGTGAGTGCATTCAATTCATTAGCATGACATTTGCTTTCATCTTTGAAATTGCCTTACATTCTTAAGGATGTTTGGCATACAAAATAATCCAGCAGTGGACAATTAGAGTTATGACACTTATGGCATATCACTTGAATCCGCACCTTCTAGTTTCAATAACAGGAAGTCATTAGTTTTCACAAGGCTTTAAATGGAATGCCAAATAATCACATGCTTAATGGCATTGAGTTGGCTACTCATGAACTTAATTTTGCCGTCTTTATGAGTGGCCTACTGGTATTGGTAGAGCTACAGTTCCTTCTCTTTTGTAGACATTGTTGATTATTTACATTTTAGCTTGTAATTCTTTAAAGGGTTTCTATGACTACTGCTTGTATGGATAGAGGTCCTCACTTTTTAATAAATTTTTATTACATATCCAAAAAAAAAAAAAAAAAAAAAAAAAAAAAAAAAGATTGCTAAATAACTATAGCTATCAATCAAAAGACAACAAATGAGTAATGTTCCAACTGTTTGGGTCCCCAAGTAAAATTATGAATACATTATTGTTACTAGTTGGACTCCCTCCCTTCATGTTGCTCATATTAATTTTCCAATTATGTTCACTTTCTTGGTAGTGGTTCTTGTATCGATGAGTATTGGGATTGAGCACATGTTCCAGCTGTTTCATTCTATGAATCAAGTTATATATGTCAACACTTTTCTAGAGAGAAATTTGCATTTAAGGTGAAGGTGAAGGAGGGAAGGAGTCTGATAAATGTACCTTGATTTTAACTGAAGGAGATTTGGCTAAGGCTCTTGCAGTAAGTGGTTGTGTCATTGTGCAGAGTATTTTAGCATTAAAGTTAGCTCTATTGGGTTTCACTTTGTATGATTTTTGATGTTATTCATTTTAATACAGTTGGCCGGGCTTGCTACTGTGGGTCGAGATTACTATGGTGTGTTCCCATTGAGAGGTAAATTGCTCAATGTGAGGGAAGCCACTGCTAAACAGCTTGCTGAGAATAAAGAAATTGGGTACATAAAGCAGATTCTTGGACTTCAGCAGCATAAAGAATACACCAATGTAAAATCTTTGAGATATGGTCATTTGATGATAATGACTGATCAGGTGCGCCTTAAGTTTCTCTTATTGTTTTGTTCTTGTTTAATGCTTGCAATTCTCTCTACAAGGCACACTGACAGCCTTCAACAAATATAAAATTTTAACCATAATTTATTGTACAGGCTCATGATGGTTCCCACATCAAAGGGCTGTTGATCAATTTTATTCATTCATATTGGCCATCACTGTTAAAAGTTCCATCTTTCTTAATTGAGGTTATCACTCCTATTGTGAAGGTTGGTATTTTCTGTTAACTAGTTCAAATATTAGCACAACTTCAATATAAGTGGAATGTTTCTTGAGGGAAAATGATCATTTATCATCTTTGCAGGCAACTCACAAAAACGGGACACAATTATCATTTTATACCATGCCTGAGTATGAGTCATGGAAGCACAATTTGACGGGCAATGCAAGTGAGTGGTCTATCAAGTACTACAAGGTTTGCATTGTTAAATTTGTTACATGTGAACCAATTACAGAACATTTTATTTTATTATCTGTTTTCTGTCTTTTGCATATTGATTTGTTTGTATCTTTTTAGGGGTTGGGAACAAGCACATCAAAGGAAGGAAGAGAGTACTTTGCAAATCTTGAGAAACACAGAAAAGATTTTATTTGGGAAGATGAACAGGATGGGTAGGCCGTTAAGCTGGCATTTAGTAAGAAGAAGATGGAAGAGAGGAAGAGTTGGCTTAGGCAGTTTGACTTTGAGGTCAAAGTTTTTCCATGCTTTCTTCTTGTGTTTTTAGAGAAAGTGAATGAATATATATCTAATATAACACCTTCTGAATGGCAGCATGGTACTCACCTTGATCAGACGGGCAAGCTCATAAAATACAGTGACTTTGTCAACAAGGAGCTTATATTGTTTTCAATGGCAGATCTTCAGAGGTCTATTTCCTCCATGGTTGATGGCCTGAAGCCTGGCCAAAGGAAAATTCTTTTCTGCTCTTTCAAGAGGAACTTTGTCAAGGAAGCAAAAGTTGCCCAGTTTTCTGGTTGTGTCTGAGCATTCAGCTTATCATCATGGTGAGCAGAGTCTTGCGAGTACCATCATCTAGTTCAGTATGCGTTTTTAGTTCTAATCTTGTTATCACATTTTGAATTCACAAATGATTTGTTCGATTTCAGGGAGGAAAAGATCATGCAAGTGCTAGGTATGTCTATACGTGGCTTTCTCCAATCACGCGGTTTCTGTTCCATAAGGATGATGATGACCTTCTTGACTACTTGAATGAAGATGGGCAATCAATTGAACCAACTTGGTATATTTTTCCCCATTCCTCTATCTATTTGGTAGATGGGATTTTAGCATTTTGTATGAAGAACTCCTATATATAAATAAGGCTTTTTCTGGTTTTAGGTACATGCCAATTATACCAACGGTTCTTGTCAATGGTAGTGAAGGAATTGGGACTGGTTGGAGCTCTTACGTTCCTAATTACAACCCAAGAGACATAATAGCAAATATTAGGCGCTTGTTGAATGGTGATGCTACGGAGCCTATGGATCCATGGTATAAATGGTTTAAAGGAACTATTGAGAAAACTGCTGCAAAGGAAGGAGGGAATAGCTACACTATTTGTGGAACTATAGAGGAAGTCAATGAGTCAACTCTAAGGATAATAGAGCTACCAATCCATAGATGGACACAGGATTACAAGGAATTCCTGGAATCTATTTCTTCTAGTAATAAAGAATGCAAAGATCCCTTCATTGAGGTAAATTTGCTCAAGTCCTTGAGAATTATGTTATCCACCACAATGTGAATTAGATTGTACCCAGTTTCTCATGAAAAATAATGCTGGCTGCAGTTTTTTGATATGAATTGTGACGACGTAACAGTACAATTTGACGTCTTCTTGACCCCTGAGAACTTGATTAGGGTCACTCAAGAGGGCTTGCTGAGAACTTGGTTTTGTATAATATGCACCTATTTGACCCAGGAGGCGTGATTAAGAAATATGACAACCCGGAGCAAAGTATGTGAGACAAATTGGAGTTGTTTACATTGATTTACCAATATAATGTCCATGATAAAACACTTGCTGTTTGTGATTTTCCCTCCTGCAGTTCTTGAAGAATTTTTTCATTTAAGGCTTGAATTTTATGAGAAAAGAAAGGTGAGCTCATTTATGCTCATAGCAAAAGATTAGAACTGATACTCAATAATTTCAGCCATTTCTTAGGGAAACAATTATTAATTGCAATTTTTGTATTTTGTGCAGAAATTTCTTCTGAACAAACGTGAAATGGAGTTGTTGAAGTTGGAAAACAAGGTTAGGTTTATCCTTGCAGTTGTGAAGGGAGAGATCATTGTAAGGAATAGGAAGAGAGCTGATCTGTTTGTTGAGCTGCAAACAAAAGGTTTCACTCCTTTTCCAAAGAAAACTAAAGCTGTTGAGCCAGAAGTAGTTGCTGGTGCAACTGATGATACAGAAGAAACAGAAGTGAAATCTCCTGCCGACAGCAGTAGCAATGGGGTACAGATCAGTGATTATGAGTATCTACTGGCCATGGCAATTGGAAGCTTGACCATTGAGAAGGTTCTGGAGCTATGTGCTGAAAGGGATAAGCTCAATAAGGAGGTTGATGATATGAGAAAGGAAACTCCAAAGTCCTTTTGGAGGAAAGATCTCGATGCTTTGGATGGTCAACTTGATGTATGACTGAAAAGTTAACAATTCCTTATGATGATTTGTTTATTTTTGTGTCTTTCTGTTTCTTGACTGTTTAGTTTTTTGTCATTTAGGAGCTTGAGAAAAGTGATGCTCAGTCAGAGGAGTTAAGAAAGAAAATGAATGGCAAAGCAAGGGGTGAAGCTGCTATGAAGTCTACTAGACAAGCACCCAAGAACCCAGGGAAGAACAATAATAAGAAGGCAAATAATGCAGAATCTGTTGCAGAAGCTGTCTCGTCATCTATGGCTGCAATGGAAATCGGTAGGTGTCAAACAATTTTATGTTTATAATATGTATTAGTTTTTGTTTGATTTTTGGTTTACATCTGCTTGATTTACCAGAGAAAGCTCCCGAGGCAGCAAAACCCAAAGGCAGAGCAGGCTCTAGGAAAGCTCCTGCTAAGGTCTGTTTCTGTTCCCATGTTCTATTTTTCCTTGTAATGGATTTCTGTAGAACTCGTGTTGATATTACCTTTTCTTTTCAGCCGAAAAAGCAAACTTTAGTCTTGAGAATGATGACGATGACGATGACAATGACGATGTACTTGAGCTTAAAGAACGACTTGCTGCCTATAACCTCGACTCATCTCCTGATCAATCAGCCGGTAAATTCTATATTATTATATTTCATTAGACTAATTATTATGATCTTTACACAACTCAGCTGAAATGTAAGAAAAGTTACAGTGGATGATATGGGGATATTGTTTGCAAACCAGATAATATATGATCTTGTGTGAGATATTATGTTTCTATTATTCTTCTTCATAAAATCAATTCCAAGGGAACAAAATACTGTAATGTACATAGATAAAAATTTTCCATGTTACAAGCATCAACAAAAATTTCCACTTGAGATTCAGCAGAACTAATAATTAGTTTCTTGTGAATTTTTCATGATCTTTTACTGTGATCATAGGAATGTGCTGGAGTGTTTTTTCTGTAAGTATTTGTGAGGTAAATTTCTCTTTGTTTTTTTGCCCGACAGCCATGGAGACTGAAGTGCCCAAAGTACCAGCCAAGAAGAAAGAACCTAGCAAAAGGGCTGCTGCTGCACAGAAGAAGAAGCCCTTGGCAACTGTTTCGGAGATATCTGATGGTGATGATGATGATATTAATGAAATTGATGATGATGATGAAGATAGTGAGATAGAAGTTGTAGCTGCTCCAGAAGCCGGGAAAAAGGGCAGGAGAAAACCAGCTGCAAATGCTAAGGCAGGTAAGGCCCCTGCATCGGCAAAGAAGAGAGGTGCAGCCAATAAGCAGCAGCCTCAGACATTGGGCCAGAAGCTTTTAACTGACATGTTAAAGCCTGCTGAAAATTCTGGGATTTCACTAGAGAAGAAAGTGAGAAAAATGAGGGCATCTCCATTCAACAAGAAAAGTGGTTGTGTTGGGAAGGGTTAGTAAGGTAAATGAAGTGACTGAAAATGAAGAAAATTCGGGTTCTGCTTCTACTTCTGCCAGTACTGAAGAAACTATTGAAGTTGCACCAGCAAGAGCAAGACCTCAAAGGGTGAACCGTGTGCAGACAAGGTATGTGTTGAGTGACTCTGAAAGTGAACATGCCATTGAGGATTCTGAATTTGATGAAGTGACTGATGAAAGTGAAGATGAATAGAGTAGTATTTCTGTTGAGGAAGTGATTGATGGAATTCTTGAAATGGGAACTTAATCTCATTCCCCGTGTAATGTACTCCATTACTCTTAGTTGTGACTTTGATAGTTTGCTTAACTGCATTCCCTGGAAATGATCTTTGTCTATTGTGATTTGTTATGGTCAAGGATTTTCTTTCTCCTTCATTGCAATTCTACTGTTACAACTTACTAATATATTGGAAATTAGAGTATCTGCAATTTAAATAAGTGGAATATTTTCAAAAGAAATACATGTACCAATCTCACTTGAAGATATATACAGCAATTCCAGGTGTAAATTGGTTTCGTTTGTCAGTTAGTGTCACTTTTTATTTCTGATTTATTGTCAAAGGATGGAAAAGAGGAATTAGGAAGTGTAAGGAAAGGCTACACCAAAAAGAGTGTGTTGAACTTTTGCGTTTTGGGCTTTGAGTGTGTCAAATTGTTGCGAATAATGTTTTAAAATTCTTGATTTATAAAGTATGAACAATGACTTGTGGAGTTTGTGAACATGGCTACCAAATCTATTCTTGTCTTCTTCTACCTGTAGGGCACTTGCTTCAATAGGGCAATCTAATCAGCTGATTAATTAGTGCAAAGTTGGGAACTGCTAAGTTATACAATATTTGGTGACTACACATGATAACATACTTTTCCTCTTGTATGAATAGTGACTTCCAATATGAATTTAATGAGTGGAATTCATTATTACTTGACAGGAGGGAGCAAGTCATTATTTGTATGATTACTTTTTATTTAGATTGTTATATATTAAAGAAATTTTTAAATATTTTTTTTTGAGATAGTTTCAACCTATAACGTCCGTTTCTAATAATAGCTTTTTGTAATCAGACTAAGACATCAATTGGTTTTTGGTGTAGGCGGTGATTGAACCTCAGATCACTTATTCAACCATTAGAAATTCTACTAGTTGAGCTAACTAGAATTCATTAGGGGCGTGCATGGGTCGGGTTGGGTCGGGTTGAGGGGATTTTTTGACCCAACTCACCATGGTGGGTCAAAAAAAATTCAATCCAACCTAACCCATCACATAAGTTCAACCCAACCCAACCCAACCCACGTGGGTGGGGTTGGGTTGGGTTGAACCCATGGGTTTGACAATTTTTTTTATTATTAAATTGAGTAGAAAAAAAAAATATAAATATTAATATATTAAAAAAACCTAAAGATTAGTATCAATGTAACTCCTTAAAGGCTCAATACTAATGACTAAACAACAATAGTAATTTATTAGAATTTGTGTGAACTAATTGGCTTTTATATAGGATAGGAAGAATTGGTTATTTAAAAAATTTATTAATTATATAATATTATTTATATATATATATATATATATATTAAATTAGTATTAGTAGAAGGAATTGAGAAAATGCAAATTATTAAATATATAATATATATATATATATATATATATATAAAAGTGCCCTACAATTGATTTTTTTTTTTTAAATTATTAAATATAAAATATATTTTAAATATATATTAAATATGGGTGGGTCGGGTCGGGTTTGGCGGATTTGTAAGTTTATGACCCAAACCCAACATGACCCGCTATAATAATTTTTTTGGTAACCCAACCCAACCCACCAAGCCTTAAAAACCGACCCAACCTGGTGGGTCGGGTCGGGTTTGGCAGGTCGGTGGGTTTTCTATACACCCCTAGAATTCACAATATATTCTTGAAATAGTATAACTTATGCAGTATTTCATACCAATAAAAATAAACCATTTAAATATGACTTAGGCTTAAAAATCATGTGAAAATTACTAGTTGAGTTAACTAGAACCTACAAAATATTCTTGAAATAGTACAACTTATGCGGTATTTCATACCAATAAAAATAAACCATTTAAATATGACTTAAGCTTGAAAATCATGTGAAAAACTTAAAAGTTTTGTATTTAAGTGAGCTTGCTTTTATTTCTATGAAATAACATGTAGTTTTGTAGTTGTACTTCAAGAATCAATATCAATCAATCAATCAAGTATACATATAATAACAAAGTAGAGATCTCATGTGGGAGAGTATGAGATTTTGCTATGTGGCGCTCTCTTTGACAAGGAATTTGTTCACATAAATTCTTTACTCAAATGTCACATTAGAGATAAGGACTAATTAAAATTTAAAGGATAAAAACTCTTTATTTTCTTAGATTCATTGTATCAAGACATTTTTTTTTTTTTTTGTTTTTTTGATCTGTATGAGAACATTTCTTAAGTGGCACATTATAGATAAGGATTAAGGACTAATTAAAATTTAAAAGATAATGACTTTTTATTTTCTTGGGTTCAATGTTTCAAGTCTTTCCTCTCTCACAAGGCACAAACTTTTCGTGATTCCACTCATTATTTTCACCTCTTGCACTTTCGCTACTTTGTATACACCTGCCCATAGCCTTTCATTTCATACCATTGTTTAGGTACTTTTTTATTTTGTTTTAGCCCTCATAATTTCCTGGTTTCTTTGTCATTTTTGACTATTATTTAGTGTGGTATTGGTATAAGCCTCGACCATAAAAGTAACAAATGATGATTATTTTGGAATTGTCTTTGTTGTGAATTAAGATTATCCCAGCTTTAGTTGCAACCCCAAGTTTAGTTGCAACTATTCAAGAATAGTGTGCAAACAGTGTACAAACCACAATCATATTGTTAGTTCTCTCTATCAAAGCTACAATTAAGTAGTTCCTCACATAACTTTTTATATTCTTTCTCATGCATCTTTCACGTTTAGTGTTGATCCACTTGTTACCTTTTTTTATTACTTTTGTTAATGCTATTAATTATAGTTGCTGCGATTTGTTATGATTGGTTTCAAATTATTTAATTTGTTGTTTCGGTTTTGATATACAATTGTAAGTTAATTAGTATGCTCTACTTCTATATATAAAGACAAAGCTCATGTGTTAAATTAATAATACAAGACTAGTTCTCTCAATTTTAGCTTATATTTTTCTTAAATTTTAGCATTCTCTCTTTGTTTTTGTTTTTGTGTTTTTTTTTTTTTTTGTGTGTTTTTTAAATGATATAAAGGTCCTATTAGAGGTAATTAAATTTGATAATTGCAAGTATATTTAGCCAATTTTTCTTTATTTAATTACGTCCTCTTTATGTTGGTACACAAATAATTTTGTTTCATTTAGATTAGGGATAATTACAACAAACCCACCTGAGGTTAGGTCCGTTTTCACATTACCTACCCGTAGTTTAAAACTTAACACTTTGCCTACCTGAACTTAATTCCGTTTAGCCTCTGTTACCCACCTCTGTTAAAAATTATGTCTCTCTCCTCTCAAAACAAGAAAAAAAAAAAAAAAGAAAACAAGATCAAAATGGGCATCTCTTAGAAGATGACTCAAATCAAAAAAATTTCAAACCTAGAACACATGATCAAAAATTTCTCATACTTGAAATATCTCTTTGAGATCTTCTTGTTGGGTTGGGTGTGAGTGTGAGTCAGAGTGTAAGTGTGGTGGGAGAGAGCTCAAAGCCAACGATGGAGTCAACGGAGACATCGGCAATGCCCGAGGCTACGACGGTAGGTACATCACCGATATCCAACTCCGATCAAGATTCGAAGCTTCTCGCACCCATCCCGTCGAGAGTTCTTGGACATCCGGTGGTCGGAAAAGCCTTGGCGGCTTGTAGTAACTCCGACGCGGTGGTTCTCGGCTCCATTAGGGTGGGTTTCTTGTTGGGCTCGGTCTCCGATGCCGAGGTTACTCATGGACGAGGCTATCGTGACTCTACCTCCACCGGTGTTATGGTGGGTAGCTCGACGACGGCGGGGATTGAGCCCTCGAGTCCGACAGCGGTGTCGCTGATCCTTGGTCAATACCCATTGGGTGGTTCATAATCCTTTTTCTCCTCTCTCGGACCTAGGTGATGGGGTTGTTAATGAGTTTGTGGAAGGCAAAGATCATGTTGAAGTATAGAAGAGCCACCACCATGTTGATACGATGAGTTTGAAGTACGGAAGAGCCACCACCATGTTTATAATTTTATCGCATGATTTTTTTTTTTCCAATGCTAAATATTTTACGAGAAAGATTAATGTTAATTGTTAAAGAAATAGATCATTACACAGAACCATACCCTTGAACTCAACGGAAACATGTGTCTTTGTCTCTGTCCTTGTATAGAGACACAAAACCCTCCAAGCTCTTTCAAAAAAATTCAAACCCTAACTTTTTGATTTGTGTTATGTTATGTTTTGGTTGTAAAAGCTGTTTTCTAACGGAAAAACCAAAGGTGGGTAACGGATGGGTAACATATTGAAGTTCAGGTGGGCAAAGTGTTAAGTTTTAAACCATGGGTAGGTAATGTGAAAGCAGGACAAACCCCGGGTGGGTTTTTTGTAATTATCCCTTTAGATTATGAACGAAGTGTTTGAGGTTGGGGTCTTGAGATTTGGTGGTGAGAATGAAGTGGTTGAGGAAGTATACAACTTTAGAAATAAAGTCTACCTTTTTATTTAGATGTTATTTAATTATTTTAAATATTAAATTTATAATATTGTATAGATTCCTAGAAATTTCTAATAACTATGCAATTCCAATCTTATATATATATATATATATATATATATATATATATATTAGTAATGAAAACCCACTCAATAGTCGAAAACTATATCTAGGATAAGGAAAAAATTATAAAATATAAATTAAGAAAATTATTTCAAAGCATTCAACAATATTATGGGGAATTATTATATATGGCTCTTAAAAAAATAAAAATTATTTTCAAATGATATTACCATGCATTTGCGCAATGCATGGGACATTATCTAGTATTTAATAATTACTCATCATGAACATGAATTTTTTTTTCCTAGACTTGTAATACCATTCACTCAAATATCTTCTCTTCTATCTTGGTTTGTTAATGCAAAAGGTTTATAGCTAATATTTGCAGTTTCACTAGTGTTGCATATATGAAATGAGCACTAGAATTGAATGTGACCTAGGGATAATTTGGGAAATCGAAAAATATTAGAGACTGATGAACTAGTGGGTGCATGAAGCAATTGGAGATACCCTGTACTCCTTGTTAGAGATGGTTGCTAAAATTCTAAAATAAGAGTGTGAGCATAGCGATTGCAATGTAGTAGGTTAGGTTTTTCAATAGGGATAGAATAAATATGTTGTAAACCCTATTTTTCATATAGTGAAACCATTAATTGCTCACTTTTGTGGATGTAGGCACATCGCCGAACCACGTAAATCTTTGTGTTGTTTCTCTCTCTTTTTCCACTGAAATTGCATCAAATTTTTTTTTTTCAACACTCCAATATTACTTTCTTGCTGAAATATCATGAGTTATCAATGAATCAATGATGTTGCAGTTGAGTTGACATACGTGCAAGAAATAAAGATAACAAAATAGAAGATATAACACCAAGATTGAATATCTCCAATTTTTTGTAATTTTAACCGGAAATGAATTCACAAACTTGATTTTGTTTCAATCTTCTTCCTCACCCCTTTTAACCATTTCTTTCGTTGTATTTTGATTCTGTTTCAATCTTCTTCCTCAACTTGATTTTGTGAGCTATACCTTGAGTGTTTCATAGGCCGGTTATATCTTCTTTAATTTAAAGCGTCCATAATTCCTTTTTTTTTTTTTTTTTGGTTGTTGTTGTTGTTGTTGTTGTTGCATTTTGATCAATCCATTTATCTATATGTACGTACTTGGTTGAAAAGAATGTGTAAATCAAACTTCACGTGAGGGAATTTTTTTATGAAATATATTGATTCAATCTATGCAAATTGCAGATTTATGCATTTGATAATTTGGCTTGTAATAAAACTAGAGATCAATACCTTACCGCTAACTTATTACCAGTTAGCTCCACTTACTGAACCTATTTATGTGCCTATTGAAGTCTCAATGTCCCTTTAAGATTTTAATGTGTACTTAGATAATTGCTAATTGTTAGTTGCATTTTCTTACCTTTATTATTTTATTATTTTTGTTTTTTTGAGGGACACAATTTTGTACCGTGAAGTTTACACCATATAGAGGATAAATGCTTTAAAAGTGATTTTATTGGTTTTATTTGTAAATACTAATTAGTTCAAGGTCTAGAGACACGTGCCCTTTTTGCCCAGAAAAGTACCATTCTGGATTAAAATTGCTTTGTTGAGGACTGTTTATGCTTGATTTATGATATGAATAGTAGATATATATGGTCTTTGTAAGGATGTAGTTAATGTTCTCATTTTTTTTTTTTTTTTTTTGATAGGTAGTTAATGTTCTCATCACAGTATGTTCCACCATTACTTCAATTGAAACATATGCAACTAGCATGTTAGTTATACTTATACCAATAGCGTGGATAACTAAAGGGGTCTGCTCCTGATTAGACACATCTATAGCGTTGTATACCAATAATCGTGTATAAGAACCACATTATGATATGTAGCTAACCTTTGAGTTTATTGAAGCTGTACAAAAATTAAACTTCCTTGTTTTCAAGACCCCCCAGGTGAGTTTATTGATATTGTTTGGAGCTGTACAAAAATTAAACTTCGTTGTTTTCAAGACCCCCCAGGTGAGTTTATTGATATTGTTTGGGCGATCAAAGATAACTACGGTGAGGTGAATTGGGAATTATTTGCTATCACTGCCTGGAGTCTTTGGAATAATAGGAACAATGTGAGACACGGGGAACAGTGTAAAAGCCATGAAGTGATTGCCAGGGAGGCCGTAGAGTACTGGAAAGAAGTGCAGACTGCAAGCCAGGCCCAAGAAAAAGCCCCTGCACTTGATGAACACCCTTGGGCTCCCCCTAAACAGGGGTGGTATAAGGTTAACACAGCGGAGCAATCTTCGAGGACATAAAGTGCTGTGGTATAGGGGTGGTCATTAGAAATGAGGGGTCAATTAATGGGGGCTATGAGCAAGAAGGTGGAACTGCCTTTGGGTGTGCTGGAAATCGAAGCCAAAGCTGTAGAGGAAGGAGTCTTGCTAGCATGGGATCTTGGACTTAAAGAGATAATTATAGAAACTGATGCTCAACAGGTGGCTTTTTCTCTGAGGAGCCATTGTGGGTCACCGAGCTCTATTAGGAAAATTATTGAAGGAATCATGCTGGGTCTGAGATGCTTCAAAGCATGGGAGGTGTCCCATACCCGTAGGAGTGGCAATTGTGCTGCTCATATCATGGCTAGACAAGCCATGATATCTGGGTAGAGGAGACTCCGCCCATGATAGCTGACCAAATTCAATCTGATGTATCTCACTGTATTTTGAACTCAAATTAATGAAAGTTTGACAATGATGTTTATCAAAAATAAAAAATAAAACCCACCCCGTCATCAGTGACATATTCCTTATTCTTGTTAGTTATCTTCTCCCTTTTTATGGCCCAATATAGGGCCCACATTAACTCATTTTCTTCGACCATCTGAAAATCAATTAACCATTTGTCTAATATATCCAGCCCATTAAAACCAATAGCCCATGGGCCTATTAGAACATGTGCTGGATTACTTGGATAGCCCATTAGCACATGCACTCTATTTCTTGCATCGTGATCTGACTTTCAATTTACGGCCTCCATGCATCTTTATTATTCACTTACGTTATTCTTCGTAAAATCAGTTGCAAGAGAATAAAATACTGTTATGTACATTGATAGAACAAAGCATCAACTAAAACTTACTTACACTAGAAACCAATTGAAAAAAAAAAAAAAAAAAATTCCACTTGAGATGTGATAGAACTAATTATTAGTTTCTTGCAAATATTTCCATGATCTTTTAATGTGAACATTGGGAATGTGTTGGAATGTTTTTACCGCTAAGTATTTGTGAGTAAAATTTCTCTTTGTTTTTATGCCTCACAGCCATGGAGACTAAAGTGCCCAAAGTACCAACCAAGAAGAAAGATAGCAAAATTAGGTAACTGGAAATGAAGAAAATTGGGATTCTACTTCTAATTCTAAAGAAACTGTTGAAGTTGCTCCAGGAAGAGAAAGACCTCAAAGGTAGACAAGGTATGCGTTGAGTGACTCTAAAAGTGAACGTGCCACTTTCCACTGATGATTCTGACTTTTGATGAAGAAGATGAGTAGAGTAGTTCTGTTGAGAAACTGACTTTGGGAACTAATCTCATTCCCCTTGTAATGTACTTCGTGATTCTTAATTGTTTGATTATCTGCTAAACTGTGGTCCTTGGCAATGATCACTGTTTAATGTGATTTGTAAGAGCAAGGGTTTTCTTTCCTTCAATTAAAGCAATCCTACTGTCATCTTATTGAAGTTCCTAAAATTGTTTTATCCATTCATTTTAAAATAAGTGAATTGGATTTTGCTTCATCAATGGATTCCCAAATAGTGACAATTGTTTCAAAATGAAACAAATGATAATTTGATATCCACCCTAATCTACTTATTTTAAAATAGATGAATAAACTTATAGGAATTCCATAGTCGTATATCTTAAGAAATCAAAAGGATCTTAAGAATGTTTTAAAGGATTTTAATTGAATACAACTTGTCCATGTGTGTAACCAAAATAGAAACTCTATTTTTGTTCTGTGAAGAATTATTTTCTTTTATAAAGGTGGGTCGTCTCATGTGTGTCCTACACGAGAGGCCACATTTTTGTGATATGTGATGGATTGAATAATTTTTTTCATTTTTTTTTTAATGTAGGACTGTAGGTATTATTGAATACTAAATCAACTAAATAAATAATTTCTTTAAAAAAATAAACTAAATAATTTAAAATGAAAGTACAATTAATCAGACTACACTACAAAACGCGGGGGCCTTGGGCCGCGTTTTTTAAGCCGCGACATAAAAAAAACGCGGCCCAAGGCCCATCCTAAAGCCCCGTTTTCAAAAACGTGGCTTCAAAGAACCTTAAAGCCCCGTTTAAAACGTGGCTTTAAAACGCTGCCCAAGATTGCACCCTATGGCCACGTTTAAAACGCGCCTAAGACGGGACCCTTAGGCCGCGTTTTAAACGTGGCTATAGGGCCCGAGCTGGGGCCGCGTTTAAAAAGTGTGGCCATAGGACCATCAGTCCTATAGTCACAGGTTTTAGGCCACATTCTGAACCGCATGATCTAAAAAAAAACGTGGCTATAGATTATAGTCGCGTTTTTAAAACGCGACGAGAGGACCTTTTTTTGTAGTGCTAGTTGTAATGACTAAAAATTATGTGGTGTTTCATGTGTGTGTGTTTTGAATCTCACATTCTCCTCTCTTCACTATTGACCTATCCAATATATATATATATATATATAGTTCAGATTTTGAGGGCATAAATATCACTTGCTCTCATCTTGGTAATTACCTTTTTTTTTTGAAGAATAAAAAAGTACTCAAAGGTCAACTTCAATAAGCAATATCTTATGGTGTTTTCAATGAAGACATTTAAGGTTCAAATCTTCCTAGCTACCCTCATTATAACTACTTTTTTTTTTTTTTTTTAAAAATAAATAAATCAATGATGCTTGGCCATGAATTTGGCCACATTTTTTCCATAGGTAAATAGTGATAAAGGTGGGTTTAAACTCCAAACATTGGACATCATAGAAGGTGTTAGTAATGAAATATCTTAGTATATGCGTTTGATATTGGGAATTTAACTAAGTTTCTTTTGTTTCAGGTCACCTGGAAATTAAAATGTAAACAATTTAAATAAGTGGAATCAGTTTAAAAGAAGTACTTTCTACAAAAAAAAAAAAAAAAAAATGGTTTAAAAGAAGTGGATCATTAGTTTGTCAATTTATGTGATGGGAGGGCTTAGTGTATAAGGTGTATTGAATAATTTCACATGAAGAAGTAGCATTTCAAGATTAATTTCACATGGAGAATTAACATTTCAATATTTGAGTTGGTTTCGTTTATGTAGCTTATTATTTTGAGGTCATTATTTTTGTTTGTTTGCCTTTTTTTTTTTTGGATAGAAAGGAAATATATATAAAAGGAAACATCTAAAAGCATCCTTGGAAAGCAAAAATACATAATCCATGGGAGGGTCATTACAAAAAACAAAATCTTATTGCAGCTTAGGTCACCTCCTAACCATTATGGTTAGGAGGTGACCTAAGCTTATTGAACCATATCATCAGCACACTTATTTTCCTCCGTGAAGTAACGTTTGATTTTAGTATGGGGCATCCTGGATAGGAGAGCCCTGCAATCATTGACGGAGCTATTATTGGACTACCCCCCCTAATTTTTTTTTTATAAAAAATCTTACTATATTAATAGGTATTAACTTTAACAATTTTGTTAAATAAAATTACACTTTGCCCCCCTTAATAATGCCATCAATTCTTTTGAAAGTAATGTTATAGTCACAAACATTTTTACAATTTTTATACAAACTATTGAGGTAGCAAATTCTTAATCTTATTGGTTCATACACTTACATCACTTTTTACTTATCAATAACTACTCATCACATTAACAATTTGTAAAATTTTTGCAGTTTTAGTATTTTCACCTTTTAAAGGACATAAAAAATTAATAGATTAAATATAAAACAAAATATGCAAGCCCAAAAAAATTAGCCCAATAACAAAAATCACCAATAATAAAACTAAAAAAGTTAAGTCCAATCAATCTATTTTAGCCAAAACAAGCAACTTGGTCATTTAAAAATTTTTAAACAAAAATACTTAGTAATAAAGTAGTAGACTTAAAGACGGAAACTACTGCACACGACTAGCAGCAGAGTCGCCCCCCCTAACTCAATTCTCGACTCCATCCCTACCTGCAATCATTTACGGTAGAAGAAGAACATCAAGTTAGACCATTCTTTTGAATCAATGAATCTACAATAATCTTAGCATCTAACTCAATCTCAACATGACTAAACTGCAAATCATTGTTTAAAGGATAGAAAAGGATTATTTGTTCCTTGTAACCTTTTTCCTTTTTAATGAATTTGCCATTTTTTGTTAAAATAATGCTTTTTCTATAAAATATTTTACTAAACAGGTCATTTTGAAACTTATATTGGAGAATAGTATCATTTGAAATTTAAATCTTGAAAGGTCTAATTTTAAATAAAAAGAATCTTGAAATTTAAGCTCATATTGTAAAAGATTTGTTAAGAACCCTATAAACAACAACATTTTGTTTTGCCAAATCCATGCTTTAGAGGGTTCTTAATCAAGTTGTTATTGTTGTTTTTTTTTTTTTTTTCCTACTTTTATATGAAGACTAATAGAAGGCTTGAAATGAATAAATTTGAAAATTAGAGGACTTAATTGAATGAAAATAAAGTTAAATGGTTGAATTGAATATTAGTCAAAGTTAGAGGATGCAATTTATAATTTAGCCAAAATTTTAAATAGAACTCAGACTCTTAAAAGTCAATTTGTTTATACCCAAACTTTGTAAGGACAAAGTTTCAAATAGTGAAATAACTCAGACTCTATAGAAGTTGAGTTCTATATAAAAGAGTTACACGCAACTTAACTTTATATAAAACCAGTTACGTAAGTCTCTACTTTAAGAGTTACAGCATTCACATTATAGATCGACCCTATACAAACCAATGCATTTACGATTATGAGAAACGCTTGGTCAAGAAACCAATACTAGAAATACTTTAGGGAGTACTAGTGCGACAGTTTTGTGCTCTCATGCCCTCGCGCGTGTAGAAGCAGTGCTGGTCTTGCAGCTTAGTCTTGCAAGAGTTTTTGTGACCTCCAGGTGCGGTGAGGTCAGTCTTGGTAACCTCTTTTCTGGGGAAGGGAGAGTGGGTCTTATAGCAGTATGGCGGATGAACTGGAAGCTCTGTGGAGCAAGCTAAGTTTTACAGAAGAAGAAGGTGAAGATATTGTCTTAGGAAGTAGTAGTACAAAGTCAGCAAGGGAGATTGGAAAAAGTTGTGTGGTTATGAAGATTCTCACTAAACGTATCATTTTTCTGGAAGTTTTGAGAAAGAACATGAAAATGCTGTGGAAACCAAACAGGGGTCTCCAAATCTCTGAAATTGAAGATGACATGTTTCTTGTGGAGTTTGGCGATGAAAGAGATAAGAAACGGGTAATGGAGATGAGCCCTTGGAGTTTTGAAAAGCAACTTATACTTTTGCAGGAATTTGAAGGGGAGTTGGTCCCAAAAGAGATAGTCCTGAAATGGACCCCTTTTTGGGTTCAAATCTACAATCTTCCTCTAAAGAGCATGACACGCGAAATTGGGATGGAAATCGGGGCGAAGATTGGAACAATCCTAGACATTGATGTGCCCGAAAAAGGTGTACAATGGGGAAAATTTTTAAGAGTGCGAATACGTTTTGATGCTACAAAAAAACTGGTTAGGGGTAAAAGGGTTTCGATTGAAGGCGGAGAAAGCAGATGGGTATTCTTCCAATACGAGCGGTTGTCGAACTCACGCTACCGGTGTGGAAAGTTGGATCACGAGAGAAAAGGAATGTGCAGAAAAACAGGGTTCGGGGAATAGAGAGGAGGAAGGCTGTATGCAATATGGGGCGTGGTTAAGGGGTAAGCCAGGAAGACGGGTGGGGAATGATCAAGGGAAATCGGAAGGCACAAATAGAATGAGTTTCAAACAGAATAGGGAGGAGACGACGGCAAGAACATATGTGCAAGAATCGGTCCGGCAAGAGGTGAGGGAGGGAGTAGGTGAAGGTCACGTGAGTGGGCGGAGGACCAATCAAAGGTCTATTCAGATTTACAATTCAAAGGAAAAGAGGGTGGCGTGTCGGGATGAGGAGTTTAATCATGAAAATGGAAAGTCTAACCTGCTACAAGAAAAGGGGGATGAGGGATGAGACATTAGAAGTATGAACTCACTTCCCATAGCAGAAATTGAGGGTGATATGCAATGGGAGAAAACCAAGAATAAGGTGGAAGACAACAAGCTTAAAGAAAAGGAAAGGCACACGGAAGCCAATAGGGAGTTGGGCCTGGAGACAATAGAGACCATTCCATGGGCGAAGAATTATCTAGCCCGTTGGCAATGAGTTTTAACAAAGACAAGGGTTGGGTTGCTGAGACTTTAGGCCCCACAAGTGGGCATTGGAAAAGGCTTGCAAGGCAAATTAATAAGCCAAGCCCAAGTAAAAGAGATAGCCCAGAAAAATTAAAAAGAAGTGGCCTAGTCCCATTACAAGAGTTAGATCCTAATGCTCTAAATACCAAACGAAAGAAGGGTAAGCTTTAGACAGGGGAAAAAATTGATGAAGACAAGATTAAGGTTGGCGAAGAGGCGGTGGTTGCGGTGCAACACCGCCGAGCTCAATGAGCGTTTTAGCATGGAATTGTCGGGGGTTGGGGACTTCTCTGGTGGTTCGTACACTCACCGAGGAGGTGAAAGAAAAAACCCCATTTTGGTGTTCTTGGTAGAAACAAAAGCAACAATCGATAGGATGAAAGGTTTTCAATACAAATTAGGTTTTACTCAAGGGATTATTGTCCCTTGTGATGGTAAAAGCGGTGGACTTGCAATGCTGTGGAAGGAAGGTGTAGATGTTTGGTTTAAGAGTTACTCTCACTCCCACATCGATGTGGTGGTTCACGGTGAAGGCAGCGAAGGCCCGTGGAGGACCACTGGTTTTTATGGTCATCCCGTCACAAGTATAAGGCAAAGCTCCTGGCAATTGATTGAATCCCTGTATGCCCAATGCAAGATGCCGTGGTTGGTTTGCGGGGATTTTAATGAAATCATGCATTCAGACGAGAAGATAGGGTGGAAAGAAAGAGATGCTGATCAGATGGGGGAGTTTAGGGAGTCTCTTTGCGGGTGTGGTTTGATTGATTTAGGCTTTGTTGGTCCTGAGGTTTACCTGGTGTAATGGTAGGTTTGGTGATCAGCGACGTTGCTTTGGTTGGACAGAATGGTAGCAAATGAGGAATGGATGAAGACTTTTCCTAAGGCAAAGGTACACAATGTGTCAATGTCGACATCGGATCATGCTTGCTGGTCCCGCAACTCAAAAAGAATCAGTATAGAAAACGGGGAAAGAAGCACTTCTTTTTTGAAGCAATGTGGACAAAGGAGGAAGAGTGTAAGGAAGTCATTGAAATGGCTTGGGACCCTTATAAGGATGACTGCTGGCCTATCTAGGAGAGATTAGAGAGATGCCAAAGCATCAACTCCAATGCTGGAACCAGAATAGTTTCGGGAATGTCTACAAATGTTTAAAGCAAGAAGCAAACGCGTCTTGACTTCTTAAGTCCCTCAACCTGCTACATGAGATGGCAATGGAGATACATGCAGTTCGAAAGGAAATCAATGAGCTTCACACAAAGGAGGAAATCATGTGGAACCAAAGGTCGCGTGTGTCTTTGGCTGCAAAATGGGGACAAAAACACAAAGTTTTTCCATGCCACAGCAATGACCAAAGGCAACGGAAGAACAGAGTTGGGGGAATTTTGGATGATGAGTGTGTGTGGCAAGAAAAGCCCGAGATAGTAGAGAATATCATTTTGGACTATTTCAAGTCAATATTCAACTCGGACCAACCTGCCAATTTCAATGCAAGCTTAGAGGCTATGGACAGAAGGGTAACCCCAGAGATGAACCAGGCACTTTTAAAGGAGTTCAGGACAAAGGAAGTCTGGAGTGCGCTCAAACAAATGCACCTAACAAAGGCACTCGGCCCCGACGGTATGTCCCCTATCTTTTACCAAAAATATTGGGATATTGTTGGTCCTAGTGTACAAAATTGTGTATTATAGGCCCTTAATACAGGTATAATGCCTAGGGGTATCAATAATACTTATATTTGCATGATTCCTAAGACCAAAAACCCCCCAAAAGATAACTGATTATCGCCCCATCAGCCTCTGCAATGTGATTTATAAGTTAATATCAAAGGTCCTTGCAAATAGACTGAAGAAAATTTTGCACAGTGTGATCAAGGAAGCACAGAGCGCCTTTGTACCGGGAAGGCTTATAACAGACAATGTAGTTGTGGCTTTCGAAACCATGCACTCTATTGCTAAAAGAAAAAAGGGGAAGGTTGGGTCCATGGCTATCAAGTTGGATATGTCTAAAGCCTATGACCATGTAGAGTGGGCCTATCTTAGGTCGATGATGCGGAAAATGGGCTTTGAAGAAAAATGGATTTCGCTAATTATGATGTGCGTAACCACGGCATCTTTTTCGGTACTCATTAATGGGGAACCAAGGGGCACAATTACACCATCTAGGGGGCTGCGTCAAGGGGATTCTATTTCCCATATTTGTTCTTATTGTGCACCGAGGGGTTGACAGCACTTTGAGGAGAAAGGAAGCCGTGGGGTTGATAAGAGGGGTGGCTGTGAGCAGACTTGCCCCTTCAATTTCACACCTATTTTTTGCGGATGATTGCATCATCTTTTGTAGAGCAACTATGGAGGAGTGCAGACAAGTAGCCTTGGTACTGGAAGTCTATGAAAAGGAGTTGGGACAAAAGTTGAATAGGGAAAAAACCTCGCTAATTTTCAGCAAGAACACAAAGGAAGATATTCAGAATTTTGTGTAGGATACCTTCGGAGCTCAGATTGTCAAACAACATGAAAAGTACTTGGGATTACCTCCAATGGTTGGAAGAGGAAAGAAAAAGGCCTTTAATCGTATTAATGACCAAGTGGGCGGGAAGATAGCAGGTTGGAAAGGGAGATTGTTGTCTAATGTGGGTAGGGAAATCCTTATAAAGGCGGTTGCGCAAGCCACTCCAACATATATCATGAATTGTTTCAAGCTCCCGGACTCTCTTTGCTCTGAGATAGTGTCAATGGAGAGTGGTTTCTAGTGGGAAAAGAAAGATAAAGCAAGAAAGATTGCTTGGGTGTCGTGGCAAAAGCTGTGCAAACCAAAGGCGGAGGGGGGGTTGGGTTTTAGGGACTTGAGAGCCTTCAACCTTGCCCTCCTAGCCAAGCAAGGCTTGAGAATACAGCAAAACCCAAACTCTTTGACCCATAGAGTTCTTAAAGCAAAGTATTTTGTGAATTCCTCCTTCATGGAAGCTCAAGTGGGGAAAAATCCTTCCTACATATGGAGAAGCATGGTGGCTGCTATACCGGTGATAAAGGAGGGGACCAAATGGGTTGTTGGTAATGGGAGAAGCATTAAGATATGGGGGGAGAAATGGATTCCCTCCTCAAATTCAGGCAAAATAGTAACTCCAAGAACCTCTATGGATAGTGAGGCGAAAGTGGCAAGCCTAATTGTGCAAGAACGAGCGGAGTGGGATGTCGCCTTGATACAACACTCTTTCCTCCCTTACGAAGCAGAGGCTATCCTTAGCATCCCTATTAGCCCTATGAACCCATCGGACTCCCAGGTGTGGGCTAAGTCCCTAAACGACATCTTCACTGTTAAGAGCACACATAGAGTTGCAGCTAAATACCTTGATGATCTCAAGGGAAGAGAGGAAAGCCCAGGCAGCTCATACAATTCCAAAATGACAGAGATTTGGAAGGTTGTTTGGAACTTAAAGTGTCCGAATAAAATAAAGCATTTCATGTGGAGAGCTTGTAGAAATGTGCTCCCCACGAAGCTAAAGGCTGCTACACCGAAAGGTGCTAACAGAGGACAATTGTGACTTTTGTGGTGAAAGTGAGTCTTTTGGCCATGCTTTGTGGGGTTGTGTTATTGCTAAGGAAACTTGGGCTGAAACAAAATTCAGGCTTGACATATCCAACCCCCAAAGGAATTTCTTGACGTGGTTTGGTTACTCCTTGAGTCATCGGGGGAGATGAATTGGGAGGCTTTTGCTATCACAACATGGGGTTTGTGGAACAACAGAAATACAGTTCGGCATGGGGAAGTTTGTAAACGGGGGAAAACCATTGCAGGGGAAGCTCAGAAATATGAGCTTGAAGTGTGTTCTGCTATACCAGTCCGCTGTATTGGTGCTTCATCTGCTCCTAGACTCAAGCGTTGGAGTCTTCCTCCTAAAGGAACGTACAAGGTCAATACAGATGCAGCGGTCTTCAACAATAGGGGCTGCTGTGGTTTCGGGGTGTTTATTAGAAATGACCAAGGGGAGATGATGGGAGCTTTGTGCAAGAAAGTTGAATTTCCGTTGGGGGCTATTGAAGTAGAAGCAAAAGCTACGGAAGTGGGTATTTATTTAGCTTGGGACCTAGGACTAAACGATATTGTGGTGGAAGGAGACTCCCAACAAGTTATACAAGCTCTAAATGGATGCAACCCTCTTGCTCTGCCCATTCTGAAGATTGTTGAAGGTCTGAAACGTTTTTTGCTGCAGTTCAACTCTTGGAAGGCTGTGCATACTAGAAGAAACACTAACGAAGCAGCGCACTTGCTAGCTAGGAATGCAATGAATGTGAAAGATAGTGTAATATGGGTAGAGGATACTCCTCCCTTAATAGAACATTAGATTCTGTTTGATGTAAGTTCCATGGACGGTAGTCCATAGTAATGAAATTCTGTTATAAGTTTCCAATCAAAAAAAAAAAAAAAAAACTTTAGGGTGCTTTCCTGTTGAAGATTCTACATATAGCTTCATTAGCCACTGATTTGTTGCTTCCCCTTTTACAGAGATTCGAGTCCCCACAATTATCTGGTCCAGACTTTACATAAACCGTTCACGTTTCTTTCATGCATGTAGCTTGACAATAACAGGTGGTGAATGGCGATCAACAAGAGCAGTGGAATAGCATGAAGACAATTTCTTAAAAAATCAAAGCAAGATTTTATAAATAAAGAGAGTGGCTGTCAATATTGTAAACCATGGGCCTTATCCATACAAGAAACAGAGACCATACAAAAGTTTTGAATTATTAATTATCTTACGGCAATAGAATAAAACCTGTTCTTATCTCAAAATTATAATAATATGGCTTGATTTGTTATTATTTGCGGCTATCTCCATCATAGAAAGAATAACAAAACAAAAAAAAAATGTTAAAATTCTTATAGTTCAACTGATATCTAAGCGAGACATTTAGGATATAAATTTTTGTACCCGAATTATCAAATTATAAAAAGCAAAAAAAAAAAAAAAAATCACATCTGTAATAGTTGAGAACTTGTAGAATATTCAATATTCCATCCCAAGGCTGCATGAATAGAGCTTGTACGGCTCAACCATTCTAAATTTCGAGAAGCTCTATTGGATTGTTTGATAATTTCCATACCCCACATTTGTTTATAAACCAACTTCTTTTGCAATAATTAGTACTTAATTCGTATGGATTCAAGTTAGATCAATTGTTAAAAAATTTTGTTGTCGAATAAGAGACTCGAAGATCAAATCCTGCCAACACAGAAGAAAAAAAATTGATTTCTTGATCTAATAATATTGATAAAAAAAAATCATAAAATAAAGACTAAATTCAAATCTTATCCCTCTCACACACACATTATTACTCAAACGTATACAGCTTTATTCTTCCCTGCTTTGCTAGTTTATTACCTAATTTTAAATTATGTTTTGCTTCTTTTACTCTAAACAACTTGTCATTGTGTGTTTCTTTAATCTTGGCTAATGCAATGCACAGTGAAAGAAAACATAAAATTTAAAATTTCAATTATGAAAATGATATTGAGTGAGAGATTGTTTGATGTGTGGTTTTGTGAGAGATTAGGTGGATAATGTTAACAATATGGAAAACTAGTTTACAAAAATTGAAGTTTCAAGGAATTAAAAAAAAAATGGGTTGGATTTTATGGATTTCCCAATTTATATGCTAATATATATATATATATATATATATATGATACATTCACATCTTCTTCTTTTTTTTGAAACAATTATGGTTGCAATTGGGTAGAATTTTTATTGACTCATAATTTTGTGGGTCTTCCTTAGAGTAGGGAGAGAGACTAGAGAGTAAAATTCACCTATATTTTTCATGTTTATGAAAAAAATATTTATTCCCAAAAATTGGGGCCTTTTTCAATTGAGGGGCCTCCAGATTTAAAAAATATAAATTTTTGGCTCTTTTAGAGACTAATTGGAAGCTATCAATTTTTGATATAAATGAGATTCCATCTTCATGTATTTTATATACTAAATAAGATTCAATCAAAACCAAAGGGATTTATCTAGGGTACGTTTGATACACTGAATTAGAATTACGATAAGAATTGTAATCTTTGTTACTAGGAATAAAATGTGTTGTAATGTAATAACTAAACATATTCATTAGTTTGGTTTTGAGCTATAACATTAGAATGAAACTTAACATTTATTTTAGGAAATTTCTTACTCATACAATTATATTTCCTTAAAAAAATTTATTTTTAAATTTAAGAGAGATATGTATTATTTTTTATGATTTTTTTTATATTTATTTTATAATTGTTAGATGTATATGGAAAGTTTGTTTACTTGAAAATATATTAATTTTTAAAATTATTGCACTTACTAAGGAATAACTAATACAATATTTTAAAAAGGAATATTTATTCCTCATTTTGAAGAATAACTATTCATAAGGAATGATTATTCATTGTAATAAAAACATAACCAAACTAAAGAATAACTAAATTATAGGAATAATTATTATATTACATCGTCTATTACAGTTTACCAAACATCCCCCTAGTGTTTCTAAGGTCTTGTGAGATCCACGAGGTATTGGGTTTAAAAGTTAAATCTCTTAACTGGTATGTTGGGGCCATTTCAAAATGATTATTCCTTGTAATTACTTGTGTGCATAGGAAGAAGAACTACACACACCAAAAAAAAATAATCAAGTGCTATTACATCACTTAATTTTTTTTGTTGGATGTGAATTTGATAAATCTAGCATTATATTACATTTCCTATTTATACTCCTTATGTTTGTAAATTAATTTCAAGTTAATCAAAGATCAGTAGTTATGTTATTCACTAAATATTTTAATTTCAAGTTTTTGTAATTTAAAATTATGCATAGAAGATGTGTTTTTTTTTTTGTTTTTTTATTGAATAGTAAATAATATTTGATTATCAAGAAATTTCACATAAATATTAAGAACATAAAAAATATATAATCAAATGGTGGAATTTTTAAAATTTTAATTCAATAAAAAGTTATTAAATTGTATAGCATTGCTTAAAGTTAGACTAGATGTAACTTGATTTTGCTCTCTCTCTCTCTCTCTCTCTCTCTCTCTCTCTCTCTATATATATATATATATATGGTGGAACAATCAACTAAAACCGAATTACCAATTATTAAAATGACTAAACCTTCATATGTACTAAAATTATCTATCCATATATAGCCTTAGTTTTGTTTTATTTAGTTAAAAAAAAAAAACTTATAATAAGAGGGAATGGAGAATTTTAACACCAATATATTTTTCTTTCATGGGAGGTTTGAAACTCAGTGAATAAAACTTTTGGTAAATATAAGTAACATGATTGAATTGCTCTTTTCGAAAACAAAATTTTAAATTAGCAGATTAATTAGATCACAGTTAAACATGATATTTGATTATTTAATAAATAATATAAAAAATACCCATTGAAAAATTCAAATCGTGCATGCCCTTATAATTATATATACACACAGATTGAATTTATCTGCTATTCACTGCATTGTTAAAACGACCGAACCAAAGTCAAGTCAACTGAAATATGTTTATTTTTGTTCCTCCCCCCCTATCATAAAGCTATAAAATATAAGAAATGCTATATTCACGATATTTTTACAACACTTTCATAATAAATTTTAAGTTGCAAAATTTTATTTGCTAATATTGGTGAGAAAAAAAAAAAGTAATTTCAATAGTGAATTAAAGATAAAAACCTATAACATCTTGCGACTTAAAATTTTTTGTGAAAGTTTTGTAAAAATGTCGTGGACATAGCAGACTCTAGAGCCGTAGCTCATGGTCATGGCCCTACACTCAGGTGGTGTTTAGTTTGCTCATGAATTGTTCATACAAGTTGCGGAAATGGGTGTCTTATTCGCATCATTAGACCCTAGTACTATTACGTGTATTATTAGTATATCATACAAGCACTCAAACAATCAAAATCAACCATAATATTAAGTTTCTCTGTGAGAGAGAGAGAGAGAGTTGAAAGGTATATATCTTAGTTGGATGGGCTATGACCGGAGTTGTTGGTGGTACTTGTGAATGATGTGTTTTGTCTGCTTTTGATGCAAGTTGTGGGGGAAAAGCACAATCTATTTGTAATTAATAAATTATAGCTAGAATTATATCATATAAGTAAATTAGATAGAGTTATTTTAGTTTTCGAAAAATTGATTCACCAACCTTAAATGTTTTATCAATAATATTTACTAAAAACTAGACTATTTGTATTATCAACTAATTAAAATAATAATTTAATATTTTATAAATTTATTTACAAACTTACACAATCTAATCTTAAGATTATATACATTTATTTTTTAGAAATGCTATGTCTACAACATTTTTACAACAAATCCTAAGTGGCAAGTTGTTACTAGTTGTTTTTGTTGGGGCAAAAAAGTAATCTTAGTGTTAGTGTTAAATTTGAACCAATAACAACTAACCACCTATGATTTGTTGTAAAAATGTTGTAGACGTAGCACCTCTCTTTATTTTTATATGTCTTTTCAAGGACACCCAGGTTATAGGTTCAATAGACTTAAAAGATGTGGTGAAAACCCTGAAGTCTTATAGGCAGATAATGGTATAATCTAGCTAAAGATTAGGATATCAATTTCATATTCTAACACATATATACACGTATAAACTCATAAAATTTTAAAAGGCATTTATTAAAACATAAGTATATTTAATTTTCTATATATATATCTATAATATTAACAAATTATTATACATTTCAAAATTTGTAACTAATTAAGTACCTCAAAAATCATTATAACATAAGAAATTTAATATTATATATATATATATATATATATATATATATATATATATATATATTTTTTTTAATAAAGAGTGATATTATACTATTACAGAGTTTAGAATGTATGTCTTATAAATAAATAAATCAAATTCTAAAACATAAATAAAAAATTATTGATTATGTTATTTATGTGACATCAATTACTCTTGTTAACACATTCGTTTGTAAGTCTTTTATAATAAAATTACTAGTTGCTTTGGGATTTTTCAAAAAATAAAAAATAAAAACAAAAAATACTTGCATAAATGTTTCACCGTATTAAATATAAGGTCTTTATATAAAATTATCTCCAGTAGGAGACTTAGTTTGCATTAGATATTAGTTTAAAAAATCAGTTTTTTTTACTATCTAATTTATTTTTATTACTATTCATAGTTCTCATTGTACTTTTTAGTACTAATCATAAATTCTACAGTATTATTTTAGCTACCTTTTAACTTTATTTATAATACTTTCAGTTTCAGTTAAATAAACTATTCGACAACCTACATAGAATTTATCCTAATTATTTAATTATTATATATTTAGATTTATTTTATTCCATGGATAATGAATACAACGAATCTACTCAAGATTGAATAGCGGGTCTCAATTTTAGGAATACTCAAGACCAGGGTCTTTATATATTGATCACAGTCTTTTACATCCTCCACACATAAATCGTTCTTATCTCTCTCTCCTCACAAAGATACTATTCATTCAATTCCCACTTAGAAAATGGTGGAAGGAGCTTTAGTCGGCGTTGCTAAGGGAATCACAGAGAAAGCGAGCAACCTCTTAGCCCAAGAGATTGTACTACTTTGGGGTGTCAAAGACGAGATCGAAAGGCTCGGCGACACAGTTTTGACAATCAGTGCTGTGATTGAGGACGCAGAGGAGGAGCAGCATCACAACAATCAAGTCAGAGTGTGGCTGAAAAGGCTGAACGATGCACTTTATGAAGCGGACGACTTGCTGGATGACATCTCCACCGAAGCTTTACGACGGGAAGTGATGACACGGAATAAGAAAGCAAAAGAGGTACGCATCTTCTTTTCCAAATCCAACCAGCTTGTATATGGTCTTAAAATGGGTCATAAGGTTAAGGCAATGAGGGAGAGGCTAGATGCCATCAAAAACGATAAGGGGTTCCACTTAGATGAACGTACACAAGCGAGGAATTATAGGGTGAGGGAAACTCATTCTTTTGTACGTACTGAAGAAGTTATTGGGAGAGAAAATGATAAGAGAGAGATTATAAGAATTCTTTTGGATACCAATGGTGAAGAGAGTGTTTTGATCCTTCCGATAGTCGGACTTGGAGGACTAGGAAAGACGGCATTAGCTCAACTCGTATTCAATGTTAAAGAAATCCAAAATCATTTTGAGCAAAAGCTTTGGGTGTGTGTCTCTAATGACTTTGAATTAAAAGTAATTGTTAAGAAAATTTTAGAGTGCACAAAAATATGAAACTAGAAGACCTTGAAATTAACACATTGATTAATGATCTTAAGAAAGAAATTGATGGAAAGCGATACCTACTTGTGTTAGACGATGTATGGAATGAGGATCCTCAAAAATGGCTTAGCCTAAAAGATCTTTTAATGGGTGGAGCAAGAGGTAGTAGGATATTAGTGACTACACGCATTAAGAAAGTGGCAGAGATTACGAAAACTGTTCAACCATTTATGTTAAAGGGTTTAGATAAAGAAAAGTCTTGGTGTTTATTTAAGCGGTTTGTATTTGCAAATGGACAAGATTTACAGAATCCTTACATTAAGGAAATTGGAATGGAAATCATTGCAAAGTGTAAAGGAGTCCCTCTTGCCATAAGGACACTAGGAAGCGTATTGTACTTTAAAACCCAGAAAAAGAATGGTTGTCTTTTAAGAATGATGAACTTTCAAAAGTAGCTCAAAAAGAAAATGATATCCTACCATCACTTAAACTAAGTTATGATCATCTTCCTTCATATTTGAAGCAATGCTTTGCTTATTGTTGTTTATTTCCAAAGGATTACAAAATTCATAAACCGACATTGATTAAATGTGGATGGCGCAAGGATTCATTAGGTCTTCAAGTCAAAACCAATGCTTGGAAGATATTGGTCATGAGTATTTTATGGATTTACTTTGGAGATCATTCTTTCAGGAAGTTGAAGAAGATGGGAGTGGAAATATATTAAAATTCAAAATGCATGATCTCATGCATGATCTTGCAAAATCGGTAGCAAAGATCTCGATAATGCCACTTTTTATTCAAAAGAGGAAGACATTCAAGAGAAAACTCGCCACATATCATTTGATAGAACGTTTCTTTCATCATCGGGAATTCCATTCTCATTGTATAAAGCAAGTAGGATAAGAACATTTGTTTTGCTAAGTCAATCTCAACACCCAAGATTGGGTAAGTCAACTTACAATGTAATTGTTTCAAGATTTAAGTTCATACGCTTGCTGGATCTACATGATATGGGTATTAAAATAATTCAGAGTTCCATCGGGAAGTTAAGGCATTTAAGGTACCTTGATCTATCTTCTAATTCTATTAGAATGCTTCCTAATTCCATCACAAGATTGCATAATTTGCAAACACTAAGACTCTCTCGATGTCCAATTAAAGAATTGCCTAAAGATATTAAAAAATTAGTCAACCTCAGGTATCTTGAGATTGATGAGTGTAGGCGTTTGACTCATATGCCACGTGGACTGGGGCAATTGACTAAGCTTCGAACATTGTCACAATTTGTGGTAGCTAAGAATAGTTGTTTACCCTTCTAGCGCAATGGTGGATTGAAGGAACTCTATGGGCTAAACGAGCTGAGAGGAACTCTACAGATTAGGAGATTGAGACATGGGAAAGATGCTTTATTAGAATCTAAGGATGCAAATATGAGAGAGAAACAACATCTTCAAGGCCTGACGTTGAGGTGGATAAAAGAAGAAGTGGATGAGTCCAACGTTTGTTATGATGAAGAGTCACTTGAAGCCTTGTACCCACATTCAAATCTTCATGAATTGCATTTATCTGCGATATGGGGAGTGAAATTTCCAAGTGGGACTTCATCACTTTCAACTCTTGTAAACTTTTCCCTAAATAATTGTAACAAATGCCAACATCTTCCACCATTGGATCAATTTCATTCTCTCAAAAGTCTCTCTCTTGAATGGATGAATGATTTAGAGTACATATTAGAGAAAGATGACAACTGTGGGTTCTTTGATTCTTCATTTCTCCCATCTCTAGAGCAACTCCAAATTAAATATTGTCCAAATCTAAAAGGATGGTGGCAACGACGGAGGGATTCTGTTGACGAGGTTGATAATCATTCACCGCCTTCATTTAGTCGTCTTTCCAACTTAGTTATTTGGCATTGCCTTAAGCTGACATCCATGCCTCTATTTCCAAATCTCAAAAAGCTAAAGCTGGGTATGTGTAGCTTGAAGCCATTGGAGCAAACATTGAGGATGAAGTTGACAAACATGGCAACCCTAGAGAGCCTAACATCAATAGCAACATCAACCTCTTCTTCTTCTACAATTGCTGATTCCTCGTTTATCCCTCTCTCCAAATTAAAGTTTATGACAATTGTGAATATGGAGGAAACTTTGCCCAAAGAGCTGATGTGCAATCTCATTTCTCTCCAAGATTTAAGTTGTGGTCCTCTCCCTCTCTCTCAACATCTCATTGCTCTTCAGCGTTTGATAATTAATGGTTCTAACGAGTTTGATATAATAAACAATGGAGATGAGATGGAATGGCATGGCCTTCAGAGACTTCGCTACCTAAAGTTCTACAACATTCCAAATTTGGCCACTCTACCAGTGGGGATTCAACATCTCGCGTCTTTACAAAGATTCAAGATTTATGATTGTCCAAGTTTATTGGCTATACCAGAGTGGATCGGTAACCTCACCTCTTTGCAATCGCTAAAAATTCGGAGTTGTCCCATCTTATTGGAAAGATGCAAGAAGGAAGCGGGTGAAGATTGGCCTAAGATTGCTCACATCCCACACTTGGATATATAGTCGGGTAGCTATTTAAGTCATTATTTTATCCCAGTACTTTATAGAACATTAAAAATCCAATTTCTTCTACGTCACTAAATTTCCTAGTAATTAAATTTCAGATGAAGACTCTGAGGATTTGGAGCTTAATCAAAGCTTTTGGGTGCTGCAATTGCTCAACAAGTCAACAAACTCATCGGTAGTATCTCTTTTCTTTTTTCCTCTTTTAGGTGCTCATAGGATTTTCGTTCTTTATTTTAAGACTTCCCATATTAGGAAAAATAGTATGTGAATTTTCCCAAATCTTTTTCTTCATTCTACCAAATTACATCTTTATATCTTGAACTGAGTCCGAGTTAACATAATAATTTTTGTATTTCATCCTGATTTTGTCAAGTAGCTTAGTTTTCATAAAAAACACTGCTTGATATTTAAATCATTTATTAATATTTAATTAAATGGAGAATGTTTATAAATCAAAGCATCCAAGGTTTCACTTGTAATTAACTGGTATACATTGGGAATTCAATAACCAAAACATGATGGCATTGAATTGATACTCGTGAAATGTCTGTGGCTTTGGTGATTTAATTCTCATTATATATTTAAATCAATTATGGTATGATATGAAGCATTTTGTCATTGCTTGAGAATTGCCCCGATATTTTTTACATCCTAGAGTTGGAATGGGATCCATTTCAGCGGTAAGAAAACTTATGTATGCGTATCAATTTTTTTTCCCTGTTCTTGATAGAAATCAAAATCCAAATCCTTTCATGTTCTCTCCAAGAAATAGAGCTTGATGAAAAGTAATTGGTTTCAACAAGTCAACAACTCAATGGTATTAGCATATTCATTCTCTACATCATTTGAACATATTATGAAACTAATAAATATGTGAATTTTCCTTTATCTATTTCCTATTTTAAACAATTTATACCATGGTATCTCGAAACTGAGTTGATTAGGTGAAGAATCTGGATGCTTTGATTTCTGGTTGTGTAAATAGGGTTAAAATTGGCACTTGGTGATATCAGGGTAATGTTTGTGGGGAGGATTAAATCGGTGCATACATCTACAGTTTGTTGTGCAAGTATTCTATTGGTTCACTCCTTTTATATATTCCAACTTGCAGATATCTGTGGTTATTCTAATTTTCTTGTTGTGCAATATCTACAAATGATGATGACAACCACAACAAAAATTCACAAAAATTAAGTTGAGTTGCTAACAGCTATTTTGTCAATAACAGAATAATATCTACATTTCCTCCTTTTGTTTAGTATCTTGGTATTCTAGAAGTGCACAGTTTCAGGAGTTGATTTTTTCACTTGGTTCTGCACTTGGAGTTGATTTCTCCTTTTAAAATCAATCAATCATCCTTAATTAAATGAAAATGTTCCTATATTTTATTGAAAAATCAAAGTACCATATTTTTCTAATTGTATAATTTTTTAGATTGCAGGTTGCCCTGGGCTAAGATCATAAGCTGATGTTAATGGTCAAACTAGTACCCAAAGAAAGGAACTATTCATTTTCCTGATAGTTGCCTTTCAGTTATTGTATACTCCTACTGGTTAGATGTTACAAAGGTAATAAAATACAGGTGTTTAGTTCAAAAAATAAAGTGTTTTATTTTGGTTAAAGCACTATTGTTGTTGTGACATGAAGGTTAGGGGAGGAAGAGTTTTCTTTTCGGATATGCTTCATAATATTCATTATAATTTATTACAAAACTGGATATAATGTGTTGATTACTGTTATTGTCAATATAGACTTAATATCAACTATTGTTTCTATAAGCATTAGCATTAGAACCAGATTCATCATTTCATTTTTGTAGCAGCAGACTTTGATCACGCTGATTTATTTAGGCAGCTCTCCAGAACAATTTCTGCCATCTCTTAAATTCTGTGACACTTTGATTAAGAGAAGAATTCAAATAATTTGAATAAAGCGGCTAGTGATGACCACATTAAATTTTAGAAAGCATGACCCTTGCATTAAAATATGATCTATGAAAAGTAATTTCAGTTTTCTTTGCATGAATCATCCATGGAGGTAAGTCATATACCGTATCATAAGTTCCTAACTTCCCCTTTAGAGACCTTTTTGTCATTTGACACTTCCCTCTTCACGACCTGATTTTGATTGGATTTTCATAGTATCACCCTAGCTAGTACAGTTTAGCTTTAGTTATTGAGGCGAATGGGCAACCAGATTTTTCCCATTTCTTTTGTTGGGGTGTGATGAGAGGGGCATGGTGGAGAAAGAAAGAAAGAAAAATGCTTTCTAGTAGAGAATACAAAAATCCCAATGAATTCTTTCTTCAAATGAGGAATTAATTCTATGAATATCAGTCTAGCTCTATCTTAATTTTTCCCTTTCATCAGGTATGGTGAGTTTATCAGAATCGGATTTTTTTAGCAGAAGCTTGAGGAGTATTGAATACTGAAGCCGACAAGCTTAAGAGTGCATGTTTCTTCAAACCTAGCTGCTAATAAGATTATGCAGCATACTATTAGAAAAGGAACGGTAACTATCTCATTTATTACCAAATTTAATATTTTCTCATAATTTAGGTTTCATTTTTTGGGAATTTTTGCAATATGGTTGGCATATTTTTAGTTTCCTCTCTTGTTCTGTTTTTATTTCATTCTTAAACAGAGCTTTGGTAGGTTCTAATGAATGAAGAGCATAGCTTGTTGTTAGATCGATGTAGAGTACCCCGATTTCATAGATAGCTTAATTTCATGGTTAATGATTCTTGGACTTTTTACCACTTGTGACATTTTTTTTAGTCATAAATGTTATTTTTTGCGCTTCTCAAAGTATAACCTTTATTCCTACATAACAGTATTCTTAAAGTTTCTCATAGAAATCAATCACAAGAACTCTCAAGAGAAATATTTTAATCTAGACTATAGATGCCATTAATTACTACAACAGGTTTTGATATTATTATTTTCTCTATTTCTGCATACATTTCAATGAAAAAGCCATCTGATCTTGCTCTAACAGAAAAGTGGTACAACTTACTAAAGAAAATAAGAGATTAGCATTGTCGGGAGCCATGTTCAATCGACTAAGCGATTTGCGGGGAAAATACATGAATTTCCAATGAGATGGTCGTTAAGCCTTTCCATGAACAACGCTTGCATGGTGAGTGCATTTAGTTCATTAGCATGGCATTTGGTTTCATCTTTGAAATCACCTTACATTTTTAAGGATGCTTGGCATACAAAACAATCCGATTCGCGGACAATTAGAGTTTTGACACCTATGACATATCATTTTAATCCAAAGACCTTCTAGTCTCAATAATAGGAACTCATTAGTTTTCACAAGGCTTTAAATGGAATGCTAAATAATCACATGTGTACTGGCATTGATTGCCTACTCTTGAACTAAATTTTCTTGTCTTTATGAGTGGACGACTGGTATTGGCGGACCTACAGATTCCTTCTCTTTTGTAGACTTTGTTGATTATTTAATTTTAGCTTGTAATTCTTCAGAGGGTTTCTATGATTACTGCTTGCATGGATAGTGGTCTTCTCTTTTTAATTAATTTTTTATTAATTATCCAAAAAGAAAAAAGATGGCTAAATAATTATAGCTATCAAACAAAAGACAACAAATGAGTACTCTTCCTCTTGTTTGGATCCTTCTCTCTTCATGTTGCTCATATTAATTTTCCAATATGTTCATTTTCTTGGTAGTGGTTCTTGTATTGGTGAGTATCACCATTGAGCACATGTTCCAGAAGTTTCATTCTATGAATCAAGTTATGTACGTCAACACTTTTCTAGACAGAAATTTGCTTTCAAGGCAAAGGTAAGGCCCTGTCTCAGTTCATCTAAATCAAACTCCTAGTTTTCTACTTGACTCTAATTTGATATTTGTTCTTACTAGAAATTGTGAAATGTTCCCAGTATGTCCAATGAAATTGCTTCACAAATGACTACAAAGGTTTCCAACAACAATATTCTATGGTAGCAGACTTTTTCGTAACCAATGGAAAACTAGGCTTCTGAACTCCTATTGTCTCAACTGATTAACATGTGGATTAGAGAGTTTTCAATTGATCAGACTATCTGTGTTTTGTGTCTTAAAGATTTTTGGCTTGCGATTCATCGGAGATTTTATTGGTCCTCCTCGGTGGTGAGTTTCTCTCACATTTTGACATCAGTTTCTAAAATGGAATGTTTATCTTGAAATTTTTGATTGGGTGATAAACGTGTGAAACATGTTTTCTAGATATTGTGAGAAGTTATTTTTGCTTAATGGTTAAAATTTAAGTATGGGTACTTGCACTCACTAACTTTAGGAAAACAAAAGCTTCATATAACATTCAGTTACAAAATTTGCATTATTATTTTCTTCACCCACAAGATTTTCAAAATATTTCTTAAGATAATCACCGTATAAATGTTTGGGTGAAGTTCCATCTTATTTTTTTTTTTGCATTGATTATGTGTTTGAATTCTTTCTTCTTCCATGAGAGTGAAAAATGCACCACATGTGCAATTAGCTAACCTTATTTGAATGCGTTCATTGTTAGGCACTAATCAATTCAGAATTCTCAACATGTTAATTGGAGTTAACACAGTTAAACAATTTCATTTTTCATTCATCCAATAATTTTCAACAAGATTATATGAAGTTTTTTCCTGGCTAATGCTAGGTTACTCTCTTTTTACTGATTAGATGACAAGAGCAACAAATATCATCTCACAGTATTTGTGAAGTCCACAACCTTGGAGGACTTGTGCTTTTGTTCTATAGAGTGGAAAATAAGGATAAGTGGATATAATAAAAGAACGACATCAATTTTTTTGATTCATATTTGGGTGGCTGCGTCTGCATAACTTGCAAGTTGTCTTATGACAGTCTTCTATGTCTTATGATAGCTTGTTGATGATGCAACCAGTTGCTTTGCAGCTAAAAGCCTAAAACCAAGAAGAGAATATAGTTGAAGGAAGCAATTGAAGGTGTTCTTGTTTGTTCCATGTAGTCGAAGACCTAACAACCATCAAGAAGAGCTGCCCTATTTCCAACTGGGAGGTATATTCTTAAGGAATTCAAGCACCAATGTCAAGTGTGAAAGTTGGACTCCTTTTGTTGACTTGGGCTAGGACTCTATTCCTTTTTGGTTTGGTATTTTAATTAAATACTTTACTTGGTTTAGGATTTGAATAATTATACTACTACACCTCGACTTGGGGTACTATATATGTGTGCTCTTTATGAAATATCAACTCAGCCTTGACTCTTGTAAACTGAGAGAGTGAGAGTTTTTTGGGTGTATTTGGGGTTTGGGTTCTATGAGTGTCTGTCACATTTGTAATCTTATTTTCTTAGTGAAACTTTCTTGACACTGCCCATGGATGTAGGCCTAAGGCTGAACCACGTAAATCTTGTCTTCTTGTGTGATTTTTTCTTCTATTTTTTCTGTTTATATTTGCAAAGGCTCACGTAAATCTTTGACATGTTTTATAGCTACCACATGTGGTAATTTAAGTCTTAATATTCTTAAGTTGTTTTGGCAAAAAGAAATTAAAAAAAAAAAAAGGTTGTCACAAAAGAGGAGTTCATTTAAAGTTTTCTTTGTAAAATGAAATACCTTTTGTAAGGCCACCAAACTTGATAATTTGCAAATGGTGGAACCACTCACAACAATATTTGCATATTTATATAGTTTCAGCTAAAGTAATTAAGCATACTGTTGAAACCAAAAAATTACTTTATAAAAAGTGTTGCATGTACATGGCAACTAGGATTAAACAATAGCATAGGTTCAAAAAAGTGTGGTCATGTATGGTCGGCATCTAGCCAATACTACAATATATATATATATGTATATATATATATATATATTTATATGAGCCACGTTCATAGCCTGCTGCCTAGTACAAAAGCAAAAGATAGACACAAATCAAGTAAAACAAAAACAAAAGCTGAAAAGTGAATAAGGAAGTGGCATCACCAGAAAGTAAGGAACACCGTTTGGTGAAAGTGGGCCTGAAAAGTTGAAAAGTGGGGTGTCACAAGCTAAAAAGGGAGAGTTTAAAAAGCAACGGAACAAATAAAAAGAGAAAAGAAGCTGAAAAATGGGTCACGGCTCAACCTGAAATTAGGAGCTGTGGAGGAAAAAACTGACGAAAACTGCTCCATGATCTGATCAGTTGAGAGAAAAATAAGGGAGCAACTTCTTTGGAATCTCTCTATAAAATAAGAGGGAGGCACGCACAGAAAAAAAAAAAAAAGAAAAAGAAAAAGAAAAAAGAGGAGAAAAGAAAGAAAGCAGAGACACAAAAAGAGAGCAAGTGTACACACGTACGGCAAAGACATAGAGAGAAGACAAAAAAGAGAGGCACAAACAGAGAGAGCAACATCAAGCAGAGGAGAAATACGCAGCATAGGTTCGTATATGAGATTTTACATTAGTCCCTTTCTTCTCTAAATCTTTTTCTCCCTCATTCTCAAACTTGAATTTTTTCTTGGTAATGCAAACAGGATCGGGTTTCATGGAGAGTTCCTAACTCTATACATGAAGCATTAAATATGAGTCCTTGACTAATAACTCCTATTTGTACATTACCAAATAAAAATTCTCTCACTACCAAAATCTTTCTCTCAACCTTCTTCAAATAATTTTTGTTTGGGAAAACAAATAGGGTTGGGATTCATGAGGAGTTCCTAACTCCATACATAAAGCTTTATACAAGTGTCCCTGACTCTTAAATCCTATTTGAAAATTACCAAATAAAATTTCTCTCAATTTGTGTTGTAATGTCTTTTCTCTTAAAATTGGAGTCCTTGACTCTACCCCAAAATTGGAGTCGTAGGAGTCGTATACTCTACCCCATTATTGGAGTCCTTGACTCTACCCCATTATTGGAGTCCTTGACTCTACTCCATTATTGGAGTCCTTGACTTTACCCCAAAATTGGAGTCCTTGACTCTACCCTTAAAATTGGAGTCCTTGACTCTACCCCATAATTGGAATCCTTGACTCTACCTCAAAATTGGAGTCCTTGACTCTACCCCATTATTGGAGTCCTTGACTCTACCTCTTAATTGGAGTCCTTGACTCTACCCCAAAATTGGAGTCCTTGACTCTACCCTTAAAATTGGAGTCCTTGACTCTACCATTTTTATGGAGTTCTTGACTCCATCATCAAATTAATGGAGGCATTAACTCTACCAAATTAATTGTGACTAATTCTTTAGGATTAATAATTCTTTAAACAAGATCAAAGTTAGTAATTCTTAAAGGAAATTTTCTAATTCTCAACGTTCATAAAAAAAATAATAATTGCTTCAAAGGAATTTTCTTTCCATTAATTAAATTTGGAAACTTCAATCAAAATATTATCCTTGATTCAATTTCCATAAAAACATGGTCATCGACTTATCCTTGAGATTAAAACCAATTATCTCACCCAATACTTAATTAAAAGCCAAAGTATTGACTTAAAGATCCATCATTTAAAATGGGAACAAAACCATATTTGAAACTTTGAAGTTAAAACCTCAAATTAAGAACTACGAAGTGGCTTGATCCCCACCAAGGGTACGTAGGCAACCTAAATTATTAGGTGCAGCCACAAATAAATAAAGACATATGTCCTCTTGAACAAACAAATAAATAAAAATGACATGATTGGAATCAAAAGGTCTTCCCTTGAAACAAGGGATTGTAATTAAGAGATACATTATCTTGAATGGGTACAACTCACACCAATAAAACCCATATGCCAAAAGGCCTATGGGTGAAATTATGTTTGATGAATTTGACTAATTTGACAATATTTGTTAAACATAATTTGACGATCTTTGTTAAAACATAAGATGACAACGTTCGTTAAACATAAATTAACAATTATTGTTAAACATTGATTAACAATTTTCGTCAACACATACTACCAGTGGTTAAACGTTCATCTTTGGTAGTTTTAAGTTTTAACTTTTCATAAAATTTAACCTTCACATATTCATCTATTTAAATTAGATTTTTCTCAAAAAAAAAAAAAAAAAAAAAACTTTAATTTAGATATTCACCTTGTGTGGTTGTAACTTTACATATAATTTTGCATTTATATATTCATCTACTTTAATTTAGATGTTTATAACTAAATAATGAAATCTATGAACAAGGTAATTAAAACAATCATATTTCTACTCTTCAGAAAATCACCAATTTTTTTCTTTTCAAAAAAACTCTTTTTACATTTCCTTGGAAATTCATTTTTTAGAAAAAAAAAAAAAAAAAAAAAAAAAAAAAAAAAAAAAAAAAAAAACTTTGACATTCCACTAACCTAACTACTTCATACATTAAAAAAAAAAAAATTAAGCTCATTATTACTTCCGTTAAGATATTATGGGAGTCTTAATTGATTGAGACTAGACTAGAGAAATGCCTTTTATATTTCCTGGAAAATTCAAATGAAAAAAAAAAAAAAAAAAAAAAAACTTTTGAACCACTCACGTAACTACATCTATAACTATTTAAGACATCCATGATATCTATTTCTTATTGATAACCATAAAAGTTACAGCTAGCAAGGAAACATACAAAGTAATAAAGAATAAATGAAGGAAGAAAAAAAGAAGTGAAATCAAAACTCAATTAGTAACTGTTAAATGGAAAACAAAGAAGTGGTCAAGAGGAGTAAAAGAATAAAATAAAGATGACCATATAGAGAACATTAAAAACTTTACGATGCAATAAAACCAACCATTATATTCACTTAATTAAATCAATAATAAAAAATTAAATATAATAATACGAAATTTAAACTTAAAACTAATCAAACTCTAACTATGAAAATTATATTTCCTATCATAACTAAAAATGAGATGTTCCCTTTAAAAAGTTTTAAACAAAATAATTGTGTCTTTACCAAGCAGAAGACGCACGCATAAAAAACGCAAAAAAAAAAAAAAAAAAAAAAAAAAAAACCTCGTTTGACTAAGAAGTAGCAAAGCCAATGGTTAGAGCTCCCCCCCTAATTTCAAGTCCGGCTCTGTCCCTATAAGTTTTCCATTGAACAAACTATTTATGGTTTTTGTCTTAAATGTTTTTTTGGCTAGCAGATATTGGAGATTTTATTGGTCCTTCTTGGTAGTTTGTAAATGTGTTATGTATGTGTAGGGTCACGTTTTTCGTGCCAAGCCCAAAATGATGGGACTTTAGACCTATGAGCCCGGTACAATGAATTTGTAGAGAATGGGCCAAAGAGCTAGGTTTTAGCGTATGAACGACGGTCATCGTGGTGCTCTTTACGATCAGGTTGAGATCGACTGGATTCATCAGAGAGGACTGATCCTTTTCACGGTCCTGGGAGCCTTTTTCGATGCCTCCGACGTGTTGGGGGGTCTTTGCCCCACGTTTCTGT
Source organism: Quercus dentata (assembly GCA_028216015.1). NCBI lineage: Eukaryota > Viridiplantae > Streptophyta > Magnoliopsida > Fagales > Fagaceae > Quercus > Quercus dentata. Next base: position 6,723,572 of record CP116447.1, read on the forward strand.
CTCTCTTTACGCCCTTTTTATAGTAATTTCCTTCCTCCTGAATGGGGCCCATAGGGTAGGTACTTGTCCTATCATCCCTTCCTTCCAATTGTTGGGAGTGGTTGTATGGACAGAGGGATATGGCCGTGTCAGGCACAAGGCACTAAATGCGATAATGACAGCCTTTCCTTTCAACACTTTCATTGTCATTTTCTGCTTTTGTACTTTTCCCGCTCCATGAGATGATAGGGAGTGTCACCACTGGTGGTAGGTTACCTCCTCCATCCTCGGCTACATTGTGCCGAGGAGGATTCTCCCCGTGGCCGAGGAGGGGCTTTTCCTCCCCGCAATTGAGAAGGGATTTTTTCCTTTGGGCTGGGCCTTCGGCCCAATGTAGTCATCGACATGGACCTACTGGTCTTTTACCCCCCCACAATAGCCCTTCAAAATCCTGTTGTCCAGCTTCTTAGGCGGAGAGGAGGGTTTTGGTGATATCGGGCCTCTGTTTCGGCTTACCACGTCAGGCCTTCCACTAAAGGCCAGAGCCTCTTCGTTTGCCCAAGGCGCGTTCCCGACTGTGAGACATTCTTTTAACCTATCCAAGCCACGTCCCTGTTGCTTCGGTATACAAGGTATGCTTTAATGAGGGTCCCTTCACGAGGTGACATAAATTCAACGGTTGAAGATCACTTTGGAAATTGAGCGAGATTTATTTCACTTGTAATTCCTTTTTGGAGATTTGGGTGAATTGATTGCCACCAGGTTTGCCTCCCATATAAGAAGCACGGTGGGAGGTCATTCCCTTTATTTGCAAACCCTTTAAGCTTTTCGAATTCCTAACTCTCCAATTGTGCCCAAAGTTCTCATTACTAGTGTGACTGAGCCTTAGGAGGTGAAATGGTCAAGGCTAGGGTGAGGGTGAAGGAACCACACCCTCTTCAGAAGCCTTGGGTATCTTCGAGATACAGAATGGTCCGGTCGGGGCAAGGGAGACAAAGGCTCAAGACATTTTTTCTCCTCTACAAGGCAAGAAAGGAGCCTATTCTTCCTTCAGCCAAAATCTGAAGCGGGTGGAGGTCGCATCAGATTTTTGGTGCGACAACACTAGGACCTCCATCCGGTACCATGTGTCATGCTCGTGAGGGCCTGGATTTCCCATCACCGGTACCATCTGTGCTTGCTCGATTGCTGTTAGAACGATACTTGCTCGATTGCTGCTAGAGCAAGTATGGGGATTTGGCATCCCCGCTTCTTCCTCTCTTCCATCACTGATGCCATCCGGACTTACCTAGCCACTTTGCTAGAGCAAGGTTGTGGACCAGGTGCCTCTGCTTCTTCTTCTCTTCCATCAACGATACCATCCGGACTTGCTTAGTCGTTGTTGGAGCAAGGTTGTGGATCAGGTGCCTCTGCTTCTTCTTCTCTTCCATCACTGGAGCCATCCGGACTTGCTTAGTCATTTGTTAGAGCAAAATTGAAGGATCTATCGTCCCCATGTATTCCCTTTTTTTTTTTTTCTTTTTCATAGTTAGCTTGTGATTACAGGCTTGTCTAAGCCCTTTTATGTATATTGTACTATCTCTTTATCTAATAAAAGATGATTTTATCGCATTGTATGTATCCTTTCTTTTCTACAATAATCATTTTGTGAATGAATGTGCTGGTGTCTTTTCTTTTGAACCACACTTAGAACTGATGCCCTTGTCGGTAAAGAGTTATTACTTTGAGCTAAGCGGAACCCACGGGCACAACAATGCCTACTTAAAATAGGTTAACTATATCAAACTAACCGAGATAACGGCCCTACGTTCTGTATTGTGAACGGGGTGACGGCCTGAGGACATGTAATCTAAAATAAACTATTCGAGGGGATCGTTGGGTACTAGGGTTCTTTTTCGCTTTTCCGATGATATTCGTAACTTTAACTCATTTTAGGTGTCTAGTCCGAGAACCGAGGCATGACTGTACCTAGTCTTAACACTCAGAAAGGCACCCTTGTGTGTTAGCTTCCATAAGGTCGCGGGGCCTAGGACCATACGAGACCCCCATTCCGCCTAGGACTTAGGCCTTTTTTTAAGTTGCTAGTTTCCCGTAGGCTTGAGTTTGAGGACCATGCAAGACCTTGGTTCTCTCTAGCACTTAGGCTCTTGGAGTGTCTAGTTTCCCCATAGGTTTAAGTCCGAGAACTATGCAAGACCTTGGTTCTGTCTAGCACTTAGGCTCTTGGAATGTCTAGTTTCCCCATAGGTTTGAGTCCGATGACCATGCAAAACCTTGGTTCTGTCTAGCACTTAGGCTTTTGGGGTGCCTAGTTTCCCCATAGGTTTGAGCCAAGGACCATGCAAGACCTTTGTTCTGTCTAGCACTTAGACTCTTAGAGTGTCTAGTTTCCCCATAGGTTTGAGTCCGAGGACCATGCAAGACCTTGGTTCTGTCTGTCACTTAGGCTCTTGGAGTGTCTAGTTTCCCCATAGGTTTGAGTCCGAGAACTATACAAGACCCTGGTTCTGTCTGGCACTTAGGCTCTTGGAGTGTCTAATTTCCCCATAGGTTTGAGTCCGAAAACCATACAAGACCTTGGTTCTGTCTGGCACTTAGGCTCTTGGAGTATCTAGTTTCTCCATAGGTTTGAGTTCGAGGACCGTGCAAGACCTTGGTTTTGTCTAACACTTAGGCTCTTGGAGTGTCTAATTTCCCCATAGGTTTAAGTCTGAGGACCATGTAAGACCTTGGTTCTGTCTAGCACTTAGGCTCTTGGAGTGTCTAGTTTCCCCATAGGTTTGAGTCCGAGAATCATGCAAGACCTTGGTTTTGTCTAGCACCTCAAGAGATTCCGGTTTAGCCCTCGGCTCCCCCGTCCGTAGGGGATTCAGCGGACTGGAATACTAGGGGTCTCAAGAGTTAGCCCCTTGACAAGTGCGTGGGGGCGCAAATCTGACGTCCGAAGCCCTTTGAATCTGCATTGTCTAATGATCCTCCCCTCGTAATGAATCATTTCGAAGCATGACCTAAAACGGGGGCTGAGCTATAATGACGGCGGTGTGCTCCTGGAAATGATGGGGGGGCTTCTGCATAGCTCACACCACTGCCAAAACTGTCCTCCCGAGGGATTCTTGTAGCTTGACCGTGACTAACCGTCATATTCGCCGATGCACAAGCTTTTCCCACAAACGGCGCCAATTGTAGGGTCACGTTCTTTAGCCCAAGCCCAAAATGAATGGGACTTTAGATCTGTGAGCCCGGTACAATGAATTTGTAGAGAATAGGTCAAAGAGCTAGGCTTTAGCATATGAACGATGGTCATCGTGGTGCTCTTTATGATCAGGTTGAGACTGACTGGATTCATCAGAGAGGGCTGATCCTCTTCACGATCTGGGAGCCTTTTTCAATACCTTCGGTGTGTTGGGGGGTCTCCACCCCACCTCTCTGTCTCTCTTTACTCCCTTTTTATAGTAATTTCCTTCCTCCTGAATGGGGCCCCTAGGGTAGGTACTTGTCCCATCAGCCCTTCCTTCCAGTTGTTGGGAGTGGTTGTATGGACAAAGGGGTATGGTCGTGTCGGGCACAAGACACCGAATGTGATGATGGCAGCCTTTCCTTTCAACACTTTCATTGTCCTTTTCTACTTTAGTACTTTCTCGCTCCGTGAGATGATAGGGAGTGTCACCACCGGTGGCAGGTTACCTCCTCCATCCTCGGCTACATTGTGCTGAGGAGGATTCTCCCCATGGCCGAGGAGGGGCTTTTCCTCTCCACAACCGAGGAGGGATTTTTTCCCTTGGGTTGGGCCTTCGGCCCAATGTAGTCATCGACATGGGCCTACTGGTCTTTTACCTCCCCACAGTATGCTTTCTAGATTTCGGTGATGAAGAAGTTAATTATTCTCGCTTAACTTTGGTTGATTAAATTCTAGGTATTTGAGTCCTTGCAATCACTAAGTATAGGAAACGAAAGCTTCATATAGAAGTCAATTACAAAATTTGCAGTATTGTTTTTTTCACTTGCAATATTTTCAAAATATTTCTTAAGAAGATCATGTTAAAAATATTTAGGTGAATTTCCATCATAATATGGCTTTAGCATTGCTTATGTGTTTGAATTCTTTCTATTTCCATGAGGCTGAAAAATTCACCACATGTTTGAATGCATTTCTTATTAGACACTAGTCAGCTCAGAATTTTCAACAAGTTATTTCAAGTTAGCATAGTTAATACATTAATTTGATAATTGATGATCATATGATGTTTTAACCATACTAATGCCAGGTTGCCCTTTTTGGCAGATTAGATGACAAGAACAACAAATATCATCTTATACCACTGCGAACTCCACCACCTTAGAGGACTTGTGCTTTTGTGCAATAGAGCGGAAAATAAGGGCAAGTAGATATAATTAAATAACACATCAATTTTTGGTTTCTTTTTAGATGACCGCGTCTACATAACTTGCAACTTAACTTATGATAGATTTCGTGTCCGGAAAAAGTTTTGAGTTTCATGTTGGAGCAGATATCAAATTGATAGCTTGTTGATGATGCAATCAGTGGCTTGGCAAGAAACCAAGAAGAGAATGATGAAGTAGCGGATGCATGAAGCAATTGAAAGCGTTCTTGTTTGTTCCATGTTAGTTGAAGACTCAATAACAATCAACAAGAAGAGGTAACCTGGACTCCTTGTTAGAGATGGTGGCTAATATTTTGAATAAGAGTGTGAGCGCAATGATTTTAATGTGCCGAGTTAAGATTTTTTTTTATTGGGGTAGTATAAATATGTTGGAAACCATATTTTTCATATGGTGAAACCATTAGCCACTTGCTCTTGTGGATGTAGGCATATTGTATTGTTTTGCTCTTCCTTTTTCTCTCTATTTTCATAAAATTGTGTAAACAAAATAGATAACACTCCTATATTACTGGGCCCACTGAAATATTATAAGTTATCAATAATCTTGCAGTTGACTATTGTTCAAGAAAAATAAAGATAACAAAATAGAAGATACAACATCAAGACTATTATTACTTAAAACACACACACACACACCAAGATTGGGAGGGATGTTCTAAAGTTAAGAATCCAAGTACCAATGATAGAGGATGATAAAGATTACAAAATGATGATCTCTTCTACTGATCTTTCTTCAACTAGATCTTAGTTAGAAAGGTTTCGTCCCAAATTTTTGGTTATTTTAAAGGGGAAATGAAATTGTAAATTTGATTTTTTTCTCTCTTCTTAATTTTTTTCCCTTTTTCTTTGGTTGTATTTTGCAATTCTAGGTATGTTCAATGTTGCTGTGACCTATACCGTTAGTATTTCATAAGTTTGTTATTGATAAGTTACTGATTCTTCCAAAAACTTATACTTTTAGGAAATGTTATATTTAACTCTTCTTTCACGTGTAGGCCACTTGTGTTGCCATTGTTAAGTGAGGCCCAAAATGTAAAATATTTTTAATGGGGGTAAAGTGGAAATAGAGGATTGAACTCAAAAATTCCCACTTTGATACCATAATAAATCACGAATTCTCCGAAAAATTTTAAGTTTTTATGAAGTAATGAAATGGTGAATTTAATGGTAATATCTTCTTTAGTTTAAAATGTCCGTTAATACTTTCCTTTTTTGGGTACATTTTCATTAATTTATTTATCAATATAAACTTGATTGAAAAGAACGCGTAAATCAAGCTTCATTTGAGTTAAATTTTACGAAATATAATGATTAATCTCTGTGAATTACAAATTTAAGCATTTGATAATTGGCTTGTGAAAAAATTGGAGAGGAATCTCTTGCCCGTTTAATCGTTACGATTAGCTACACTCACCCAATTTAGGTGCCTCTCCTTAAGTGTGAGTTTGGATAGCACTGATGCATTGGGCATTTGGCGTTTGGCGTTTGGCGTTTTTTCGTGGGTCCCATGCACTGTTCACCGGACTTGCAAGTATGGAAAAACGCAAATGTTAAGTTAAAACTGGGTCCCATGACACGAGTCCAAATCTTCTGTCCCACTTTTCCTGCTCCACTCTATATTCTATCAATAAAAACTTGCCATGTGTTCACCTAATTAATTAAATACTATCATTATTAACTTATTAATACTGCCGTTATTAATTAATAGTAGTATTTAATTAATTAGGTGAACACGTGGCAAGTTTTTATTGGTGGAGTATAGAGTAGAGCAGGAAAAGTAGAACAGAAGATTTGGACTCCCCACAATATTATTCACATATTTAAAAATTATTTTGTTACAGTGTTTTCAGCAATAAATTTTTAATTTTCAGCAATAAGCGATATTTAAACAAATGCCAAAATTAAAATTTGTACTTGGATATCCGCCAACTGTCAATGTCCATTGCTAATTGTTCATACCCGTTTCTTTTTTTTCTTTTTTTTTTTTTTTTAATAAAAGTTCATACCCGTTTCTATTCATCCACGAAGCCCAAGATTTGTACCTCAAAAAGTTTGCACTATATAATGGAGGACTGTTATAAAGTTGAGCCAGTTGATAAATGCGGCCAAAATGGCCCATTAGCATTAATTTTTGAAATATTTAGCAACAGAGATAATCTTTGTTTCGGAAATAATTAGGGAAATACCACTTTTTTCGGTACTCGAACTTGGTGAGCTCGAGTACCATCTTTTCATTGGTCAAACATCTTCTCAAAAAAAAAAACGCCGCTATAGGGCCCGAAAACGTCACTATAGGGCTTAAAAACGCCACTATAGGGCCCCTTGAACCTGTTATGGGAACTTATAAAAAAAATTTGCAGGAAAACGCCGCTATAGTACACAAAAACGTCACTATAGGGCTTAAAAACGCCACTATAGGGCCCCTTGAACCTGTTATGGGGACTTATAAAAAAAATTTTGCAGGAAAACGCCGCTATAGGGCCCGAAAACGTCACTATAGGGCTTAAAAACGCCACTATAGGGCTCCTTGAATATGGGGCGATGGTGGATTAAAAAAACATGGCACTCGAGCTCACCAAGCTCGAGTACCAAAAAAAGTGGTATTTCCCTAATTATTTCCGAAACAGTGCTCTGTTGCTAAATATTTCAAAAATTAATGCTAATGGGCCATTTTGGCCTGATAAATGCTGATTAGTTCAAGCTTAGAGCTACACATGTGGGCTAGTGGGCTCGATGGGATTGGGCCTGAAACCTTTTATTTTGGTGGTGGGGGTTGGGATATTTGTTTTGTTTTAATTGGATCGGGTCAGTTAAAGAAGTGTTTTGGGTTGGACCGTGGGTTATTAATAAAGAAGAAAGAACCACACTAGGCCTAAAAACTACTTCCTTAAAGGGCAAAGAAAATCTTTAGCTTAAGAAATTAGATATGAGATGAGATCTACAATTTATATTGTACATTTTTTCTTTCTTAGAATGAAAAAAAAAATTTTAAAAATTCTAGACATAAACGTACTTTATGTCTAAAAAATAAAAATATTAAAAAATATGCCAAAATATAAAATTTAATTAATTATTTAACCGCTATGTCGTGTCCTTATTTTTCAAAAATTGTCGTATCCTCGTGTCCGTGTCCGTGTCCGTGTCCGGGCAACATAGATTACCAAACTAGATATCCAATAAGTTTTGATTACTGTAGGTAGCTTCAGACGTTGATCATGATGATATATATAGGCAGCTCTCCACAACAATTTCTGCCATCTCTTAAATTTTGTGACACTTTGATTTTAAGAGGAATTCAAATAATTTGAATAAAGGGGCTAGTGAACTCATTAAATTTTAGATTGCAGTAATTTCAATTTTCTTTGCATGAATCATACATGAAGGTAAAGTCACATACGGTATCCTAAGTTGTCATTTGAGTCTGATTGAATTTTGATAGTTTTGACTTAGCTATTAAGGGGTATGGGCAAACAGTGTTTTTCCCATTTCTTTTGTTGGGGTGAGAATACATAAATCCCATTGAAAATACTTGAAATAAGGAATTTAATTCCATTAGTACAAAACATAAGATTGGAAACATTAGTTTTATTTCTTATTCCAACTTATTTGGGAATATTCTAGACAATAGGTTAAGAGTGGCCTTTGCAATGCACGTCCCAGTGATTGATATTTATTTCAGATGGAATTAACTTCTCTAATTCTATACATTCATATATCTCTTTTCACAGTTCCCATTAAATTGTCAAATTTTCCCTTTTCATCAGGTATGGTGAGCTCATCGATTATTGGATTTTAATTTTATCAGAAGCTTAGGGTGGATTGAATACTAAAATTGACAAGTTTAAGAGTGCATGTTGCTTCAAACCTAGCTGGTAATAAGAATAAGATATGCAGCAACAATTAGAAATGGAACAGTAATTGCCCCATTACTTACCAAATCAAATCTTTCCAGACAGATTAAGTGTTGTTTTTTTGGAATTTATTTGCAATATGATTGGCTGATTATTAGATTTCTCTCTAATTGTCATTTTTTTTAACCCTCAAACAGAGTTTCGGTAGGTTCTAATGAATGAAGAGCAGAGTATTCCCTGATTTCCTTGATAGCTTAATTTCATTGTAAATAAGATAATTTCATGATGAATGTTATTTTATTTGCTTCTTAACTATAACTTGTTTACCTACATAACAGTATTCATAAAGCATCTGACAGAAATTACTTTTATCGCAAGAACTATCGAGAGAAATACTTTAATCTGGACTAAAGATGTTGATTAGTTACTACAAGAGGTTTTGATATTATTATCTTCTCTATTTGTGTGAGGTCCGGACATGATGCAAATATGTTGATGTGAAACTCTAACAAACAAAGTGGTTGCAAATATCTTCTCTATTTTCCTTTTCATCATTGTTATGATTCATATTTAATCGACTTGCTGATTTGCAGGGAAATTACATGATTTCCTATGAGCTTGCTTGTAAGACTTCCATGAACAATGTTTGCTTGGTGAGTGCATTCAGTTCATTAGCATGGCATTGCTTTCATCTTTTAAAACGCCTTACATTCTTAAAGACACTTAGCATATAACATAATCTAGTGATGGACAATTAGAGTTATGAAACCTATGACATATCACATGAATTTAGCACCTTTTTTGTCTCAAGTACAGGAACTCATTAGCACCTTTCGTGAGAGCAGTTATTCGAAAATCATGGAAAAAATACACTTCTAAGCTCAAATAGATGTTGAAGTACTTTCATATTTTCTTTTAAGATTTACATTCAGTCTCAACCAAATAACAAGTACACTAGTCTTTTACCACCGGGGAGTTTTCCCCTGATCAGTCTTTTTGTGTTTTTTCCTTAAAAGCTTTTTGGCTTGTTGTGCCGGAGATTTTATTGGCCCTCCCTAGGTGGTAGTTTCTCTCACTTTTAGATGTCAATTTCTAAAATGGATTGTTTATCTTAGAATTTTTTTATTGGTTGTTAAATATATCATTTATGCTTTCTAGATTGTGCTGATGAAGAAGCAAACCTTGCTTAACCTTGGTTGATTACTTGAAAGTCTAAAATTAAAATATAGGCCTGTCTTGATTAATTTCGGTTAATTACAAAATTTGCAATATTGTTTTATTCACCCACAAAATTTTAAAAATATTTCTTAAGATAATCATGTTAAAATTGTTTAGATGAAGTTCCATCTTATTTGGTTTTAGCATTGCTAATGTGTTAGAATTATTTCTACTTCCTAAGACTAAAAATTTCATCACATTTGCAATGATCTAACCTTACTTGAATATGTTTCTTGTTAGGCACTAGTCAACTCAGAATTTTCAACATGTTATTTAAGGTTAACTCTGTTAAACAATTTCATTTGTCTTTCATCCAGTAATTTGATAAAAAAGATCATATTAAGTTTTGTCCTAACTAAAGGCAGGTTACTCTTTCTTGCAAATTAGGTGGCAATAGCAACAAATATCATCTCATATCACTGTGAACTTTACCACCTTGGAGGACTTTTGCTTTTGTGCTGTAGAGTTGAAAATATGGCTAAGTGCATTTAGTTAAATAACAACATTAGTTTTTGGTTTCTATTTTAGATGACTGCGTCTACATGACTTGCAACTTGTCTTATAACAGACTTCTGTGTCTAGCAAAAATTTAAGTATCAAGTTGGAGCAAATATCATTTGAAAGTATTCTTGTTTGTTTCCATGTAGTTGAAGACTCAATAACAACCAACAAGAAGAGGTACCCTACACTCCTTGTTAGAGATGGTGGCTAATATTTTGAATAAAAGTGTGAGTGCAATGATTTCAATGCATCGAGTTAGGGCTTTTTAGTATGGGTAGTATAAATATGTTGTAACTCTATTTTTCATGTAGTGAAACCATTAGTTGCTCGTTCTTTTGGTGTTATTTTTCTCTCTATTTTCGTAAAATTGCGTAAACAAAATCTTCAACGCTCCTATATTATTGGACTGCTGAGATATCATAAGTTATTGATGGTTTTTTACTTGACTTCTTTGCAAGAAATAAATATAACAAAACAAAAGATATAACACCAAGATCGGACAGATATACTAAAATGAAGGCAAAACTACATCATTGGTCCATCAAGTTTATCCTGTGTGTACAATTGGTCCCTTAAGTTTCAAGTGAGCGCAATTGGTCCCTCAAATTTTTAAAATGAGTAATATAAATCATTATATTAACTTCCGTTAGTAATATTACTTATGTGACTAACAGAAAAATGACATGTCAATTTCTTTTAATGATGTGGCATTTCTTTATTAAAAAATAACAAAAATGAATTTACAAGTAAAAAATAAATAAATTTGACCCGTTCTAATTCAAGTAAAACCCACAAGAGAGACATTCATCAAAAAAATAAAAACCCACGAGAGAGATATTGAACCGTTCCAAGCCGAAGCCAAAGAGCTTGATATCGATCATGGAGGACATGAAGAAGAAGAAGAAGATGAGGACGACAACAATGTTCACAATCGCAACAACCGGCTGATACGGTTGTTTCCAGTGGCTGGAGACGGAGACGTAGCGGGGTGGTTGGATCTCACTTCGACTTTTGGCGAAGCCACGAGGCATGGTGGTGGTCGTTGTGAAAGTAGCTGGATTTTATGTATAGGAATATGGTTCTTGTGCTATTGTGCTTTTCATAGACTTTTTGAAGATTGTTGTAGTGTCAAAAGGCATATGTATGTATAAGATTTTGTTGAAAATGAAATTCTTATTCCCGTAATGATTGATTACACATTTGTGCTCTTTATATACAAAACAGAGCATCGGTTACTAACTTAATCGATTAACAAACTCTTAATCGATTAACTAACTCTCTTAACACAAACTAAAACTCACGTGCTCTCTCACGTGCAACACTAAAAGCTATATACAATAGAGCTAAACTACCTTCGATTTATACACAAAGTGAATTATGCAAAACTACAAGTCGTTGCCTTCTTGTTCTAAGTCCGACTTCTCGAGTCTAGTCTAATTGTTGTTGCCGCTGCATATTCTGCTGCTTCTGCTGCTTCAATCTTTGACACTCCCCCTCAAGATGGACACCACTGGAATGAATATTTAGGATTCCCATCTTGCCAATTAGAACAACAAACCGACTTAGATTCAAGGCTTTTGTCAATAAATCTGCCAATTGAGAATGACTCCTAATATTCATCAACCTTATAACTCCATCATGCACTTTGTCTCGCACAATATGACGGTCTATTTCAATATGTTTGGCGCGCTCATGAAATACAGGGTTAGACCCTATGTGGATTTTTGCCTCATCACTGAATAACAAAGCGACTTTGTCATGCTCTATATTTAGATCCTTCAACAAGTATAAAATCCAAGTCACTTCACACACAGACCACATGACCATTGATCTCGTATTCAACCTCTGCCGGTAGATCTAGAGACTCGTATTTTGTTTCTTAGACTTCCAAGAGACCAATGAGTCACCTAGGAAAACACGAAACCCGTAATGGACCTTCTAGAATGCGGGCAAGTCGCCTAACTGCATCTGCAAAAGCTTTTATGTGCAAAGTGAAGTGTTTGATGGAAATAACAACCCTTGACTGCCGTGCCTTTAATGTCTTGAATGACTCTATATGCTGCCTTCAAATGAGGCTTTCTAGGCTTAGACATGTACTGACTTAACTTGTGCATAGAGTAAGTAATGTCCGGCCTAGTGATTGTTAAGAACAGCAGTCTACCTATCGACCTTCTATACATTCCAAAGATCATGTAGTAACTCACCATCATCTTTGCTCAACTTTAAACTAGCTTCCATGGGAGTTCTAGCTGGTTTACAACCAAGCATTCCAGCCTCATGAACAATTTCAAGAGCATATTTTCTTTGACACAAAGAAATGCCCTTTGTGATCTTGCAACCTCCAAACCCAGAAAATACTTCAAACTACCCAAATCCTTTAGTTTGAAATGCTTGTCTAGATACACCTTAAGATCTTCCACAGCTTTAGGATCATTGCTACCAATTAGAATATCATCAACATAAACTAGAAGAGCAATGAACAATCTACCATCCTTCTTAATGAATAAAGAGTAATCTGCTTTGGATTGAACAAAACCATGCTGCAATAAGGTGTTTGAAAACTTTGAAAACCATTGTCTTGAAGCTTGCTTAAGGCCATACAATGATTTATGCAACTTGCAAACCAATTTCCCTTTTGACTCCTTGGACTCCCCCTTGCTATCCAACTCCCCCTTGCTGTGCAAACCAGGAGGAAGAGACATGTAGACTTCTTCATGAAGATCACCATTTAGAAAAGCATTATTAACATCTAATTGTTGAAGACCCCATCCTTGCGACGGTGACCAATGCCAAAAACAGTTTGACAAAGAACCATTTTAGCCACGGGGGAGAAAGTCTCGGTGTAGTCCAAACCCTCTTGTTGGGTATAACCCTTGGCAACCAGCCGTGCCTTGTACCTCTCTATGCTACCATTAGCCTTGTATTTAATTTTAAATACCCACTTACAGCCAACAGCCCTCTTATTTGGTGGCAAAGGAACCACAGACCATGTATGATTCTGTTCTAATGCATCAAGTTCAGCTGCCATAGCGACTTCCCAAGTGAGGATCACCAACGACTTGATGATAGAATTGAGGTTCCTTAAGGGCGTAAATGCTATTGCAGAAGTGAGAATAGCTAGGTGACAAATGTTGAGAAGAAACAAAATTAGAAATGGGATACCTAGTAGAAAGCGTATTGCACTTGTAGGATTGGAGATAAGGAGGAGGTTTAGACACTCTAGTAGACCTTTTAAGAGAGTGAATAGAAGCAGTAGGTAAGGCTCAAGGAATATGATCAGATTGTAAAACAGCATCATCAACAATATCATTAGGTAAGTATATGGACAAATCCTCCGGAAGATCAGAAAAATGATCTTCAAGAATTTGAGAATCTGGACTAATAGTATGAGAATGGACCTTAGGATCATCAATAGGTAAAGGAGGGGCATCGGGAGTACAAATCTGAGATAAAGGATCGGAGGGAGAAGACAAAGTTGAAGATGGAATAGAGTGAAAAGGAAAAATAGACTCATGGAAAGTAACATCCTCGAAACAAAAATCCTTTTAGAATGTAAATCAAGTAATTTGTAACCTTTAACTGCAAAAGGATAACCCAAGAAAACACATTTGATGGCTCAAGGATCAAATTTAGACCTGTTATGAGCCAATGTGGATGCAAAACAGAGACAACCAAACACCCTAAGAGAATGATAATCGGGGACCTTACCATAAAGCAACTCAAAAGGGGTTTTATGATGAAGAAGAGGGGATGGAAGCCTATTAATGAGATGCACTGCTGTCCCTAATAGGCAATAGGAACATTAGATTGAATTCTCAAAGCCCTTGCAACACACAAAATATGTTGATGTTTCCTCTCTACAACAGAATTTTGTTGTGGAGTGGCAACACAACTATGTTGGTGTATGATACCATGACTCTTGAAAAAATCAGTCATTTGAAACTCAAGACCATTATCTGTTCTAAAAACCTTAATAGATTTATTGAACTGAGTTTTGATCATGGAATAAAAAGATTGTAAAAGAGGCCTAGTATCAGACTTGGACTTCATGAGATAAACCCAAGTTGACCTGTACAATCATCAACAATAGTAAGGAAGTATTTGTGGCCATCAACGGTAGGAACCGAATATGGACCCCAAATATCACAGTGCACAATATCAAAAGGTAATTCTGAAATATGATTAAGAAAAGGAAAAGGCAGTCTTTTGTGTTTTGCAAGTGGACAAATCTCACAATCTTTATTAAAAGTACAAACAACATCAGAAAGTACATTCTTTAAGGAAGAAAGTTTAGCATCAGAGGGATGTCCTAATCTGAGATGCCATAAGGAAGAAGGTACAACAACATTATTGATTACAGGAGATTGTGATTTATTAAAAAAAGACTTGAAAACAGAATTGAAGAGAGATTGAAAGGATGAACCAGAGTTGATTGGAGAGGTACAAGCATCTCAAGGGTTTTGCTGCAGCAAATACAACCCATCATGAACTTCACCCACACCAATCGTCCTCCAAAGAAATAAGGTCTGTATGAAACAAAGATTTGCTAAGAAAATAAGACAACAGGAAGAAGATTTTGTAATTTGACCTGATGATGAAGGTTAAAGGAGAAAGAGGGGACACAAAGAACATTATGAAGAACTAAAGTAGCTGAAAGGGAAATAGAACCTATATGGGTTACCACAATTTGTTTCACCATTTGAAAGCTCAACATTAGTGCTAATGGCAGTAAAATTGGTAAACAAATGAACAGAATGCACAATGTGGTCAGTTGGCCAAGTATCAATAACCCAAGTATCTCCATTAAAAACTCTCCTATTCACTACTTGAGCAGAAAAAACAGAATGCCTCAAATTATTGCCTTCAAAAAGGGTCATACCTGACATATTGAGGACATTGTTAGACTGGGGAACACTTGCTTGGCGATCGCTTGAGATTCTGGATGAGTCTTGATCACATTACCAGCCATATGGACCTCCTTATTTCCCATGTTAAATTGAGCAGCTTGCATCGATTGCCTAGCATAGCCAAGAACTCACGACATTGCTCCTTAGTAAAAGGAAATTGATTAGCATCGATGATGATGATTGTTTTTCTGCAAGATCTTCTTGAACACCCACTTGATTCACCATTGAAGTCTTTCCTTTAGTCTTGAAACCAGGAGGGAATCCATGCAATTTGAAGCACTTCTCCACAGTATGACCAAGTTTCCCACAATGATTACAGACAGGCCTATATCCTTGCCCTTAGAATTCTTAACCCCAGAAAAAAAAAAAGAAGTAGCATTGGAACTTTTCACAGCAAGAGCAGTTGACTCAATGTAAGCATTAGAACTTCCCACACGCCTCCGCCTTTCTTCTTGAATCAACAAAGAGTAGGCTTTGTTAATGGATGGAAGTGGTTCCATTAACAAAATCTGCCCTTTAATTTGAGAATAGGAATCATTGAGTCCCATTAAAAATTGCATTACAGAATCTTGAAGATGAACATTCTCAATTCTTTGTGAAAGATTGCAAGTGCATTTTCCACAAGAACAGGTTAGGGCAGGCTCGAAATTCTTGAGTTGATCCCAATACAGCTTCAATTGAGTGAAATAAGCAATGATTGAAGAATCACCTTGATTGATTGATGCAATATCCTTCTACAACTCAAAGACCCTAGGTCCATTACCTTGGGAATGTGTGTCTCTAAGATCATTCCAAATCTCCAATGCCGTGTCTCTATAAGTGATGCTTACTCTGATTTGAGGTGAAATAGCTTTCATCAACCATGATCCAACCATGTTATCACAACGAATCCAAGCATCAACTGCCGTTGGTGTTTTGATCAATGGAGAAGATAAAGTGATTGTGCCATCAACGAACCCA
Organism: Quercus dentata; assembly: GCA_028216015.1. Lineage (NCBI taxonomy): Eukaryota > Viridiplantae > Streptophyta > Magnoliopsida > Fagales > Fagaceae > Quercus > Quercus dentata. Next base: position 6,739,391 of record CP116447.1, read on the forward strand.
AACTTATTTTTTGCAATCAAAGCCTTCTTCATAGATCGAACCCAAGCATGGTAATTTTCACCAATCAAGACCTCGATACGAGCATAGCTCCGGGACTTTCAAAGCATGATGAAGATACAAAGGATTACGGATATCCTCTACCAATGCTAGATCACGTTCAACCGAAGTAGAAGGAGAATCGATGCGAAGTCGTGGACGCCATTGAAGCAACTCCAAGCTCTCAAGAATGAAACCCTAGAATTTGGGAATTTTCTAGAACGAGACTCTAGAACTTGAGAGAACTTAGCTTTGATACCATATAAGATTTTGTTGAAAATGAAATTCTTATTCCCGTAATGATTGATTACACAAATTTGTGCTCTTTATATACAAAACAGAGCATCAATTACTAACTTAATCGATTAACAAACTCTTAACTGATTAACTAACTCTCTTAACACAAACTAAAACTCACGTGCTCTCTCACGTGCAACACTAAAAGCTATATACAATAGAGCTAAACTACCTTGAGTTTATACACAGTGAATTATGCAAAACTACAAGTCGTTGCCTTCTTGTTCTAAGTCCGACTTCTGCTCCGAGTCTAATGTTGTTGTTTGCCGCATATATTCTCTTCTGTTGCTTTGTTTCAATCTTTGACAGTATGTGTAAGAGAGAAAGCAGGGGTTCAGATATGGAGGCTAGGACACAAAGAAAATGAAGAAAATAAAAATTGTAGGGAGAAAGAATCTATTATTTCAAAGACTATATGTGTCCGTGGCAAAGATCAATGGAAGCTCTTGGTGTCTTTGAGAAGTTGAGAAGTCAGGATCTCGGGGATAACGATTGTTGAGTTTGATAAGTTCTTTTGAATGGTATAGGAATATGTTAATTTCTAGTATTGTTTAGAACTTCAGATGTCTTATTAGCGGAGCTGTTTAGAATCTTTAGATTGTAAACCAGTTGTTTTGGCAGTTTCTACCGGTGGTATTGGGGCCACTTTTGCATATAAACCTTTGTAATACCTGGTCTTGTTCTATTTGTATCTAGACGACGAGGGTGTAATTATAAAATTGTTTGAAACATGTTGATTTTTTGTTACGTGTAAATTTATTTTTGTAATTTTTTAATAAAAAGAAATGCCACATCATTAAAAAAAATGATAGATCATTATTTTATTAGTCACGTAAACAACATTATTAATGGAAGTTAACAAAATGACTTATATTGCTCATTTTGAAAACTTAAGAGACCAATTGTGCTCACTTGAAACTTAAGGGGCCGATTGAGCACATAAGGTAAACTTGAGGGACTAACAGTGTAGTTTCGCCTAAAATGAAACATAAATGTTGATTGTCCTTATCACAATAGTGTGGATAATTAAGGGGTTTTGTTCTTAATTAAATAGATCTACAACATCTATACTATATATAAGAGGATTCTCCTTTTCCAACTGGACATTTATATGGTTAAAAAATATCTCCATTAATGAAAGGTAACTTCATTTAGAAATATAATCATAAATGTCAAATAATAAATTTCATTTTGAATTCAAAAATGGAACTCTTAAAATTTAAGATTTTTTTTCCCTTTACATTCAAAAAAAAAAATTACGATTATTGCTTATTTCTAAAGTTTATTCTTTTTATTTGTTTGAAAAATAATAAAAAAATTCTAAATTATAATAAATGCAAATTATTAATTTTTACCCCCGAAAAATAGAAAAACCTCTAAATACGCACGTGAACGCGTAAAATGAAACATAAATGTTGATTGTCCTTATTACAATAGTGTGGATAATTAAAGGGTTTTGTTCTTAATAAAATAAATCTACAACATCTATAATATATATAAGAGGATTTCCCCTTTTCAATTGGACATTTATATAGTTAAAAAATACCCTCATTAATGAATAGTAACTTCATTTAGAAATATAGTCATAAATGTCAAATAATAAATTTCATTTTGAACTGAAAAAGAGAACTCTTAAAATTTAAAATTTTTTTCCCTTTACATTCAAAAAAAAAAAAAAAAAAATTATGGTTACTGGTTATCTCTAAAGTTCATTCTTTTTATTTGTTTGGAAAAAAATATTTCTAAATTATAATAAATGCAAATTATTAATTTTTACCTCAAAAAAATAGAAGAGCTTCTAAACATGCACATGAACGCATAAAATGAAACATAAATGTTGATTGTCCTTATTACAATAGTGTGGATAATTAAAGAGCTTTGTTCTTAATTAAATAAATCTACAACATCTATACTATATATAAGAGGATTCTCCTTTTTCAACTGGACATTTATGTGGTTAGAAAATACCCTCATTAATGAAGGGTAACTTCATTTAGAAATATAGTCATAAATGTCAAATAACAAATTTTATTTTGATTTTAAAAAAAGAACACTTAAAATTTAAGATTTTTTTACCTTTACATTCAAAACAGAAATTACGGTTACTACTTATCTCTAAAATTTATTCTTTTTATTTGTTTGAAAAATAAAAATATATATTTCTAAATTATAATAAATGCAAATTATTAATTTTTATCCCAAAAAAATAGAAGAGCCTTTAAGAATGCACGTGAACACGTACTCGGAGGCTAGTAGTATTCTAACAATCATGTAATAACCACATTATGATATGTACTTTATAGGCTAACCTTTCCACTATAATTAGAGCAATCACATTAGTCTGTGCAAAATTCTTGTCTATTTTGCAAGAAAGAACATATTTTTTCTATTTTACATACCCACTTTTACAAAACACTCATATCAATTTATCTATTCTGTCATTTATTTTGTTTAAATAATAATATTTTTTTAAATTTTTATTATATCAAACAAATCACTACCCACATGGCCCCACCCACCTTTTTCTATCTTTGTTGTGAGAAGAAGACAAATGAGAGAACAACATGACAGGGAGAAAGAATAAAAAAATAAAAAAAATCATTTGCACATGAACAGAATCTGCTGTGCAAAAATGCATGGTTACTGTTCATTTGCAAAGTAGTTTTGTATATTTGCACAATTTTACAAGTATTGATGTGGGTGTTTTTTGGGTTAAAATATGTAAAATTGAGCGCTTTTGGTATTTTGCAAATTTTTGCAACCCTTGATGTGGTTGCTCTTAAGAAACACTTGTAGTAGTTCTTGAATTTATTCTACATTAGTTTAGACATTATTATAACTAGAAAAAAGAAAAACCCGTCTTTAATCCTTTGGCTTCAGTTCTTCAAAAGTCCTAGCTGAGCTGCTATCAAAGTGAACAATTATTCAATACTGGGACTCGTCTCCATAATTCAAGTTGATTGTAGTTCCAGTTGAGAAATGGTATTTTGAAGATACATACATTAAGCTACATCCACATATTATGTAGTATCTAATTCTAAGTTACCACGAAATTATAGAAGTAAGAAAATGTGAATAGCACAATTGATAATTTAATCCCTTAACCAAAATGGCTAGTCTACCAGGTTTATGCTTATCATTTTTTTATTTGATAATCATTTATGCTTATCATTTTATAACCCAACTTGGGCTCACATTCATTTTCTACAACCCTTTTTTTTTTTTTTTTTTTTTGAGAATCATTTTCTACAACCTTCTTAATATCACTCGATCGGCCGTTTGCCTAATATAAATCCAGAAACCATTGGCCCATTAGCACATTCAGTGGTTTGCTTGGATTGACCCATTAGCACATTTACTCCTTGTGACGCGATCATGGTCAGAATATGTAATTACACTACAATAAAATATTCTATAATGGTGCAATACTCACACAAAGATGAGTATTACTATCGTACATGCAAACACTTTATATGTTGTCGATCTGCCTAGTCCAACCTACTTTCACATTCACTTTTGCTATAAATAACTGAGATTAAATCTCGATTCTCAACCACTGAATTTTAAAAAAAAAAAAAAAAAAGTGTTTTTTTTGTGTATTAAAAAAAAAAAAATTGTTGTGAGAGAGAGGGGAATTCTTATAATTTTTTTTTTTTTGTGTATTTTATGATATATAATACAATACCATATATTATATAAAATAAAAAATAAAAAAACTAAAAAATCAATTCAATATATTAAATTAAACTTCCTTCTTCACCGCTCACGTTGTAGACTCCGTCAATTGCTTTAAACTTCTGCGTTCGGCCCAACTACTACAACAACTATATATTTTAGGTTGATTCAATGATTTGGTTGAGGTGGATCAGAGATGGGTCTAAATAATTTGGTGATTGTATCTAGTACTTGATTATTATAATCTAACCCTTTTTTTTGTTAATCAAATTCAACCAATTAAATCTACGCTACAACGCGTAGTCAACCACTAGCCTTTTGGCATTATTGGCTTCTCAATTATCAGCCTGCTAGTGCTAGTTGATCAACTTGATCTTATCCACGCACAAAAAAAAGTTATAGATTATTCATTATTAGAGTCAACTATCTAACACCCAATCACCAAATTATTTAAACTACAGACCCTTTCTTGTCCACCACCACCAAATTAATTACCCTCAATAGTTGTTGTTCTGTTGTTGTGCTTAATCTGACTGTATTTTTGTTTTTTGTTTTGTTTTTTAAAAATCAATTGCTTGTTTATATTGTAAAATTTTGGCAAATTACAAAAATGCCTTTGAAATTTGGGTCTATTATTATTATACTTCAAAACTCTGTGGTTTTAGAAATTGTAAATTTGACCCCTACCTTTAGTTGGATTGAGATTGCATGTGCAGTTGCTCTTATTGGTTGTGATTTGAAAATTAACAACTCTTGAATAAATAAAAAAAGTTAAAAACAAAATTAAAAAGTGGAGAAGTAAAAAAAGAAAAGAAATGTTAACTTATTTTCATTAACCAATACCAAAAAAGTTAAAAACAAAATTAAAAAGTGGAGAAGTAAAAAAAGAAAAGAAATGTTAACTTATTTTCATTAACCAATACTCTAATGGTATTGGTTAATGAAAATATTTTTTAAAATTTTTTATAAAAAAAGGAAAAAAAAATTTACAGCTTTTTATAAATTTCATAAAAATTTTATTAAAATTTTTCTAAAATAATCCATTAACAAATATTCTAAAAATCGGCATTAATGGAACCTAAAAAAAAATTGTGATTGTAATAAGAAGACTAATTAAACCTCCTGTAATTATAACCACATGGGACATTGTAAAAGAAGTTATAAACTGTTCCACCCAAGAGAGTTACATTACACCATATGTCTTAGAACCATAAGTCCCACATGCCAAAAACGGAATATTCATGTCTGAGTACATATATGATATATTTTGATAATCGCGGAGTGCATGTATGATATTATTATTATTATTATTATTATTATCATTTTGAGGAAGATGTATGATATTACTTGGTTACACAAAAAAAAAATAAATAAATAAAAAAAAAAAAAAAAAAAAAAAAAAATCTATAATTTCCCAACTGTCAGTCACATAGCGTTATACCCCACCCAAACACTTGTATATATCGGTCGATAGTCCAACCTCCTTTCACAGAGATTGTTCTCATCTTACTCTCTTCGTAAAGATATAATAGCATCCATTCAATTCCAACTAAGAAATGGCGGAAGGAGCTTTGTTTAGTGTTGCTAAGGGAATCACAGATAAAGCGAGCAACCTCTTAGCCCAAGAGATTGTACTACTCTGGAATCTCAAAGACGATATGGAAAAGCTCAACGACACAGTTTTGACAATCAGTGCTGTGATTCAGGATGCAGAGGAGAAGCAGCAGCACAACAATCAAGTTAGAGTGTGGCTGAAAAGACTGAACGATGCACTTTATGAAGCGGACGACTTGCTGGATGACATCTCCACTGAAGCTTTACGGCGGGAAGTGATGACACGGAATAAGAAAGCAAAAGAGGTACGCATCTTCTTTTCCAAATCCAACCAGCTTGCATTTGTTCTTAAAATGGGTCATAAGGTTAAGGCAATGAATGAAAGGCTAGATGCTATCAAAAACGCTAAGGGGTTCCACTTAGATGAACGTCCTGTAGAGACACAAGTGGGGGTTATAGGGTGAGAGAAACTCATTCTTTTGTATGTACTGAAGAAGTCATTGGGAGAGATAATGATAAGGAGGAGATTATAAAAATTCTTTTGGATCACAATGTTGAAGAGAGTGTTTTGATCCTTCCAATAGTTGGACTTGGGGGGCTAGGAAAGACCACATTAGCTCAACTCGTATTCAATGATGAAAAAATCCAAAACCGTTTTGAGCAAAAGCTTTGGGTGTGTGTCTCTGATGACTTTGAAGTAAAAGTAATTGTTAAGAAAATTTTAGAGTGCGCAAAAAATAATAAACCAGAAGGCCTTGAACTGAACACATTGATTAATGAGCTTAATAAAGAAATTGATGGAAAGAGATGCCTACTTGTGTTGGATGATGTATGGAATGAGGATCCTCACAAATGGTTTGAACTAAAAAAGCCTTTAATGGTTGGGGCAAGAGGTAGTAGGATATTAGTGACTACACGCATTAATATAGTGGTAGAGACTACCCAGACAGTTCAACCATACATGTTAAAGGGTCTAGATGATGAAAAGTCTTGGTCTTTATTTAAGCGATTTGCATCTGCAAAAGGGCAAGACTTAGAGAATTCATTAATCAAGGCAATTGGAATGGAAATCATTTCCAAGTGTAAAGGAGTCCCTCTTGCCATAAGGACATTAGGAAGCGTATTGTACTTTAAAAACCCAGTAAAAGAATGGTTGTCTTTTAAGGTTAATGAACTTTCAAAATTAGCTCAAAAAGAAAATGATATCCTACTAACATTTAAGTTGAGTTATGATCATCTTCCATCATATTTGAAGCAGTGCTTTGCTTATTGTTGTTTATTTCCAAAGGATTACAAAATTCATAAAACAATATTCATTAAAATGTGGATGGCTCAAGGGTTCATTAGGTCTTCAAATCCAAACCAATGCTTGGAAGATATTGGTCATGAGTATTTTATGGATTTGCTTTGGAGATCATTCTTTTAGGAAGTTGAGGAAGATGAGAGAGGTAATATACTACAATTTAAAATGCATGATCTTGCAAAATCAATAGCAACATCTGATATCACCATTTTTTATTCAAAATGGAAAGATATTCATGAAAAAACACGTCATGTATCATTTGATAGAATGTTTCTCTTATCATCAAGAATTCCAATCTTGTTGAATAAAGCAAGCATGATAAGAACATTTCATTTGCCAAGTGAATCAAGATACGAATATGAAGGCTTGGATGAGTCAACTTGTAATGCAATTGTTTCAAGTTTTAAGTTCATACGCTTGTTGGCTTCAACAATTGTGTTTAATTAAATACGGTGGAGTGAAAATTCCAAGTGGGATTTCATCGCTTTCAAATCTTGTAAAAATTTCCTTATCGGCAGATGCCAACATCTTCCATCATTGGATCAATTTCATTCTCTCAAAACTCTCTCTTTTAAACAAATGAATGATTTGGAATACATATCAGAGAGAAATAACAACGGGGAGTTCTTGATTCTTCATTCCTCCCATCTCTAGAGCAAGTCGCAATTAGATTTTGCCCTAATCTAAAAGGATGGTGGCAACGACAGAGGGATTCTGTTGAGGAGTTCCGTAATCATTCACTGCCTTCATTTCCTTATCTTTCCTACTTACAAATTTGGGAATGTCCTAAGCTGATATCCTTACCTCTATTTCCATATCTCGAAGAGCTAGAGTTGAATAAATGTAGCTTGAAGCCATTGGAGCAAACATTGAGAATGGAGGTGGTAAACACGGCAACCCCAAAGAACCTAACATCAATAGCAACAACATCAACCTCTTCTTATTCTACACTTGCTACTTTCTCGTTCATCCCTCTCTCCAAATTGAAGTCCATGTCAATTGGGAATATAGAGGAAAATTTGCCCAAGTAAGTGATGTACAACCTCATTTCTCTCCAAGATTTAAAGATATATTATTGTTGTGGTCCTCTCCCTCTCTCTCGACATCTCACTGCCCTTCAGAATTTGACAGTTTTTGGTTCTAAAGAGGTTGATTTAGCAAACGATGGAGATGAGATGGCATGGCATGGCCTTTAGAGCCTTTGCAACCTACAATTCCAGTTCCTTCCAAATTTGGCCACTCTATCGGTGGGGATTCAACATCTCAACTCTTTGCAAAGACTTATGATTATCGGTTGTCCGAGTTTGTTGGCTATACCAGAGTGGATCTGTAACCTTACCTCTTTGCAGAAACTGGGAATTTGGGGATGTCCAATCTTATCCAAAAGATGTGAAAGGGAAGTGGGTGAGGATTGGAGTAAGATTGCGCACATCCCACACTTGGATGTATAGTCAGGTAACTATCTAAGTCACCGTTTTATCCCAGTGCTTGATAGGACATCAAAAATCCAATTTCCTCTACTTCACTAAATTTCCTATTAATTAAATTTCAGATGAAGAACCTACTCTTAGGATTTGGAGCTTAATAAAACCTTTTGGGTGTTGCGATTGCTCAACAAGTCAACAATCTCACTGGTGGTATCTCTTTTCTTTTTTCCTCTTTTAGATGCTCATAGGATTTCATTCTTTAATTTATGACTTCCAATATTAGGAAAAAGAATATGTGAATTTTCCCAAATCTATTTCTTCGTTCTAGCAAATTACATATGAACTGAGTTGAAGAGTTGTTCTGTTTTATATGCTTCATTTCTCAGTGTGTAAACACAGTAAAATGGATAGCCATTCTGCAGGAACCAGCATGTATTTGGTTATATCTACATAACTTTTTTATTGTTACTACTATGGATATAAATATTGATAGACAGTTTAGTATCTGAGTTAACGAAGTAATTTTTGTATTTCATCCTGATTTTGTCAAGTAGCTTAGTTTTCATTAAAAACACTGCTTGATATTTGAATCAATTGTTAATTTCTAATTGAATGGAAAATTTTTCTCAACCAAAGCAACTGAGATCTAACTAGTAGTCAACTGATTTATATTGGGAATTCAATAACAAACAACATGATGGCATTGAATTGATACCAGTTAAACATCTGTGGCTTTGGTGATTGAATTCACAATGTAGATGTTTAAATAAATTACGATATCAAGCATTTTTTCATTGCTTGATATTTGTGTAATAGTTTAGTTTTTATTAAGTTGCCTTGTTCCTTAATTAAATCTTTTGAAATAAATTAGGTTCCAATTTTCCCCCGTTTTATTCATAGTTGGCAAATTACTACTTTCCTCAACTAGTCCCATTTTAATTTATTTCCCAAACTTAAGTCTGATTGATTCTCTTGAATGAAAGACCAAAACTTGATGTTACAACTCAAAGTACTCCCCAATTTCATGAATAGCTTAAATTCATGGTGAATGACTCGTGGACTTCTCAACCAACAAGACTTCCTTGAACAAGGATTACTTGGTGAGTTCTATTACTTCATAAACAAGTGGTTGCCTTCATCTTTGTCTGCTTCTCATATCCTGAAGTTATATTCTAGAGTTAGACAATTAGAAGTATGACATCTGTGAAATACCACATGAATTTGGCACCTTCTATACTTGAGGACAGGAATTTACTACTTGTCAAAAGGCTTTTAAATTGAATACTAAACAACAGAAGAGAATAAAGGATTTTAGGCATAAATGCACTTTTAGTTCCTACATTTTAGTTTTTTTTTCATTTTGGTCCCTACATTTTTATTTTACCACTTTTAGTCCCTAAACCAATTAACACGTTACATTTAAGCCCTTATCATCATCCAACTAACAGAAAAAAGTCGACGTGGTTGACGGCACATTAAAATAATAATTAAAAAATGCCACATCTGCTACTAAATTAAAAATATATATATTAATTTATTAATTTTAACTAAATAAAAAAAATTAAAAATAAAAAATCACATGAATTGAGATCTAAAAGTGCCTTGAATAAGAACAATAAGAACACAAATCCAGATTTAAGAACAAGAACATTTTCCTTTATTTTGAACTATTGAATAAAAATAAGCAAGAAGATGAACCCGGATCACGAGAACACAAGAAGATGAACCCGGATCACGGGAACACAAGAAGATGAACCCAAATCACAAGAACACGAACCCAAATCATAAGAACACAAGAAAAATTGTATACATTGTTCCACCAAAAATCAATTGTAAATTAAATAAAAAATGGGTGTTGTGTTCTTCCACAAAAATCAAAACCAAAACCATCAAACCCAATGACCACCACCACAATCTGCCACACTAACCCATATCTATCTCGGTGTCTCAGCATGAGTCTCTCGTCACTAGCACTTGACTCGAACCCTATTAGGGTCCCCCAGCCCCTTTCTTGGGTGCTCGCCACCACCACCTCGGACCCATTATTCTCCCTCGCCGCCCAAACCTCATCGTCTGCTCCTCGGCCTCGGCCAAAGATCTTTAAGCGTAGCCGAATTGAGCACAACCCAAGGAACCAACCGGATCGGGTCTCCGAGTCAAGTATTAGGAGTGTTGGTTTGTCGGTGGGGGACGAAGGCAAAGGCAAACTAGTCAACATCTTGGCCCATCACTTCGACATCGTTGCTCATTGCCAGGTACACTTTTTCCCGGATCTACTCACCGTTGGTCGACGAGGGAGAAACCGAACATCGCCAACCACATCTCGGCCTCTCTCTCTCTCTAAACCCAAATCATTTCTCTCTCTCTCTCTCTCTCTAAACCCGGATAATCTTTTATTCTCTCTTCTCTCCTTTCTAGTCAACCCCCAAGCGATAATCTCATCCACTGCAATTCTCGGAAGTTGGTCAAGCCGTTGATAAAATGATAGTCGTCGATTTTGGTCCCAGATCACTCTTTCTCTCTCGCTCTCTAAACCCATATCATTCTTGTGATCTAGTTCCATTATCTTGGCTACTTACTTATCTTGGCTGCTTACTTATTAATAGTTAGCTCCATTATTGAAAAAATTTACATGCCTCTTAAAGTCCCAGTGTCTCTTTATGATTAAAATTTGTACTTAATAATTTTTTTTTGGACTTTGTTAACAAGTGCTGGCCAACACCTGTTAATGAACCGGCTATAGTTCATTTATTATCTATCACAAATCTTATTGCATAAGAAATTGGTAAAATTTTACTTTTCAGCTGTTGTTTATCACAAAATGATTTGACTTTCTCCATCTAAACCGATACACATTTAATACATATTCAGTTTTTTCCACATCTCTAAAAAAACGTGAATAGTTCATTTTAAATTTTATTATATTAACTGGTGTTGTATAGCACCCGTTAACAGCACCCCTTTTTTTTGGAGAAGAAAATTTGTGCTTAATATCTCCTAATTGTCAGATGCTTTTTTTTTACCCACTTCTGTTTGGTGGGGAAGCACAATTTTATTCCTTAAACTTTGCACTAAAAGCACCAAAATTGAGTCAATTGATTTCATTTGTAAATGCTGATTAGTTTAAGGTCTAGAGACACAACGTGCCTTCTTGCCAAGAAAAGGCACTATCCTAGTTTAAAAATCTTTATGCCTTGCTAAGGACCAAATTGTGCATGATTTTTGAAACATGATTAGTAGGTATCTTTGTCATCATAGTATATTCCGCGATTACTTTAAAAATACATCCATTAAGCTACAACCACATATTGTGTGGTATTTTATTCTAAAATAACACAAATTTATAGAAATAAGAAAATGTCAATAGCACAATTGATAATTTAATCCCAGTGTGCCCTTTTCCAAAAGCTGCTACCAAAGCGAATAATTATTCAATCAAGTTGATTGTAGTTCCAGTTGAGAAATAATTCTACAACGGCCCATAGGCCGATTCATCTAATGTATCCAGACCATTCAAAACAACGGCTCATAGGCCTATTAGCGCATTCACTAGATAACTCGGATTGGCTCAATAGCACAGGCCCGGATATGTACATTTTTTTTTTTTGTGGGGGTGGGGTGGGGGGGCCGGGGTGGTAAATGATATATATAAAAACCCAAAGTTTGTATATCAAAATTATATAAAAAGTTGTGGCACAAGAATTGTGTTAACAAATAATTCTAGGAACACATTCAGTTATATAACTAATTTTATAATATGATGTGCGCGACTGTAAGCAATGGACACTCTTAGCTCGTTCTTATTTACATGAATTCATCACTTTTAGTTAATCACTTACAGTCGGACAAATTAACAAATTGTATATTTGGGTGTGAAAAAAAATAGATATTAATAATATTGTTGTTGTGTACGTAGATTTTCTTTTTAAAAAAGTGATAAAATTTATTAAAATATTGGTATTAATTAAAACAATTACAGGATATCCTGTAAAGGGTAGTGGGTTTTCCCACTGCCCAATTTTTTCATTTTCAATACGAAATTCATACGGTGCAGATCACATAGTTTGGGTTTGGGGCATTTGGGCCGATCAACTCCCTTCTCAGTCTCATCCCTGTACAATCTGAAATTCACCACATTAATAACTGGTCCTTTTGAGTGGGTTTTAATTATGGTTATTACGAGGCTGTTTGGATTGAGTTTTTTGATAACTCAATTCTCTATTTCCATAACTCATAACTCAAAAATAGTGGGACCTATAGTAAAAAGTTTGTTTGGCAAACAATAACTCTGTTTCCATAACTCTGTTTTCATCACTCAATTCTTCGATTTTTGAGTTATGAGTTATGGAAACCGAAAACAACTTTTGGCTGTTTTCGGTTTCCATAACTCATAACTCAATGGCAATATTATAATTAAACACACATAAGGGACCTACAGCCGCAACTTTTGACCACTTTTTGACTTTTTTTTTTTTTGGTTGGCGTTGGCTTTTTTTTTTTTTTTTTTTCTCTGGGTTGGCGTTGTTTTTTTTTTTTTTTTCTTTTTCTTTTCCTGGGTTGGCTGTTCCGTTTTTTTTTTTTTTTTTTTTTTTTTTTTTTTTTTTTTTTTCTTTTCTTTTCCTGGGTTAGCCGTTCAGTGTTTTATATATATATATTAGCTTCGGTGAGTTGGGTACCAAAAAAAAAAATGTATTGGCTGACAGGTGTGAGACCCATGAATAGTGTGAAAAAATTAAATAATGAAAATAAAAGTGATATTGCCAAATGAGTATGAAAAAATGAGTAATGAGTGATGAGTGATGAAAAAAGCTTACCCAAACAGGCTCTAGGTTTGTGTAAATGAGTGATGGTCCTACAAATTAAATGTTAATTAAAACACTGTCTGGAGTTGTTGGACCTGCAAAATTAAAAATGAGTACCCGCTCCCCATTAAAAAAAAAAAAAATGTACCCACACGGATAACTTTTAATTTACACAATTAAATTCGCAGCTCCAACCTCCAACAACTCAGGTCAGTATTTTAATTTACATTTAATTTGGAGGGGACCTGTGAGTCTGTGACCATCACTCAATTTACTTGTACTTGTACCTCCTCTCAAAAAAAACTTGTACCTAATAGTCATAATTCATAGCTATTATTATTTAATTCGGTTAAAACTTAACAGGATCTTAAGACATTTGTTGACTATTTTAAAAAAGTTTTTATATTACTTTTCTATAAAAAAATTATAAAAACTTGTGCAAAAAATTAATTACTTTTTTCATTAAATTTTTCTAAAATATTATTTTAGTCCTTTGGTAAGCAACAAGTTTTTTTTTTTTTTTTAATAAACAAAAGTATCTAGACCTCTTTGAATATCTGATTATTTCCTTAGATTTATGCAGTCTTCATGTCTGTCTCACACACACACACGGTTATTATAGGGACTAATTGTTTAGAGGTGGCCCTATAATACTGGCAAGTGATTTCAAACCCATATCTCTTTAGACTTTATGAACCACTTAACTAAACTCTTCAGGTTGTAAGCAACAAGTTATTAATATAGGAAAGTTCAGATTCCACAAGAAACATCGGGGCTATTTACCATTGTTGTTTAAAAAACAGATTTCAGTATTTAAACAATAATAATACTTTTGACACGTATTTTTATAACACTCAAATATGTATTTTCACAATATTAAAAACTGAACAATAATATTTAAACATTATTACCAAATGGGCCTATAATATATTTTTAATTTTGTGATTTTCCAAAGGCCCCAAACTATGTGATTTGACAATTGACAATTGAAAATTATGGGGCAACGCTCACTTTGCATTTTTTTTTTTTTTATTGAAAATGAAAAAATTTGGCAAGAGTAAACCCATTAGCATATTATGTGTTAAAAAAAATATTTTAGTACTCAAAAAAATTATTTTTGTTATTTTAGTAAACCCTTTAGCAATACAGTCAACACATTTCTTTTATAGCATTCAATCAAAAAAAAAGTAGCTAGCACACAAGATGGAGGTCATCCGCATATGGTGAGCTAAAATAGCATTTTAAGAGTTTTAGAACACTCGATAATAATGCTCTAAAATTAGATGTAAAAAATGGATGTCCATAATATTGTTGTTGTGTACATAGATTTTATCTTTCAGAAAGATTTAAAATATTATTAAAGTGTTGTATTTAAAAACAATTACAAAAATACTACTTTTTTTTTTCATCTCTCTCTCTCTCTCTCATGATAGAAGTCATAGAAAAACCTCTCCTCTCTCTTAAGTGTGTGTTTGGCTCCAATTTAAAAAGTCAGTTTATTTTTGCTGCTATTCAACTTATTTTACTACTATTTATGGACTCCACTGCACTTTTTGTTACTATTTATAGGTCTCACTATACTATTTTAGCTAACTTTTACATTTATCTATAGTATTTCCAGTAAAAAGTTTTCAATTTCAGCAAATTAAAAGGATCCCAAACAAATTCTTACTCTCTGACTCTTTCACAGTCTTTCTCTTCTCTTAGGCCGTTGCACGCAGATTTAGGTTGTCGAAACCTCATCAATTTGCTCAGGTTTATGCCCAATCCGCATCAAATCATTGTGGTTTTCTATGAGTTTTTTTGAATGGTGAGTTTTATTATGGTTTGCTTTGGGTTGTAGCAGTGGATCTAGGTCGTGAGTTTGTTTAAGGTTTATAATTTTGAGTGTGAAAACAGTTTAAACTATTTAATTGTTTTAATGGGTGCTATGCTAAAATAGCATATGTAATGTATGGTTTATTATTAAATGATGTGCTAAAATAGCAAAAATGAATTTTTGTGTGCTAAAAAATGATTTATTGTTTTTAGACCCGATGTTAATGCTTTTACAATTTGTTGATTTGTTCGATTGTAAGTGATCAACTAAAAATAGTGGATTCATGTAAACAAGAGTGGGTTGAAAGTGTTCACCACTTACAATCATATATATCTACTGTTATGAAATCAGGTGTGTGATTGAGTGTATTCCTAGAATTATTTGTTGACACAACTCTTCTACCATGACCTTTTTCATAACCCTAGTATGGTTGATTCTCTAGATAGTGGAGAAAAAGTAAGCGGTTCATATGAAAGTGACAAACAACCAGTCACAATTTACCACGTCTGAATTGTAGTAACAATTTGGATTCTAGAAGAACTCTTATGAAATGTATCTTTCATTAGAAAATAAAATTAATAAATACACAAATAAAATGCACATAATTTTCCTCTTCTTTTATAATTTGAAGTTATCCATATTATTCTCACAATTATTTTTTATTTTAAAAATCAATGTAATGAAAGTGCTCTTAAAAACACTAACTTGGCTAGGATTCTTCTTTAAAAATCAAGGAAATGAAAGTGCCAAAATTTGTCATTTTCAACACAAAATGAGTACTGTGCGGATCACATGGTTTGGGGCTTTTGGGCAGATCAACTCTCTTCTCAGCCTCATCAGTCATCCCTTGTACAATCTGAAATTCACCACATTAACAACTTGTCCTTTTGAGTGGGCTGTAATTACGGATAATAGGTACAAGTAATTAAATGAGTGATGGTCACAGATCACGCACAAATTAAATGTTTTCTTTTTTAATTAGAACCACCTACATTTTTTTTTTTTTTTAAGAAAAAGAACCACCTATAAATTTGAATGTAAATTAAAACACAGTTCCGAGTAGTTGGACCTGCAAAATTAAGAATGAGTACCTGCACGGATGATTTTATTATTAGTTACTAGTAAAATTTCACCGTTATATTTATTAAAATATTATATAAAAATAAAATTTTTAAATGAATTTTGAGTAGTTCTAAAATTGCAAATTATTTCATAATTTTTTTTCATAATTATAATATGACAGACTAGAAGTGATTGCTTATCAATTACACATAAACCCACTATTTTTTTTCCACCACTCTCATTATGTTACATCACAATTGCGGCAAAGAAATTGTGAAATAAATTGTGATACTAAAATTTTTCATAAATTTTGTTTGCATAAAAAATGAAATCTAAATTATAAAACAATAAAAAAATTTGTTTCTCATTGAATGCAGATTAATTAATTATAGGTCTTGTTAAAAACTACCCTAAGGGCAAGTAAAGAATTAACAAATGCTCAAATTGTAAGATGTAATGCCTATATATTTAAGGGAAATGCTAATAAGTGCCCTTAAGACACTGATTAATAATTCATTTAAAGAAAGTTTTTATGAAAAATGAAAAAAAAAAAAAGTAATTAATATTTTGACAGCTTTTTTCATTTTCCATAAAAGTGGTATCAAAACTTTCCTAAAATGAATTATTAACCAATGCCCTAAAGACACTCATTAACATTTTTCTAAAATGAATTATTAACCAATGTCCTAAAGGCACTCGTTAACATTTTCCTATATAAAAAAAAAAACAATTATTAATGATTTATTGTTTACACTTTACACATATAAATTTATTATGGTTATGTCAGGTGTGTGTTCATAATAAATGTGTATAGTTTGATTTTATTTTGAAAAAAAAAATGGATAAAATTTTATTTGATAAAGTTTTACATGTGACTTAATCATTTCCCTAAGGGGTTCATTAACAATATGTCGATATCCTTTCATTTCATAATTTATTTTTTATTTTCTATTCATACAAAAATTAAATAACAATTAATTTTTGTATAATATTTTAAACATAAATAACGGTGATTTTGCAAGCAAGTACATAACAAGTCATCGGATACACCTACTCAAACTTAATTTTGCAGGTCCAACAATTCGGACACTGGACCAGCATTTAATTTACATTTAATTTGTAAGTTACATGTTACCGCCACTTATTTAGTTGTACCTGAGAACCGTAAATTACAGCAATTAATGGGGCCATTTTTCAAGAGCTTGGTGCTGCTGGTCTGGGTGTGGTAATTAGAGACCATGAAGGCAATGTCGTGGGTGCACTATCCGAGAGAATAGCCTTACCCCCATTAGTGTAGGAGGGCAATTTTGTTTGCAAAAGAAATTGGATTGCAGGAAGTCATATTTGAAGGGGATGCTAAAATCATAGCCTCTTTTGGTCATCTCATTGAAGACTCTAGGCAGCTGGCTGCTAGTCTCAGAGCTTTTGCTTTTTCACATGTAAAAAGGAAAGGGAATAGCGTAGCTGACAAGTTGGCTAAACTTGCAAGAGGGTCCCTTGTCCCTCGAATTTGGTTAAATGACATCCATAGTGATGCCATCAATCTTGTATTGTATGACCGAAGTTTCGGTTGATCTTTAAATGAATTGACTTCTTTCTCAAAAAAAAAAAAAAAAAAAATTACAGCAATTAATTATTACAAGCCACTCAAAGGGATAAGAAGAAAGTTGGCGATGTACCATGCAAAACGTCACAACAATCATTAATGGCCAAATGTTCTGCCCAAACAGTACGCGTTTTGTATTGAAAATGAAAACAATTTTAATACAACACTTCAATACTATAATCTACCAATTAACTCAAAAAAAACTATAAATCTATCATAGAAAATTTACGTACCCAACAAAAATATTACTTTTAAGAGTCATGGCATATGTCTTTAGTTTAAAATGTATGTAATTCCTTTTTTTTTTTTTCCCATTATCCATATGTACTTGTTGAAAAGAATGTGTAAATCAAGCTTCATGTGAGAAATTTTGTTTTTTTTTTGTTTTTATGAAATATACTGATTCAATCTTTGCAAATTACAATTGGATGCATTTGATAATTTGACCTGTGAAAAAATTGGAGATCAATATCTTGGCCTCTTACTTATGATAGTTAGCTCCATTATTGGACAAATTTACATGCCTCTCAAAGTCCCAATGTCTCTTATAAAGCAAAAAAAAAAAAAAAAAAAAAAATCCCAATGTCTCTTTATGATTAAAATTTGTACTTTTTTTTTTAGAAGAAAATTCGTGCTTATTATCTTCTAATTGTCAGATGCTCTTTTTTCACCTAAGGGGCATTTAGGTCACCGTAATATTTTATTACACTGTAATATTACATTATAATAATCTTATATTAATGTAATTTCAATACAAGAATATAACATTATATTGTTTAGAAAAGTGATGTGATATATTTTGTAATTTTATATTATGGTAATGTTAGAAAAATAAAATAAACTAAAAATTTTCATGTTACATCATCGTAATGTACATCACATCAAAAGCATATCATAGCGAACCAAACATCTCCTGAGAGTAATGCTAGTCTGCCAGGTTTAAGCTTCTACAACCTTTTGAATACAACTTGATCAACCATTCGACTAATATATCCATACCATTCAAAACAACAGTCCATAGGCTTATTAGCCCATTCACTAGATAACTAGGATTGACCCATTAGTGCATGTGTGAATATTTTTTTTTGGGGTAAATGATATATAAAAATCCAAATTTTATATATCAAAGTTATGAAAAAAGTGATGGCACAAAAATTGTGTCAACAAATAATTCTAGGAACACATTTAGTTTTATAACCAATTTTATAATATGATGTGTGTGACTATAAACAGTGGACACTCTCAACTCATTCTTAATAATTTGAAATTCACCACTTTAAATTAATCACTTACAGTCATACAAATTAACAAATTGTATATTTAGGTGCCAAAAAAATAGATATCCATAATATTGTTGTTGTGTACATAAATTTTCTTTTTTTAAAAATGATAAAAATATTATTAAAGTGTTGGTATTAATTAAAACAATTACAAGATATCCCGTAAAGGGTAGTGGGTTTTCCCACTGCCAAATTTTTTCATTATCAACACAAAATGCATACTGTGCAGATCACATAGTTTTGGTTTGGGGCCTTTGGGCCTCATCCTTGTACAATCTGAAATTCACCACATTAATAACTTGTCCTTTTGAGTGGGTTTTAATTATGGTTATTAGGTACAAGTAAATGAGTGATGGTCCTACAAATTAAATGTAAATTAAAACACTGTTCGGAGTTGTTGGACCTGCAAAATTAAAAATGAGTACCCACATGGATAACTATTAATTTACATTCTTAAATTTGCAGTTCCAACTTCCAACAACTCAGGACAGTATTTTAATTTACATTTAATTTGTAGGTGACCTGTGACCATCACTCAATTTACTTTACCTCCTCTCACCAAAAAAAAACTTGTACCTAATAGTCATAATTCATAGCTATTAAACAGTTGTTGGCTATTTTTAAAAAGTTTGTATACTATTTTTATAGAAAATATAAAAAATTGTACAAAAAATTAATTACTTTTTTATTAAAATTTTCTAAAATATTTTTTAAACTAATACTCTTAAAGCATTAATTAATTTTTTTATATTAAATTACAAGCCACTCAAAAGGAAAAGTGGTAGTATTATATTATTTTAGTCATTTGGTAAGTAACAAGATTTTTTTTTTTTAATAAATAAGAATATTCAGACTTTTTTGAATATCTAATTATTTCCTTGAGTGTATATAGTTCTCAAGTCTCTCTCACATACACAAAGTTATTACAAGAAAGAATTGTTTAGAGGTAGCCCAATAATGCTGGCAAGTGAACCACTTAACTAACCTCCAGGAGTTGTAAGCAACAAGTTATTAATATGGGAAAGTTCATATTCTACAAGTGGATTGGGACGAGAAGAAAGTTGATCTCCCAAGTTTGTGGGTTCTATGTCTTGTGAGAAGCTGGGTATACGTTTGCACAATAAAACATAATATTTTTTTATTTTGTGATTTTCCAAAGGTTCCAAACTATTTGATTTGACAATTGACAATTGAAAATAATGGCGCAACGCTCTGTGTGCATTTTTTTATATTGAAAATGAAAAAATTTGGCAAGATAAACCCATTACCATATTATGTGTTAAAAAAAAAAATTTAGCACTCAAAAATATTATTTTTGTTATTTTAAAAATCATTTAACAATACAGTCAACACACTTCTTTTAAAGCATTCAATAAAAAAAAAAAAAAAAGAGCTAGCACACAAGATGGAGGCCATTTGCATTTGGTGTGCTAAAATTGTATTTTCAGATTTAAGCCTGTTTGATAGAGGAGTTTGAGTAATGTTGTTTGAGTATTTTTGATATACGTGTAAGTGAAAAAGTGTATTAAAATGTGTGTAAAATTGTTTAAAATGCTTAAAAGTGTGTTCAAACTTGCACACCAAACTGGCCAACACTCAATACTAATTCTCTAAAATTAAATGTGAAAAAATGGATGTCCATAATATTGTTGTTGAGTACATAGAATATTGTTAAAGTGTTGTATTTAAAAACAATTACAAAAATACTATTTTTATTTTTTATTTTTTTAATTCTCTCTCTCATGATAGAAGTCATAGAACCAATGAACCACTCTCCTCTCTCTGACTCTCTTGACTCTTTCACAGTCTCTCTCTTCTCTAAGGCCGTCGCACGCAGATTTGGGTTGCCGAAACCTTATCATCCAAATAAATAAATAAAATGTATCTCATTCCCTTTGTAGTGTACTTCATAACTCTTATAACTTGTTTGGATGGAGGGGGATTAGAGGAAAGTAGAGTAGAGGGAGGGAGAGTAGGCTAAATTACTTTGTTTGAATGTTTTTTAAGGGAGGAGGAAGAGGGATTTGGAGGAGTTTGGAAGGATTCTAATTACTTTTAACCTTTCATTTTTAATTCCCCCAAATTAGAGAGATTTGGAGGTAGGGATGGCAATGGGGCAGGGCGAGGCCGAAGGATAGGATCTTCGCCCCCACCCCGCATAGATTTTTCTTACCCCATCCCCGCCCGCGCCCGTATGATGGGAAAATTTCTTGCCCCATCCCCGTCCCTTAAGGCCCCGCGAAGACCCATGAAGCCCCACTCTACACCATAAAACTTTATTTCTTATTAATTTTCCCTACAACTATTACCATTTTTTCAAATAAAATGATATGTTTCAATAATAAAAATATACTTGAAATTATAAATAAATTTATTCTATCGAATCAAACTAATTTTTAGCAAATACTAAATAATATTATTTAAATATTTAACAAGATAATATCACAACAAAAATCTCATAGTATGACACAATAAAATAATCCAAACTCCTAGTACATAACAAAATAAAAATTGCCTAGTTCTTCAAAAAGAATCTCCACTTAAATAAAATAAGATGATGATATTTTTTTTAAATAGTAAGATTTTAGGGTATGAAAAAAATTACCTTTTAACCCTTATTAATGCGAAGCGGGGCAAGGTGGGTCTAAAAAGTGTAAACCCATCCTCGCTCCGTCCCGTGGTGCGGGTCTAAAATCTCACCCCATCTCCACCCCACCACTTTTGCGGGGTGGAGAAAACTCGCACGGGGCGAAGCGAGGAGGGGCGGGTCAAGCGGGGCGGGGCAAAATTGCCATCCCTATTTGGAGGGAGAGTATAGTATAGAAATGCTTGACCAATTGAATTACCAAATTTACCCTTACCATATTAACAAAATTACAAACTATGTAAAGGCTAATTATTTTTCTCCCCCTTCATTAATTTTAAAAACATCCAAATAAGGTGAAAGATAACGATTCTCCTCTACTCACATCCCCACTACTCCCCTCTACTCTCCTCTCTCTCCAAACTTCCAAACATAGCATTAGTTGTTACTTCGATTATATTTATCTGCTAAACCGTGTTCTCTGGCAATGATCACTGCTTGTTGTAAGTTGTAACTTGCACGTTGCAACGGACAATAATTTTTTACTCCTTCAATGCAATTCTAAAGTTGGCATATCTTTTTTGTTAAATTATAGAGCAAAATTTCAATTGCACACACTCATTTACACACAGTACACGAGTAGGTTACATATTTATATATAGGCATTTGTAGAAAAGAGAAATGCACAAGACAACCAAGTTTACTTATTCATGTATCCTGAATACAGGGCAAGATTTGGAAAATAATATCTTTCTAATTTAATTATTTAAATTGACATTTTTAAAAGTTATTTGGGGATCTAACCACTGCTTCTTCTTTTTCTTTTTAATCTTCTTTTAGGAACATGATTTCAACACTTAAAATCATGTTTTAAATTAGATTTATATTCTTATATAGTTTCAAAACAATGCCAATATAAATAATTATTATTACAAAATAATATATGATAAAATATATTATTACAACAATATAATTCTGAATTTTTGCCCAAAATAAAGGCACTTATTTTTGCCCAAAATAATACAACCATATGTTTTTAAAATGCTACAGCCATGCTTATATAAAGTATAAACTATTGCAAATATCTCTATCAAGGATGTGTTGGATGGTGGGTTCTAGTTAGCTCAATTGGTAAAATCTCTGATGTATAAGAGATCCGGGGTTCAATCCCCGCCTATACCAAAAACTGATTGGTGTCTTGGTCTGATAATAAAGAGCTATCATCGGGAGCGGACGCCATAGGTTGAAACTCTCTCAAAAAGAAGAATAAGATGTGTTGGATGACATCTTGGGGCCTGAATATTACATATTTGGACACTATTTAATTTAAAAAGCAAGTTTATGGATTTAAATCTAATTCTGTTATATCAATTTCTCAACTTTATTATTTTTTTTCTATGTAAAAGTTCTTTGAAAATAACAAAATGATATTGACCAGATAGCACATGCCTTCCTGGAGTAGCAGGAGCATAGGAAGTCACAGTGTAAGATCAAAAGGGGATATCAGTAAGGACCATCGAGGCGACAGTGTTAGAATTGTATGAAATTTGGAAAGTTGAAGGAAAATGGCATTCTGATCTAGACCCATGATGTGTGTAGCCTAAATTTAGACAAATTCCTTCGTTAAAGCCTTGAAAACAATGTTTTTGCTATTTATAGTAATATTTGTTTTTCCTGAATAACTTTTAGTTTAAAAGTCAGAATAAGTCCCCATCTGTTTTGGGACGTCTTTTAAAAATAGTATTTTCATTTTCCGTAATTATCTAAATTTTGCTATTTTTGGTAAAAATAACTATTTTGCCAACTAATTACATGATTAGCGCGGATTAGGGTTTTTGGGTGTTTTCATAGCTGTCCTAGGGTTTCTTTTACTATTTAAACATATTTTAGCCTCTAGGGCAATTTAGTTTTCAGATTTATAAAATACAGACTTTGTCTATTTCTCTTTGGTGGATTCTAGAACCTTATCACCTTGTGGATTCAAGAGACTTCTCATAGATTCGAGGTTTTCATTCAAAAGCTAACGTGTTTAGAATCTTTTTTTCCATTCAGAAAGCAACATGTTTATTTTCTTGTAACTTCCGTGACATCACAAAATAACTAAAAAGAAAGTACTTATCTCTCGCCTAGGTGATTGTATTTATCTTCTTTTATTTTTGTTTTTAATCTTTCTTTTATGGGTAGGCTGGAATTTAAAAAGTCAAAAGATGAGCTCATTTGTTTTCTAATTGAATGATCGAATTCATAGTGACTGTTGGGTTCAATTTGTTATTAATTACCACAGTAAAATTCGAGGTTTTTGTTTAGTCAAATGACTCAAATTAAATATTCAAGTCCAGTTACACATATTTATTTTTTAACTGAAATCGTTACTTGAAATCATAATTTAAGTAAAAAAAAAAAAAAAACACCTGTATGGAGGGTGTGATAGAATGTGTGTAAGAGTTATTACCCAATATGTCACTCCTTGGTTCTGATTGTTGTTGTGTTTCACCTTTCTTTTCTCTTTCCTCACCTCCATTGTGTCAAACATAGTGTAAGAGACCACTCCAACATGAAAAACCACTAATAAAGTTTACAGATACAACAAAATTATTTAGGTTTGTTTGTTAGATAGACTTCTCTCCTTCAAGTGATGGCCCCCCAATGCGGGTTGCATAAATAAATAAGGGGGTGTTAATGTGCACGGCATAATAATAACTTTTTTTAATTTTTTTTTTATAATTTCTTTCTTTTTTTGGCGAAAGCCACATTTTTCTCCCTGCATTTTCAGGTGATTCCCACTTTGGTCTCTATCTTTTATTTTCACCGCTTTTAGTCCCTAATTAGAAAAATACCATCCATTTTAGTCCTTTTCGTCAATGCCCTAACGGCAAAGTCCTAGGTATGATTTAAACTATTAAAATAATAATAAAAAAATTTATTTTGGCATTAAAAAATGCCACGTCGCATCTAAATTAAAAAAATTAATTTATTAATTTTAACGGAATAAAAAAAAATTACAAACCAAAAATCACATGAATTGAGATTTAAGTGTGTCTTGAACAAGAACAACAAGAACACAAACCTAGATCTAACACACAAATAGAATTATTTGTCTCTCTTGGAGCCTTCTTTAAACTCAGTCTTGAAATTTCTTCTTGGTTCTCATTCTAATGGCTCCCACGCCATCTTCAAAAGTAAATCAAGCCCACCCGACACAGATCAAAACACCACAATCGAAGCTTCGTTTGCATTACAACAATGCAAACAAACCAAACCCATCTTCGAATCCAAACACACCGGCCAAAGAAACCCCACACCCACAAGAACACCCGGTCGAAGTAATCACTCGGATTCGAGACTACCCAAATTGGAAAGAAAACCCACTTCGGTTTTGAATGTTAATTCAAACAACCATTCCATTCGAGTTCGAGCCAATTTTGGCTACAGGGACTTTAGCCTAGATGGGGTTTCTCTTTCTGAAGACCAAGACCTTGATCTCATCTACAAGATGTTTGTGGAGTCAAGAATCCACAACGTGAAGTTAGGAGAAAAATGCACCATTATGATGTATGGTCCAACGGGTTCAGGCAAGAGTCACACCATGTTCGGGTGCTCGAAGCAGTCGGGGATTGTGTACAGGTCTTTGAGGGATATTCTTGGTGGTGGTGAGGAAGAAAGCTAAACTTTTTGGTTTTTTTTTTTTTGTGTTTGTTTCCTAAGAAAATATAGGTTTATGGGTTTGTTGGACATTGGTTTGTTTACTGGGTTTATGGGTTTGATTTGTGAAAATCATGTGGATTAGCGATTTGCTGGAGAATTTGGTGTTGAATGGTTGATTGTTGGTGTTTTTTTTTTTTTTTTTTTTTTTTAATAAATAATTTCTAGGTTTGTGTTTTTAGATTTGGGTTTATGTTCTTGTTCAAGACACACTTAGATCTCAATTTATGTGATTTTTGGTTTTAATTTTTTTATTTAGTTAAAATTAATAATTTTTTTTTTAATTTAGATGCTGGTGTGACATTTTTTAATGCCAAAATAAAATTTTTTATTATTATTTTAATAGTTCCGTCTGCCCCCTAGGACTTTGCCATTAGGGCACTGATGGAAATGAATAAAATGGATGGTGTTTTTCTAAATAGGGACTAAAAGTGGTAAAATAAAAGATAGGGACCAAATTAGAAATCTCCTGAAAATGTAGGGACGAAAATGTGATTTTTGTCTTTTTTGTTTAGAACTTTATTTTATTTTTTCAGCTTTATAAATAAAGGTTGGTGTCCTTTTTTACTTTTCTTTTCTAACATTATTTTGTTTTTTTTTTTGCACTTTAACAAGTACGTCGTCTATGCTTGTTAACATTTACCATAAACAAGACCCATGTGAGAGAGGGGAAGAGTCTGATAGCTCCAACTTTTTGACATAAAGATCTGTCATCTGTAGAATTCTGGCATGTATACAGCTTTTTTTTGGTGAAAAGGAAAGTTTTATAAACTAAACAAC
Organism: Quercus dentata; assembly: GCA_028216015.1. Lineage (NCBI taxonomy): Eukaryota > Viridiplantae > Streptophyta > Magnoliopsida > Fagales > Fagaceae > Quercus > Quercus dentata. The sequence continues at coordinate 6,765,318 of CP116447.1, forward strand.
TGAAGCAAGAGTAACACTCCGCTTATACAAAAACCCAGCATCATCTAGACTCAACAACAGAGCAACGTCTTTGGGGGAATCAAAAACAAGAAAATTACAAGCAAGCAACACACCCCTCCTAGCTAGTGCATCCGCACATTTGTTGGCTTCTCTATAATAGTGTTGGATTTGAACTTTTGGAATTCTAGCCATTCCTTCTCTGCAATTAGCAACAAGATTGTTATTTCCATTTGGGTTGTGGTTTGTACCCCTTAGCAGATTAATTACAAGCGGCGCATCCAATTCAATTATCACCGCGAGGAGATTCAGCTCTAAACATAATTGAATTCCATCTCTCAACGCCCACAATTCAACAGCAACACTAGTCGTATTTCCAATAGCTCTCGCATACCCCTTAATCCACTTGCCCTCTGCATTCCTAATGATGCCTCCTCCACCCGCACGCCTCGGGTTGCCCATTGAAGACCCATCCGAATTGAGTTTGACCCACTGCATCGGGAGCAATGTCCAACGCAACTGAACAATAGTTTTCACTCTAACATTCCTCCCATTCACACCCAAGAAAGCAAACTTGGCTGCCTTAGAGATCACTTCGTAGCTGTTCAGCTTTGGTGGATTATTGCCTCTGAAGACAACCTTATTCCTATGCAACAAAATACTCCAAACACCAAAAGGAAAAATAACATCCCAGGAAATTCCCAAATGAGAGCAGGCATTAGAATTGCAATTGAAACATGACCAATTCACCAAGGATGAGCCATAAAAGGAATTTAATACAGAAGGAGGAATAAGGGAATCCCAAACCTGACGGGCCAAAGGGCAATCTCTCAACATATGGATGATTGATTCAGCTTCAATATTGCAGAGATGGCAGAGGTGGGAGATGTTCATACCTCTAGAAGCAAGAGTTTCTCTGACAGGATACTTAGGTGGCGGCATTGCCAAAGAAAGCACCCGATTTTTGGAAGTGTTGAAGTCTTCCAAACCCAACTACCAATGTCAAGATTAAAGGTATGGCTACCATCTTCAGTACATACAAGCTTATATACATCTTTCAAGACAAATTCTCCACTTGGGGACAAAAACCAAGAGATGCGGTTTGAGCTATCGTTCATGAGGGGCATAGGATTTACTTTAATATCCCGCATAAGAATTGAAGGAAAGTCGAAGGAGATGCACCCTAAGTCCCATCTGCCTTGTTTAAAGACATCTTTGAGCTGAAAGTTTTCTTCCTATCTATTAAAAGGCTCGGCAATAAGCTCTCATAGAGTCCCTTGATTGAGCCACTTATCGTACCAAAAGGATAAATTGCTCTCACGACCAGCAATCCACTTGGTACCTTTGTTAAAAACAGATTCCCCTTCCTTAATACCTTTCCACACAGTAGAACAACCTTTAATTCTTCCCACACTGGTCCGGTTCCTAACATACCTCCTACAATTGATGTATTTATGAGCCAACACCTGAGCCTATAGGGATTCCTTTCACGGTGCATACGCCGATTCAGTTTAGCAAGCAAGGCAAGATTCTTTTCCTTGGTTGCTTGCAAGCCAAAACCTCCATCTTTTTTGGGCTTAGTAACTTTCTTCCAGCTCATCATATGGATTTTCTTTTTATTTTCAGTAGACCCCCATAACAAATCTTGATTAAGCTTGTCCATACACTTGATAATTTTTGGGGGGAGGATAGAACACTATATGGTATAACTAGGGATTGTTGTGGTGACCGCTTGCGTGAGAACAAGCCTTCCCGCAAATGAAAGCAAATGGGATTTCCAACCAGCGGGACGACTTTGGACCCGTTCAATGACAAATCCAAAATCATGAGGATCCGAGGTATGCTTGATGGGAAAGCCTAAATACTTCCCTAGAGCTGGTGTAGACCGGTACCCAAGTGTGTTGCATAATTCCTCACGAGCATCTCTAGAGATATTTAGGGAAAAGAAAACACGAGACTTTTCATCACTCACCTTCCGCCCGTAAAGCACACATAATGTCTCAATGGCATCTTTTATGACAATATAATTTTTCTGATCAGCCTTAGCAAAAAGAACCAAATCATCCGCAAAGAAAAGATGAGAGAATGCTACACCCCCTCGGTGCAGCTTTAACAAGGTCCCAAAGCTTGGCTTCACACTTCTCGATGAATTAACGCACCTAGAACTTCCATACACAGAATAAACAGGTAAGGGGATAAGGGGTCCCCTTGGCGAATTCCCCTAGAAGGTTGAAAATAATCAAGCCCCCCACCATTAACTAGCATAGAAATGGAAGAGGTGGACACACAACTCATAATAAGAGAGATTAGATGATTAGGAAAGTTGAACAACTTCAACATATCCCCAATAAAGCTCCATTCGAGGCGATCATAAGCCTTTTCCAAATCAATTTTTATCGCCATCATTCCTGTCCTACCTTCCTCCTTGTCATGGAATGCATTATCTCCTAGACTAATATTGCATTGTCTACCCCTTTTTTGCCAAGCACAAAAGCAATTTGGAGGGGAGAAACCAGTGAAGGCGTGAGGTGTCTTAAACGGCCAACAATAATTTTGGTGATAAGCTTGTAGACCGAATTGCAGAGATTAATAGGCTAATAATTATTTAGAGACTCAAGACTCTTGCACTTTGGAATCAACGTAATAAGAGTTTTATTTAGATACTCCGGCATAACCCCTGTGGAGAAAATAGATTTTACCTCAATTTTGATAGAATTCCCAACAATGAGCTAGAAATGCTGGAAGAAACCCGCATGAAGCCCATCAGGACCAGGTGCCTTATAAGGTTTAAAGGTTTTAAGAGCATTAAAAATCTCACCGTCTGTCACCGAAACTTCTAATTTGCCTTTATCCTCATTACCAATCTGCATTGCCAACAAGGGGGAATCCAATCTTCAATAGGCACACTAACTTGCAATGAGGAGAACAGGTCAATAAACCCCTGTCTTATGAACTCAGCAATTACAAAATCTCCATTCAGCCAATTCCCCATTCGATCCTTAATACAGGTAATCTTATTTCTTCTTCTACGGATAAGGGCCAACGTGTGAAAAAAGTCTGTGTTTCTATCTCCATCAATAATCCAGGTGATACGTGACTTCATACTCCAAAATTCTTCTTCAAGGCACAAAACCTCTGAATATTCAGCCCTTAAACCCCTCTCAAGCTCAATGAGGGAGCTGCTAGGCCTATTTGTAAGCGTAGACTGAATGCCTTTGAGCCTAGCACCAAGTCTCCTCTTCCTGTGGAAGATGTTTCCAAAATGATTCTTATTCCACTCCTTCACCTTAGCCGTAAAATTTGTCACCGTGGCATCCAAGCTGTTAGAAGCACCCCACGTTTCCCTTACCACACTAGGAAAAGAAGGATTAGACAACCACATTGGTTGGAATCTAAATGGCCGGGGAAATTGCACTCCAACTTCATGATTCAACCTAAGAACAATGGTACTATGGTTCGAATGAGCCCTTTCCAAATTAGTAACACTCGCTTTCGGATAGATGTTATTCCACTCAGTATTCACAAACACTCTTTCAATTCTCTCTTGAACTAACTGAGAGAGAGGGCGAAGGTTAGACTAGGTGAATCTTGGTCTAGAGAATCGAAGATCAATCATTTTGTAGTTACTTAAGCACTCCTGAAACTTCATAGCTCTGCTCAGATTCACTCTTCTGCTCCTAAATTTATCCTCACCATCTAGCACTTCATTGATGTCACCAGCCATAACCTAGGGCAAGGAATGTAGCCTAGCAACAGTGGAAATATTTTCCCACAACAGCTTCCTTTCAGCATATCTAGGGCTAGTGTATATAGCTGAGAGAAGCCAGGAAGTACCTAGAGACAAATCCTTGATGATGGCATGAATTTCTTGTTCGGTGGACGATAACTCAATCACTTCAACTTGGCCTAAATCCCAGAGCACCCACAATTCTCCAATCAGACCAATATTATTAGCACGAATGGCTCCATCAAAAGGTAATCGATTAGTGGTATTCTTGGCCCTGGTACCACTAACCTTGGTTTCAGTTATAATCAAAACAGTAGGAGATAAAGTATGAACTAAATCACGAACAGAATTATTAAATAGGGGGTTAAGAGCACCCCGACAATTCCAACTAACAATATTCATTTATAATAAATAAATGGGTAGTAAATAAATTCAGAGAATGTGTGAATCACTTCCTTCATCACAGTGCATATCGTCATCATCTTGGCCAATCCTACTATCAGCTTGCACTTGATCTTCCCTTTCATCAGAATGAAGAGAAACATCTTCATCATTGTTCTGCCTGGCTTCCGGTTCAGCTTTCAAACTTGGATCAATTCTTTTCAAAGAAGCCCTTGAGATATTCACAGCATCGTCTAACTGCGCACCTGCCACATCCCCACTTCGAGCTTGAACCTGAAGATTAATGGCTTACAACGAACTTCTTGTTGGTAAAGACGACATGTCTACCTCGTCAAAAAGAGTGGTGATATCTCTGTTTTCAAATCCACTGGATTTGTTTGGATTTTTAGAGCCCCCAACAGAGAACGCATGAAAATCTTGTGGAGCTTGATCGGATATTCTCCATTTCGTCGTCGGCATCCTGGACTTGCTGCCAGTCCGATCAACTATTAAGATTCCCTTCTCTTTGTCAGACGAGCTCATCAATCCGTCTCTAGCCCCAGCAGGAAACTGAGTTTTATGCTTACTTTTCTGCCCTCGAGAGTGACCTTTGCTTGGCGCATGGTGTTGTGTCAGTCTAGACTGATCCTCACCATTGAGAGGGTTAGTGTGATCTGCAGAAGGAGTCACATGATCACGAGTCCCATCGCTTCTTTCTGCCACCGAATAAACAAATTTTGGACGTGTTGGGCTTATAGTTTGACTAGGGCCAGATTTCGATGGGCCTTGATATCCAAAAGAGGAAGGCTGAGCATTGACCTTTCCAATATCATTGCTAAATTTCTTCTTTCATGCAACCAAAACCCACGGCCCAAAATTATCATTTTTTGGGCAGCTTTTGTCATGAGGCGTGGCTTCTTTTCCCTCCAAAATTTCCCCATTGGCATCATCCCTACTAGGCATCTCCGATGTTCTTACTTTGTAAGGACAACTTTCCTCCCTGCGTCCAACATGTCCACATGAGAAACAAAGAGAGCTAAGCCCTTCGTACTGAACAGGTTGTGATATACCCCCTACTTTGATGAGGTTGATCAAAGGCCTATCATAACTGATTTGAATGCATAATCTTGCAAACTTGCCCCTTGTTTCTATTACTATGTGCGTATCGATTCGCAAGATTGGACCTACGTCTTTGCCAATGTCCCGCAACACAGATGGCTCATAGTACTCTATTGGTAAATTTGGTAGGCGAACCCAAGCTGCAATCATTGCTACATTCGCCTTAGTAGGATTAAAATTGGCCTCCCAGTTCCGCATGGATAAATAGTGACCGCTCACAAACCATGGACCATCTTTTAGAGCTTTATCATAATCCTCTTTGGTCGAGAATCTGATAAGAAAAAATCCCTCGCTAAGTTCAACGCAATCCATTCGGCTTGAAGGCTTCCATAGACTTAGTAGCCTTGTCGACATAACCTCGTACCCCACCATCTTCCCGATAACTTTCACAATCAGGGCATTAGACCAATGGGCTCGGATGTTGGCCTTTCTTTCTCCTAACAGGTTCACCGCAGCAATACTCGCCTCAAGATCTGATGTTTCGTCATCTGACTCTACTTCGGTTTCCATATCATTTTCAAATGCAAAAGCCTGTTCAAAAGCTCCCGGTATCTCCCCCACTATTTTCTCCTTGTAGGAAAATCCCCCTCCCCTCCTATCAGTTCTCGGTGAAATGGGGCAGCTCGTCGTTCCCTGAGAATGATTTTCCTTAACCTTCTTAGTGCTCCTTTCTAGTTCCTCATCTTCCTCTCTAGACCGTATTGTTGCCTCTTGAGTCATTCTTTCCGTATTGTTAGGGCTTACGCCAATTCCGGCATGCATACAGTTGCTTTCATATACAACTGTCATAACAAGGGCCATTGCTTTCATACACAATTAATACAAATAACTATCATATAATGCAGAGAAACACTTTCCCCATTGTTTGCTTTCAGTGCAGCAGGGCCCTAAGGACTGACACTCGTCAACGTATTTAAGGCAAAACTTAAAGTTACCAATACAACCTGAGTTTTGTTTTGTTTTGTTTTATTTATTTATTTTTTTAGGAAAAAAAAAGAAAAGAAATAGAACTTGAGTCCTAATCTTTTTGTTTTGGTTTTTATTTTTATTTTTGGATAAAATGATGGTTATAACCCGGAATGGAGAATTTAAATTTTGAATGTCTCAATTGAAAATATAATAGGTTTAAATATAGTATGTCAATGTCATAGATTTGATCTTCATTTTTTTTTTTAAGTGTCATAGATATAATATTTTTTCTTCTTCCTTTATACCTGGAAAAAAAATGCTAGACTGTATGGTTCATAATTGATATTTGATAGAGCATAAATAAAGGATAAAATACAAAAATCACCCTTGGGGTAGAGCTAATATCAAGTACTACCAAAACTTTTTCAAATTATTCCATAAATCCAAACAACAGTTAACATCATTTGAAAGTTTCCTACTCTTTTAAGTCTTCTACTCCCTTCTAATAGTAGTAGATAAATGGAAAAGAAAGATTGGGGAGTAGAGGAATTTTCAAATAATATTAAGTATCATTGGTTTTATGGAGCAAATTGAAATTCTACTTTTTCATAAATTAACCCCAATCTAAAGGATAATTTTTGCATTTTATCCTAAAGAAAAATACTCACATTGGGAGAGAGGATTTTATTCAAATGATTTTTTTTTTCTTTAAATCCACCAAAAAGAAGATGACCTTAAAAAGAAAAAGAAAAAAAGTTTAAACCATAAAGTTTTTAATTTGTTTTAAGAGGACACAATAATTGCAATTTCTCATTACACTAAATCAGCAATATTGCTTCAAGAAATAAATTCTTAATGCGGTGAACACCAAATCACCATTATTGAGATCCACGCGGTTTCCTTTCAGTGCAGGGGTCGTACGCTTATGACTTATGAAGCCAACTTTGGAATACATGCATTTATTATTTTCGCATCGTTGCACCCCACAGTTCCGTGTATTACAATCATTCAAGCAAGCACTCAAGACCAGGGTCTTATACTCTTATCCAGTTCATTTTATCTCACAGATCATTCTAGGCTTACCTGAGTTATCACCATTCTCACAAAGATATCATTCATTCAATTCACAATAAAAAATGGCGGAAGGAGTTCTGTTCGATGTTGAACAATAATGCAAGAAGTCGATTGCAACGTTGTGATAGGTCCAACTCTTTGACATATGAGGATCTATCATCTGTAGAACCAAGGCATTTCTGACCCACTCAATTGTCAGCTTTAGTTGAGGAGACAAATGTTTGTTTCCTTCGAAAAGATAAGGAAAAGAAAAAGCTGATGAAAGACTGCAAGCGACTTTCATCTACAGTTGGTTTCATATACCTATGTCATAACAAAGGCCATTGCTTTAAGCTTCAATAATGCAGGGAATTAAACAGTGTCCACATAGTTTGCTTTCGGTGCAGAATATTGCAGAGGGGCAAGAAGGACCGATACTACAAGACTCTTGAATTATAAATCTTATTAAGTATGAATTGTTGAGAGAAAAGAAAGAATGAGACATATCAAGCTAACAGACATATCAAGCTAACACTTGTGGATGAGGAGAAGCTTTTTTTTTTTTAACAAAATTATGCTTATGTGTTATTGTCATGCATGGTAGCACCTAGGGTTATAAACAGGTTAAATAGACAAGTATTAAATTATCATGATTATATTTAGATTTTATTTCAAATACTACCTAAACTTGAACTCATCATCGGATGAGATTATACGTGGAACTTTGGTTCATTTTTTTTGTTGAACAAGAGCTTGAATTTGTATACGAAATACTTGATTAATTTATTGTTTTTTCATGCGTAGTAAACATTGCAACTAAATTTTTTTACCCATTACAAATCCATGCTTATAATAAATAAATTATAGCTGAAAATATATATTTTGAGTTTGTTAGATACAATGATTTTAGTATATGAAAAAATTGATTCACCGACCTTATAATATTAAAACTTATCAATAAATAAACTATTTCTAATCTCAAGTTTATATAATATTTTTTTTCTTTGGGGACACTTGGATGGCGGGATTAATGGACTTGAAAGACGATCTGTAAACCTTGAAGCCCCAAGTTTTATTTACCACACACTATCTATCTAGAGGGTTTTTGGGATATCTTATGGGCAAATAATGTAATAGTCTGGCCAAAGACTAAAACATCACTTCTTTATTTCAAATATACATATATATTTATATCGACATAAAGACATTAATTTTTGAAAGGCTTTTATTCAACCAAACATACATATATTTAATATTCTATATCTATAATATGCACACATTATAAATATTACGAGATTTATAAATATTGATTGAGTACTTGGAGAAAACCTAATGGTGTCTTGGGTTATTTTTTTGATTTTGGTTCGTCTATTAGTTGTTACCTATATGAAAATTTATATTAAGAGTGTCAACGTATTTGAAAAATGCTAAAAATGCTACCAATTTAATTATAAAGTACTTTCAAATTGATATGTTAGTGAATTTGATCAGTGTCATTGTCAACAAAATATATTATTTTTTAATTAATTTTTTGTCACCTCAACTTATAAAATTTATATAATAATATTTACGTTTTAAAAAATTATTATTAATTATTTGTTGGACTACACTTCCATGAAACATATCAGTTCATTTAGAAACGTGACCCTTGCTTAGGAGATGGTACTTTGCCATTTTAGTCCCTTAAAATTGTCATTTTTTAATGAAAAAAATTTTAAAAGTTTTTTTAATGTTAAAAATTTGAAATGATGTCGTTTCAAAGGAGTTAACATAAACTTTTTAACGGTGATAGACAAAAGGACTAAAATGCACAACGTTATCAAAATAAATAGATTAAAATGATAATTTTAAAATTTAATGGATTAAACTGAGAAGTGGTTAGAGAATGTAATGTGTATTTTTCTAAAGATAAATTATAAAAAAATGGCGTTAAAAGTATTTTTTTCAAAGAAGTTCTTTTTAGAAACAGTAGGTTCTAAGTTCTAAAAACACAAAGGCATACTTTGTATTAAAATTTCCCTTGGTTTGTTTGCAGTTAAAACTTAAATTAGAGATAAGAACTTCAAAACCTGATCTATTTATTTATCTATAATATATATATATATATATTATAAAAGTTGAATTTGAAAATTGATGAATGAATACTACGATTACACTGATTTATTTTTGAAACATACTACATTAATATATGGCAACTTTCTATATTTAATTGGTATGATATGGATAAATAATGCTACATGTCAAAAAATTTACTTGTACATGTCAATATATTTGTGATAATACTAGACACGTGACATCTAATTAAAAATTGTGCTGGCCCTACTGCCCTAGGCCCTTAAGGACGAGAAATTACTGCCCTAGGCCCTTAAGGACCGACACTCCATATGGTGTTTTATCTGCTTTTGATGCAAGTTGGGGGAAATAAAGCACAGTTTTTGTGTCTGCTTTCCTATCTTTTGGTTCAGTTGGCTTATCTATTCTTGCTTTCTCAATATTGGGGGGGAGGGGTTGTGGGGTGGGGAGGGGACAGTATTTTGTCAGCTTTACTATCTTTTGGAGGTCTTACAAAATAATAAAATTACGACCTATTTAACTAACTCATATTTTTCCCATAAAAAAAAAAAAAAAAAAAAAAAACTAACTCATATTTTATATGTATAATAAACATTGCAAAAAATTTTTACCCTGAGAAAATCAACGCTAGTAATTAATAAATTATAGTTAAAATTATATTGTCTAAGTTAATTAGATAAAATGATTTTAGTTTATGAAAAATTTGATTCACCGACCTTTTATTGTTTTAATTGGCCGTGTGGTTTGACGTCAAAATCTCACAGCATAAGCTAACAACCATTATGATCAATGTTGGAAAGTCAAATCCTCCGTTGACCACCATCTTGTTCACTGCCGGCAGCACCATTTGGCGGTCTGAATGGCTTGGCTTCCGCGGGCTTGTTGGTCCAAATCAAGTCTTGAACCACCTCAACATATATAGAAAACACTAAAGTTATTATTAGTCTTACTGCAAAAAGGTTTATAAAATAATATGACATTACATGTGAGACACCAAAGTTACTATTTTTCTTACTGCAAAATGGTTTATAAACTAATATGACATTATGTTTAGCAAAAAAACTAATATGACATTATATGTGATTAGTATCGCATCAATATAATAGATAATTTTTTCATTAACTTTTATTTTGGTATTTAGAAGTAGATGATTTTTTTTTTTTTTTAAGTCTACATCTCAATTTATAAGATTTACAAAATATAATTTATAAATTATAGAAAACAGTATATAATTAAATTTGTAATTTTCATTGTACCATTCTATTACAACATGTTGGACAACACTTCTCAACTTTATCAAGAAACGTGACCCTTGATTAGGCCATCAATTTCCAGCACTAATTGAGGAAATAGCATATTTAAGGCAAAACTTAAACTTACCAGGTAGCACCGAGTCCTATTGTTTTTGTTTTTGTTTTTATTTTTGGATAAATCGATGGTTACAATCGAGAAAGAATGGAATTGTGTTATTGTTTGACTGTTGCAATCTTGAGTTTAATGGGCGAGTGGTGAATGTAGATTATTGAAAAAGTGGGCATATCAATAATAGATTTTTTGTACAAATGTGGCTTCTGAAGATGGAAGGTGGTTTCAAGTAAGATATAGATGAGACACTGTACTGTCTATAAAAAAAATGGTTATAAGAGTTGAGGTGGATTTGAGGATGATTTTAATGAGCTAATTCAGTTTAGTTTTTTTCATTTTGGATTTCCTTGGTGTGAGAAAAAGTTTGTTTATGTTCACTTGTGTAGAAAATCGGCCAAGCTCAATCCCAACTATAGGCACAATTATTAAATGAGTCAAACTCAAATATAATAAAGTGTTCATGAACAAACTCGTGAACATGAGAGCTCAAATTAATTATATATAATACTATATATTTATATGTATACTTGTCTAATAATATATTTATATAGACTTAAAATTAGATTGTATAAGTTTGCAAATTTGTTCACATAATATAAAATTACTATTTACAGTTTATTCATAATATGAACAATTCATTTGTAGTCAAAGACTCAAAATTCATAATTTTGTGAAGGGGCAAAACATTTTAGTCATAGTTTTACTATATATAGGAAACAAATAAGTTAATAATTAACATGTGAACAAGCTCGAGCTTGCTCAACAAGTAAATGAACTAAAATTGAACATATAATCTTGTTTGGTGGTGAACTTGAGCTTGGCACGTGTTTGAAATAAATTAAATGAATAAACCTAAACTTTTAATACATGGCTTGACTTGACTTGGGTTGTTTATAGCCCTATTTAGAGGAGATGATAATGATTGTGGCCTCGGGTATTCCTTAATAAATTTCCTAAAAAAATTATTAGTGTAATTGTTAGGTAGACTCCTCTCAATCAAGTGATGCCCCCCCAATGTGGAATGCATGGATAGGAATTACCTAATATTTTATTGTGCAGCTTAAATCAATGCTAACAATACTGCAAGAAGCCAAAACGTTGTGACAGCTTGAAAATTTTGGCATAAAAGTTTGTTATTTGTAGAATTATCAATTATGGCATGTCCCACCCACTCAATTTTCAGCTTTAGTTGAGTAGAAAAATGTTTGTTTGATACATACCGCATTATTATGTCATAGAAAGAGCTTCAATAATGCAGGGAAACACTTTCCACGTAGTTTGCTTTTGGTGCCGAGGGACCCTAATTAAGGACCAACACTACAGTTAGTGTTTCATCTGCTTTTGATGCAAGTTTGAGAAAAACACAGGAATTCCATCTTTTGACTCACTGGCCTTATCTATTCTTTCTTTCTCTTTCGTTTTCGTTATTTGGATGTGTCTTTAAAATGTAAAAGGTAATTAGGTTCTTGACATTACATTTGCTTTTATTTTTGGAGAAGGTCTTATAAAATTCAAAAAAAAGTTCTATTATTAGATTCTTGATGAATCACTGTATACAAAGAAAATAAAAAGAATTTTTTTTTTTTACAAAAAAAATGATTTGATATCCGAGGGAAAGGGATTTGAATCCTAAATGCCTTTATTGAAAATAACAGAAAGTGTTAATTGAGTTATAATACTTTTGGATTTGAAATATTTTTAAAAGTATGAATAATTGAGAGAGGAGAAATTGAGACATATCAAGTTAACACTTGTAGATAAGAAGAAGCCTACTTTGTTTACAACATTATGCCTTGTAAGTATATTTTATTGTCATGCATGGTAGTACCTAGGTTATAAACGAGCTACATCGACAAGTATAATAAGTTCAGGATTTTTCTTTTGATTTCATTTTGAATAAGAGCTAAACTTGAGCTTTTTTACAAGTTATATTACTTTATTAACTCAATTTTTAAATTTCCCTCAACATATAGTAAAAATTACGGCTAAATTTTTTTATCCTTAACAAATCCATGCTAGCAATTAATAAATTATATTATCGGAGTTAATTAGATAGGATAATTTTAGTTTATGAAAAATTTTATTCAACAATCTTATATTATTCAAACTTATCAATAAATTCTACTACAAAATAGACTATTTTTATTATCAATAAATTTAAATCGATATTTTAATAATTTATAAATTTATTTACAAACATACATATAATCTAATCTCAACTTTATGTAAGCTTATTTTTATATATCCCTTTGGAGACACCCGTACGGTGGGTTCAAGGGCATGTTATAATTTAGATATCCTAAGTTCCATATATATATAAAGGAAGTAGTTTCTTAGTTTTTGACCAAACAACTCCATTTTTCACCCATGAGATACCCTGAAAACTTTATGGACCAATAGTGTAGTAAATGAAACTTAGATCACAACATTAGTGTAGGGCCTCTAGATCACAACATTATAAAATTATAAAAAGGCTTTTATTTAAATAAATGTATATTTAATTTTTGTTATATCTATAATATGCACACATTATGCATTTCAAAATTTGTAGCTAAGTAACTCAAAACTTATTGTTGCATAACAAAGTTAACATTATACCTTTTTTTATATAATAAAAGTATAAAAGTAGTAGGCTTTCTTTTTTTTCAAAAGACACAATAATTGCAATTTTTCATTACACCAAATCACTGATAATGCTCCAAGAGTATGCGGTAGGGGTGGCAAAAATTATCCATATCCATGAACCCGTCCGTTACCCACCTTATTTGGATAAGTCTTAACCCAACCCATTTAAATATTTGGGTTAAATGGATAAGGACCTATTTGGTTATTTAATTAGATGGGTCTAAATGGATAAATCCACTATACCCACTAAACCCATTTAAATTTTTAAAATTAAATAAACCCACAAATTACCCACAAAACCTTTCTAAAATCTAAAACTTAAATAAAGAATATAACCTTCTTAAACCCAAAACATTCGGCCCTCAGTCAAATAAAAAAAAAAAAAAAATTCCTACATTTTCTCATCATCCAAACAGACTCGTAACAAACACAAAACCAAAAATAGCACACGATCACATTCTCAAAGAACCAAACATACACTACGAGAACACAGTCGATGACCTTGAAAATCGAAAATCACTCGTCCAAACTAATAACAAAATATTAAAAAGGCAAAAACAAAAATCCAAATCCAAATCCGAATCTAAACACCGCACTTCCCCTACACTCCCGCAAGACGTTAGCAAACCCGTCCTCTTCGCCGCTATTCCTTCGTCGTCAATGGCTTCCGTTTCTTCTCCGACGAACAAGTTATCGTCGTCCGTACAACCACCGGGACGAATGAGGGTTTTGAAGGAACGACCTGGACCGACCGGGGATCTTTGCTTTCGAGAAAAAGTATGGGATCGGTCTCCAACCGTCCGAGTCAACGCTCATCGGATCGTAACCCAATTTTCTCGCGTCGTCGCCGTTGTTGTTGTCGTCGCTAGGGCGTTCAATCGATTCTCGGCGGATATATTAATGCGAATCGAGAAAGCTTGGAGCTAAGGACGCTATGAAAATGAGCGTGGTTTGTAAGTCTTAGAAATCGTTCATCTCCGATAATCTTCTCTGGATTTTCTTCCTCCGTAACCAGGCATATGAGTCTTGGGACTCTTTTCTTCACCGAGACCAGACTTTGTTTGGATTCCGAGAAAGGAAAGGAAAGTTTGTGGCAATATTGATTTTTTTTTTTTTTTTTGGGACTCTTTTCATCGAGAGAAAGGAAAGTTTAGATGGTAAGTTAGAAAAGTCTTCAACACGTGCTAACGCGTTTGTGGTAATATTGATTTTTTTTTTTTTTTTTTTTTTTTTTTTTTTTAAGAATCAACGACAGTATTGAAATTAAATGGGTTAAATGGGCGGGTTACTAATTAAATGGGTTGGGCAGGTAATGGATAATTAATTTATATATAAATGGGTCATAAATGGATAAATGGATAATTACACATCCAACCCATTTATGACCCAACCCGCCCATTTGCCACCCCTAGTATGCGGGGACCACGTTGGGATCCACGCGGTTTCCTTCCGGTGCAGGGGCCCATGGGCTATGGCCCATCATTCACAGTTATTACCTGTATCATGAATTATGCAAGCACTCAAGAGTCAAGACCAGGGTCTTATATTTTGATCACTCTGTCCGATTCATTTTTTCTCTCACATATCATTCTAAGATTACCGTTCTCACTAAGATATAGTCAATTTCTTCTACTTCACTAAATTTCTGGTAATTAAATTTGGTGAAGAACCTAGTCTTAGGATTTGGAGCTTAATCAAAACTTTTGGGTGGTGCAATTGCTCAACAAGTCAACAAACTCACCGGTAGTATCTCTATTCTTTTTTCCTCTTTTAGGTGCTCATAGTCATAGGATTTTCTTTCTTCAATTTATAACTTCCCATTGGGAAACATAATATATCTTTGTATCTTTTTCTCACTCGTCCATTGTTTTAATATAGATCCTTACCACCACTCATCTTGAGGTTGCTAAGAGGGTTCTACGCTATATTAGGGGTACATCGCATTTTGGGATTTCTTTTACTCCTGGCCCTTTGACTCTTACTGCGTTCTCGGACGCAAATTGGGCGGGCGATCCTACAGATCGTCGCTCCACCACAGGTTTACTTGTGTTTCTTGGTAACAATCCCATTTCTTGGTCTGCTAAGAAGCGAGCAATTGTCTCTCGGTCTTCCACAGAGGCGGAGTATCGTGCATTAGCTTCCACAGCTGCGGAATTGTCTTGGCTTCGTACCTTATTCAAAGAACTTCATGTCTTTCTTCATCATATTCCGGTGATTTGGTGTGACAATGTGTCCGCCATTGCTCTTTCTGCTAATCCCGTTTTCCATTCTCGAACCAAACAACTCGAGGTGGATTACCATTTCACTCGTGAGAAGGTTCTTCGTAAGCAATTACAAATTGGTTTTGTTTAATTTGAGATAATTTTGCAGATATCTTTACTAAGCCTCTCCCTGCTCCTCTGTTTCGGTTTCATCGTGCCAAACTGTTGGTTGATTCCTCCCCCATCGGTTTGCGGGGGGATGTTGAACACGAGTTCGATTCTAGACCTGTGAAGAAGACAAAGAAGGTTGTATGTGAAGAAAACGCACCGTTTCATTTTACATAAGATTAGACAATTAAATCAAACGCACCGTTTCACTTATGTGTCGACTCTCTTAGGTACTTTAATGAAACGGTGCGCATCACTCTTATCCGATTCAATTGGCGATTCGGGCTTGGCACGAAAATCAGTTAGAGTAGCGTAACTAACTCCCTAAATCTCGGGCGTTTAACTTAATGGCTTAGCTTAATCTTGTTGTATATAAACCACTCGGTGGGCACAGATGTAAAGTATGAAAAGAATTCTCTGGAATTGAATAGAAGTTTCTCTCATTCTTCTCTGTCTTTCTCTCTATCCCCTATTATCAAATTATAAAAAGCAAGAAAAAAAAAATTCTCACATCCATAATAGTTGAGAACTTGTAGAATATTCCAACCCAAGGCAGCATAACTAGAGCACGTACGGCTCAACCATGAACCCTAGAGACAAACAATGGGCCCTTTCTTGCAAAGAAGAGGCACTATCTTGGTCTAAAAATTGATGTGCCTTGCCAAAGACTGTCCATCTTGGTATCAAAAATGTTAGATGTCCGTGAATGATTTATGTTTTGACTGGTAGATATATAACATCTTTGTAAGAACGTATCTACTGTTGTTTTGATTTATGTATAGTCTTGATCATTGAAGTGCTCTGTTCTCAATTAGATACCACTACATACTCTATAGGGTAGCATACCAATAATCAGAAGAAAGGGAATGATTATTACATGTTGGCATCAATCTATATATTTTAAGTGGATTGTAGATTCAATCGACAACAAAACTGCATACATTTCATTAAACATTATGCTAATGAATGCCTTCAATATCTATAATCACATGAAATTTTTCAACATATATACCAAAATCTTTTTTAGAAAAATATACTAAAATTCTATAGCATTGTTTGAAGCTATAATAGTAATGAATAATGATACTATGTTTATGGACTTTTTAAAAAAAATTAATTAATTTTTTAAGTAATTGTCTTGTCATGAATTTGTATGTGGTTATTCGTTCATTTATGTGAGAACTAATTATGAGAAAAATGGTAATTGAGGTATAAAATTTGTTACCTTGGAGAATTGATTTATTAGAATTTTTTTTAAAAAAAAATTTTAACTTATAAAGGTCTAATGAAAGCACTTTTTAAACCTTAATTATTTGATTATTATTTTGAGAAAATTTATCTCACCGTTGATTCTTATTCCTTATTTATATGAGGAATCTAATTACCAATGACAGAGGATGATAAAGATCACAAAATAATCTCTTCTACAGGGTCTCATCCTGAATGTTAACTATCCCAATAAAATTGTAAAGTTGGTTTTGTTTCTTTCTTCTTTTTCCCCCCATTTCTTTGGTGCGTGCTTTGAAATTCTAAGTATGTTCATTGTTGCTGAGCTGCTATCAAAAAAGGGGATAGTTATTCAATGCAGGAACTAGTCTCTGTATTTCAAGTGGATTGCAGTCCCAGTTTAGCATAATCTGCAAACATTTCATTAAAGTGCAAGCTTCTCCTTTTACGACCCAACTTGGGCTCAAATTAACTTATATTCTATAGCCATCTGAATAATACTGGTCCATTTGTCTAATATAGATCCAGAACATTTAAAGCAATAGCCCACTTGCCTATTAGCGCATTCATGGATTACTTGGATTGGCCCATTAGCACATGTATGTTACTATGTTAGCCACTGATTTGTTGCGACCTCTTTTATAGAGATTCGAGTCCTCATAATTATCTATCTAGTCCTGACTTTACAAAAACCGTTCACGTTTCTTTCATGTAGCTTGACAATAACAAGTGGTGAATGGCGATCAACAAGAACAATGGAATAGCATGAAGACAATTTCTTAAAAAATCAAAGCAAGATTTTATAAATAAAGAGAGTGGCTGTCAATATTGTAGACCACAGGCCTCATCCATACAAGAAACGGAGACCATACAAAAGTTTTGAATCATTATCTTATGACAATAGAATGAAAACTGTTCTTATCTCAAAATTATAATAATATGGCTTGATTTGTTATTATGTACGGCTATCTCCATCATAGAAAGAATAACAAAAAAAAAAATGTTAAAAGTCTTATAGTTCAATATATCTAAGCGGGACATTTAAGATATAAATTTTTGTACCCCAATTATCAAATTATAAAAAGCAAAAAAAAAATAAATAAATAAATAATCAAGTGCTTGAAGAGTTATGTACACCCATGATAACGGAAAAATAATAATAATAATCACACACATTTTTTCCATAATAACAAATAATTTTATAGGCTAAAATGGCAGGTACTCAATATCATTAATCACCTACTAGCTTTTGGCATTAAATATATATATATATATATATATATATAAAAGTTGGGCTTAAGTTATACTTTGTATAACTTTAAATAATATTATATCACCTAATTTTTTTTGTAGGATGTGAATTTGATAAATCTACCATTATATTACATTTCCTTCTTGTACTCCCCATGCTTGTAAATTTCAAGTTAATCAAACATTGATAGTTACGTCATCTACTAAATATTTAAATTTTAAGTTTTGTAATTTAAAATCATGCATAAGATGAGTTTTTTGATTGGATGGTAAATACTACTCTGGTTGGTACGAAATTTCATATAACTATTAAGAACTAGAAAAAAAAAATCCGATGGCGGGATTTTTAAAATTTTAATTCAATAAAAAATAATTAAATAGCATAGCATTGCTTAAAATTATACTAGATATGTAACTTGATTTTAAATCTTCTCTCTCTCATATATATATATATAACTCCATCTCTCAAATATGGTGGAAACGATCAACTAACACCCAATTACCAATTATTAAAATGAATAAACCTTTATACTAAAATTATCTATCCATAGCCTTACTTTTGTTTTCTTTTTATTTATAATAAGAGGGAATAAAGAATTTTAACACCAATATATTTTTCTTTCATGGGAGGTTTGAAAGTAAAACTTTTGGTAAATAAAAGTAGCTTGACTGAATTTCTCTTTTCCAAAACAAAATTTTAAATTAGCAGATTAATTCGATCACTATTAAACATGATATTTGACTATTTAATAATAAAAAATAAAAAACAAACCCATTGAAAAATTCATATCATACATGCCCTTATAATTATATATACACACATTAAATTTATCTGCTATTCACCGCATTGTTAAGTTAAAACGGCCAAACCCGTCGTCATGATCATGGCCCTACGTTCACATGGTGTAAAATTAAAACATAACCAAAAAAAAAAAAAACGAAAGGAATGGTTCATGAGTCCAATCCATACAGTTTTCTTGGTCCAAGACTCCAGAGGCGGCTTATGGTCATGGCCCTACATTCACGTGGTGTTTCGTTTAGTCTGCTCATGAATTGTTCATTCAAGTTGTGGAAATGGGCGTGTCTTATTCGCATCGTTAGACCCCAGTACTATTACTATTACGTGTATTAGTATCATACAAGCACTCAACCAATCAAAATCAACCAAAATTCTGAGAAATCAGAGAGAGAGAGAGAGAGAGAGAGAGGGAGAGAGTATTGGAATTTGTTGGAGTTTGAAAGGTACTTTAGTTGGACGGCTGTGACTAGAGGTGTTGGTGGCACTGGCGAATGATGTGTTTTGTCTGCTTTTGATGCAAGTTGTGGGAGGAAAAGCACAGTGTTTTGTCTGCAATATTGCCGTTTTCATTGGGTCAAAAGATAGTGTAATTCTACAGCTCATACTATTGCAAAGCATTCCCTAGTTTCTAAACAGTCTTTATGCTGTAATTTGTTAATTTGCAGTTATTTCTGCTCCTTTTGTTTGAATGAAACTTGAAGTTTATCAACAAAAATATTTTTTTGGTTGTGGCTTATAATTAAAAAAGCCTTGTAATTAGGTTCTCCACTACAGCTTATATGCTAATTTTCTGCTTTTTAGTTTTTATGTACATTTTTTTTTATTTACTTTTTTAAAGTAAAAGTATGTTTTAACACATTTTTAGTAAAAAGTTAAATAAATTGTTCTCAATTAGACATGTACGTGTGTGTTTTGAACTAACTTATAAGCTAATTTTTTGCTTTTAAGTCAACTTTTTAAAATTTTATTTTTTTACATACTTTATTTATTTATTTTTTTTCAAAATATAAGTATATTTCAGTACATTTTCAACTAAATGATTTCAGTAAAAAGCTAAGAATATGTTTGGTAACAATTTTTATTTTTTATTTTCAAAAACATGTTTTTGGGAATCGAAAGAAAAAACAATTTTCTTGTATTATTTTAAATCAAAAACATGTTTGGTTAGTTGAAATTAAAAAAAAAAAAGTTTTTTGAAGAAAAAAAAACAGAAAATTTGTTTAGTAATTTTGATGATGCTGAAACAAGATTATATACTTTTTACAAAAAGGCAAATTAATGGAATTTATTATCCAAATATGAAATGTAGCACATAGGGTGATTACAAATATACAAACCAGCTATATGTTATATAATTTATACTCTATGCACAAAACTATATGATATCAGTTTTAGATGGAAATCGCACAAAGCTTTTGACAATACAGGTGACAGTATAACCAATTTTGATATTAAAAATAGGAAAATTATTAGTTTACAATTGACTGTTTATATAAGCTGATTTACATTGTATTTGTAGATTAAATAAATGTGTACATGTTGTATATATTTACATGAATAGTGTATAATATTGTACACTTTACATAAATAGTAAATATAAACTAATAATTGTTCTTTTGACATTAAAAAAATATTTGCTACTAATATATATAGTGAGAACCAACAAGGGAACTAAGCCTTTGAAAAATTAGATTAATTAGATCACTGTTAAACATGATATTTGATTATTTAATAAATAATATAAAAAATACTCATTGAAAAATTTAAATCATACATGCCCTTATAAGTTATAACTATACACACACACATTAAATTTATCTGCTATTCACCGCATTGTTAAAACGACCGAACCCAAGTCAGGCCAATGAGCATCAAAACAAAAGGTACTCAAATTAGTGGACAGTTCAATGCTTATATTTTGTTTTTTTTTGTTTTTTTTTTTTTGTTTTTTTCCTTTTTAAAACAAATTTGTAAAATATGGAAAACGTTATGTCTATAACATTTTTATAATAAATTTTAAGTGACAAGTTTTTACTTGCTATTACTGTCAAGCAAGAAAGTAATGTCACTGGTATATTCAAGTTAAAAGACTGTAACAAGGTAAAAATAGCCAAATAACACATTTTTATAAACTATATTGTAATATACCACTATTTTGAAAATATGTAAGGATCTACTATTTTTTGGATATTTGAATTTGGCAAAATCGAGTTTTTTATGGTACTTGAGTTTATAAAACTCGAGTATTATGGAAAAATTTTGAAAATTTTTTATACTTCACGATTTCCATGAAATCTAGTTCCATAAAAAATTTTCAAGATTTTTCAGAATATATCTTTTCAAAGAACTCAAGTTTTACAGTAAACTCGAATTTCACAAATTTCAGTTTAAAAAAGGTAATAGATCCCTACATATTTCCAAAATAGTGATAGATTGGTAAATTTTTTACTAAATAGTGACAGTGAGCCATTTTCGGCCATAACAATCTGCCCATTGTGTAGGATTAACTTTTTGTAAAATATTCGGTCATACGGTCATACTTAATAAAAACAAAACATAACCAAAAAAAAAAAAAAAAACTATGAAACGAATGGTCACAAGGCCGGTGATCCATACAGTTTTCTTTTGATCCAGACTCTAAAGGCGGCTCATGGTCATGGCCCTACATTCACGTGGTTGATGAAATGGGCGTGTCTTATTCGCAACGTTAGACACCAGTAGTTTTACGTGTATTAGTATCATACAAGCACTCAACCGATCAAAACCAATCATAATGTTAAGTTTCTGAGAAAGCCAAAGAAAAAAATGAGAGAGATTATTGGACTTTGTTGGAGTTTGAAAGGTACCTTAGTTGGATGGCTGTGACTAGAGGTGTTGGTGGCACCAGCGAATGATGCGTTTCGTCTGCCTTTGATGCAAGTTGTGGGGAAAAGCTTAGTGTTTTGTTCGCTTCTATCCTTTAACACATTTTCAGCATTTTTTTTTTTAACAAAAAGTTAAATAAACTATTTTCAAATAAACACGTATATTTTCTTTTATTTTTGAAGGTCTTATAACATACAAAAATCTCAATTATAAAAACAATGTAAAGAAAAACCTGATAACAAAATGCGGCTTTCAACTTTCAAGTTTGAAGCCTAAAGCAATTTTTTTGGGAGGACTTTAAAAATTTATTTATTTTTATTATTTTAACATAATTTGGTTGTTGAGGAATAAGGATTTGAATTTGTTTTAAGAGGACACAATAATTGCAGTTTCTCATTACACTAAATCAGCAATGTTGCTTCAAGAAATAAATTCTTGATGCGGTGAACACCAAATCACCATTATTGAGATCCACGCGGTTTCCTTTCGGTGCAGGGGTCGTACGCAGGGCCGGCTCCACAGCAAATGCAAGAGATGCAATCGCCTAAGGCCCCAAATAAAAGAAGGCCCCACTTGTAAAAAACATTTTTATATATAATATATTTATTTATATATTTTAGTTAAAAAAAATTTTAAGTATTTTTATTGGTCAATAAAATGCATTAAAAAGGCCCCATTGTATCCTAAAATACAAAAGATTAAAAAGAAAAAAAAAAAAAAGTCAAAGTTCAGCTAACACAATTAAATTTTAGGAGACAAATATATTAACTCATTCTTGAAATATGTTAAAATTAAAATTAATAGCAGACAAATTCATTAATAATATAACGTAATTGTCTTGAAATATGCTAAAATAGAGATTATAAATGTCAAAAACAGAAGAAAAACCTCTCAACTCTCTGCCTCTTCATCTATATTCTTACGGTTTTACCTTTCTTTTCTTCATCTTCATCTTGATTTTTGATCTTTTTTCATCAACTCAGTCAGTCAGCCCCTCTAGCTTAAAATTTTTCTTTGTTGATTCCTGCATACCACTCTACCAGGCACCAGCCGGCAGTCACAGAAGGTATTTTTCTGCTTCAGTTTTTTCTTCCCCTCTTTCTCTTTGTCTTTCCGAAAATAAAGACTGAAGAGTGAAGAGTCATCTATTTATTAAACTTATATTATATATATTTTTAGTTTGTTTCACCCGTTCACTGCACTGCACAAGCAGCACAACTGTTTGATGGGATGGGACCTTTATCTACTTTAAAACTTAGCCATAGAAATTGGAGAAAAAAAGCTGATCCGGCTGGATCATGGATGGCCCTGTGGATGGTTCTCAATTTTTTTTTAATAGGAGTACTGTGGTCAGTGGTCTGTCATGTCACGTGACAAACCACTGACCACAGCACAGTATTTTTTTTTGGTTAATGACCACAGTGATTCACTTTGGTCCGACGGTTTTTTTTTTTTTTTTTTTTTTTAATCTGACACTTTATTTATTATTATAAATTATTATACCAATTAATAATTTGATGTATATTGTATCAACTCATTTGTATTATAGTGACACTAATTTATTAAATCATGTATTAAATTAATTTTTATTTGTGCAGGTTTAAACTTTCAAGTGGTCACGGCTCTAGAAAAATTGCAATAACCAGGTTCTATTGTTCTATACTTTAAATTTTATTTTTAGTTAAATTATCATTTTTAATTATAAATTGTGTTTTATTTATCTATAAATATTTTCTCATTATAAATGTCTACTAGAAAATATTTATCCGGATATGAAAAACTTCTTAAAAAGAAAAAAATTGAAAAACAAATTGAATCTCAAAAAGGATCTTTGGATAAATTTGTTACTAGTATTAAAAAAAAACACAATAGAAAGTTTGGGTGAAAATATTACAAATGAACAAGAAACTTATCAAAAAGAGTTGGAAGATGATGAAATTATACAACAAAAAGAGAATAATGAAAATAGTCCTAATAATGTTGAAACATCTGATGTAACAATAATTGATAATGAAAAACAAAATAATTTAGAAGAAAATGAAAAAATGACTAACCTACTTACTAATAATATCTATGATCCAAGTCAATGGGAAAATATTGATACAAAATTAAGAGATTTATTAGTAGAAAAGGGTCCAATTAGAGAGAATGATATAAAATTTCCTTTAGATAAAGAGCGTAGACATTTTTCTACTACATTTTATTTTAAAAAGTTATCAAATGGGGAGAAATTTGATAGAAGATGGCTAGTGTATTCAAAAGATTTGGATAAAGCATTTTGTTTTTGTTGCAAGTTGTTTAATTCAACAACACCTGGTAATAGTACAAATCAACTTACTAATGAAGGAACTAATGATTGGAGAAATATTAGCACTAAGATTAAAAATCATGAAACAAGCAAAGAGCATGTTACTAACATGAATGCTTGGATTGATTTAGAAATGAGATTATTGAAAAATAAAACAATTGATAAAAATTTCCAAGAACAAGTAAACAAAGAGAAAGATCATTGGAAAAAAGTGTTGTTAAGAATTATTGCTGTAGTAAAAAATCTTGGAAAAAATAATTTGGCCTTTCGAGGAAAAAATGAAAAGATCTATCAAGAAAATAATGGAAATTTTTAAGTCTAATTGAAATGATTGCAGAATTTGATCCAAGAATGCAAGAACATGTTCAACGTATTCAACATGGTGCAATTCATAATCATTATCTTGGACATAATATACAAAATGAATTGATACAATTGTTAGCAAATGAAATTAAAGGTAAAATTATTAAAAAGATTAAGGAAGCAAAATATTTTTCAATTATACTTGATTGTACTCAGATGTAAGTCATCAAGAACAAATGACTCTAGTATTACGGTGTGTGAATATTTCAACTAGTCCAATAAAAATAGATGAGCATTTTGTAGAATTTTTACAAGTAGATGATACTTCTGGAAAAGGCATTTTTAATGAAATTATAAGTGTAATAAAAAGTCTTGAACTTGATATTAATGATGTACGTGGACAAGGATATGACAATGGGTCTAATATGAAAGGAAAAAAACAAGGGGTACAAAAAAGAATAATTGATATAAACCCTAGAGCATTTTACACACCGTGTGGTTGTCATAATCTTAATCTTGTGCTATGTGATGTGGCCAATTCTTGTCCTAAAGCTATATCTTTTTTTGGAGTAGTACAACGTATATATACATTGTTTTCTTCTTCCACAAAGCGATGGAGAATTTTACAAGATAATGTTTCAAGTTTAACTCTTAAACCATTGTCACAAACACGTTGGGAAAGTCGAATTGAAAGTGTAAAAGCAATAAAATTTCAAGCTTTAGAAATAAGAGATGCTTTGTTACAGTTAGCAAAAACGAGTGAAGATCCTAAAACAAAAAGTGAAGCTGATTGTTTGGCAACATATGAGCTTGAAAGTTTTGAATTCTTGTTAGGCATGACTATTTGGTATGATATATTATTTCTTTGTTAACTCTGTTAGTAAAAATTTACAATCAAAAGACATGCATATTGACGTTGCCATAGATCAACTAAAGGGTCTCATATCTTTTTTAAAAAATATAGAGAAGATGGATTTACATTTGCTATGATTTCATCTAAAGAGATTGCAATCAAAATGGAAATAGAGCCTATATTTCATGAAAAACGTATAATTCGTAGAAAAAAACAATTTGATGAGAATGTCAATGATGAGATAACACAATCTCTTTGAAGAATCTTTTAGAATTAATTATTTTTTATATATAGTAGATCAAGCTATTTCATCAATTGAAAGTAGGTTTGAACAATTTCAAATATATGAGGATATTTTTGGTTTTTTATTTAATTTTGAAAAACTAAAAGCACTAGATGATATTAGTTTGAAAAATTATTGTCTTAATCTTGAAAGTTTTCTCAAACATGATGTTTATTATGATATTAATGGCTTAGATTTATATTCAGAATTAATAGTTTTAAAAGAAGTTGTGCAAATAGATGAAAATACTCCAATTAATGTACTTAATTATTTAAAAAGACTAGATTCTTTTCCAAATGCATATATTGCTTATAGAATATTACTAACAATAATACGGTTACGGTTGCATCTGCATGAGAAAGAAGTTTTTCAAAATTAAAATTAATAAAATCTTATTTAAGGTCTACTATGTCACAAGAAAGATTAAGTGGATTAGCTATATTATCAATTGAAAAAGAAATGTTAGAGGAACTTAAATACAAAAACTTAATTAGTAATTTTGCATCTCAAAAAACAAGAAAAATAGATTTTAAATGAAAAAATTCAATATATAAATATATTTTATTTTATTAATATTTAATTATAAAAAAGCCCCATTTAAAATTTTCGCCTAAGGCCCCAGAACTTGTTGAGCCGGCCCTGGTCGTACGCTTATGACTTATGAAGCCAACTTTGGAATACATGCATTTATTATTTTCACATCATTGCACCCCACAGTTCCGTGTATTACAATCATTCAAGCAAGCACTCAAGACCAGGGTCTTATACTCTTATCCAGTCCATTTTATCTCACAGATCATTCTAGGCTTACCTGAGTTACCACCATTCTCACAAAGATATCATTCATTCAATTCACAATAAAAAATGGCGGAAGGAGTTCTGTTCGATGTTGAACAATAATGCAAGAAGTCGATTGCAACGTTGTGATAGGTCCAACTCTTTGACATATGAGGATCTATCATCTGTAGAACCAAGGCATTTCTGACCCACTCAATTGTCAGCTTTAGTTGAGGAGACAAATGTTTGTTTCCTTCGAAAAGATAAGGAAAAGAAAAAGCTGATGAAAGACTGCAAGCGACTTTCATCTACAGTTGCTTTCATATACCTATGTCATAACAAAGGCCATTGCTTTAAGCTTCAATAATGCAGGGAATTAAACAGTGTCCACATAGTTTGCTTTCGGTGCAGAATATTGCAGAGGGGCAAGAAGGACCGATACTACAAGACTCTTGAATTATAAATCTTATTAAGTATGAATTGTTGAGAGAAAAGAAAGAATGAGACATATCAAGCTAACAGACATATCAAGCTAACACTTGTGGATGAGGAGAAACTTTTTTTTTAACAACATTATGCTTATGTGTTATTGTCATGCATGGTAGCACCTAGGGTTATAAACAGGTTAAATAGACAAGTATTAAATGCTCATGATTATATTTAGATTTTATTTCAAATACTACCTAAACTTGAACTCATCATCGGATGAGATTATACGTGGAACTTTGTTTCATTTTTTTTTTGTTGAACAAGAGCTTGAATTTGTATACGAAATACTTGATTAATTTATTGTTTTTTCATGTGTAGTAAACATTGCAACTAAATTTTTTTACCCATTACAAATCCATGCTTATAATAAATAAATTATAGCTGAAAATATATATTTTGAGTTTGTTAGATAGAATGAATTTAGTATATGAAAAAATTGATTCACCGACCTTATAATATTAAAACTTATCAATAAATAAATTATTTCTAATCTCAAGTTTATATAATTTTTTTTTCTTTGGGGACACCTGGATGGCAGGATTAATGGACTTGAAAGACGATCTTGTAAACCCCGAAGCCCCAAGTTTTATTTACCACACACTATCTATCTAGAGGGTTTTGGGATATCTTATGGGCAAATAATGTAATAGTTTGGCCAAAGACTAAAACATCACTTCTTTATTTCAAATATACATATATATTTATATCGACATAAAGACATTAATTTTTGAAAGGCTTTTATTCAACCAAACATACATATATTTAATTTTCTATATCTATAATATGCACACATTATAAATATTACGAGATTTATAAATATTGATTGAGTACTTGGAGAAAACCTAATGGTGTCTTGGGTTATTTTTTTGATTTTGGTTCCTCTATTAGTTGTTACCTATATGAGAATTTATATTAAGAGTGTCAACGTATTTGAAAAATGCTAAAAATGCTACCAATTTAATTATAAAGTACTTTCAAATTGATATGTTAGTGAATTTGATCAGTGTCATTATCAACAAAATATATTATTTTTTAATTAATTTTTTGTCACCTCAACTTATAAAATTTATATAATAATATTTAGGTTTTAAAAAATTATCATTAATTATTTGTTGGACTACACTTCCATGAAACATGTCAGTTCATTTAGAAACGTGACCCTTGCTTAGGAGATGGTACTTTGCCATTTTAGTCCCTTAAAATTGTCATTTTTTTAATTAAAAAAATTTTAAAAGTTTTTTTAATGTTAAAAATTTGAAATGATGTCGTTTCAAAGGAGTTAACATAAACTTTTTAACGGTGATAGACAAAAGGACTAAAATGCACAACGTTATCAAAATAAATAGATTAAAATGATAATTTTAAAATTTAATGGATTAAACTGAGAAGTCGTTAGAGAATGTAATGTGTATTTTTCTAAAGATAAATTATAAAAAAATGGCGTTAAAAGTATTTTTTTCAAAGAAGTTCTTTTTAGAAACAGTAGGTTCTAAGTTCTAAAAACACAAAGGCATACTTTGTATTAAAATTTCCCTTGGTTTGTTTGCAGTTAAAACTTAAATTAGAGATAAGAACTTCAAAACCTGATCTATTTATTTATCTATAATATATATATTATAAAAGTTGAATTTGAAAATTGATGAATGAATACTACGATTACACTTATTCATTTTTGAAACATACTACATTAATATATGGTAACTTTCTATATTTAATTGGTATGATATGGATAAATAATACTACATGTAAAAAAATTTACTTTGTACATGTCAATATATTTGTGATAATACTAGACACGTGACATCTAATTAAAAATTGTGCTGGCCCTACTGCCCTAGGCCCTTAAGGACGAGAAATTACTAGTCCCTAAAGGACCGACACTCCATATGGTGTTTTATCTGCTTTTGATGCAAGTTGGGGGAAATAAAGCACAGTTTTTGTGTCTGCTTTCCTATCTCTTGGTTCAGTTGGCTTATCTATTCTTGCTTTCTCAATATTATTATTATTATTATTTTTTTTTTTTTTTGGTGGGGGGGGAGGGGACAGTATTTTGTCAGCTTTACTATCTTTTGGAGGTCTTACAAAATAATAAAATTACGACCTATTTAACTAACTCATATTTTTCCCATAAAAAAAAAAAAAAAAAAAAACTAACTCATATTTTATATGTATAATAAACATTGCAAAAAACTTTTACCCTGAGAAAATCAACGCTAGTAATTAATAAATTATAGTTAAAATTATATTGTCTAAGTTAATTAGATAAAATGATTTTAGTTTATGAAAAATTTGATTCACCGACCTTTTATTGTTTTAATTGGCCGTGTGGTTTGACGTCAAAATCTCACAGCATAAGCTAACAACCATTATGATCAATGTTGGAAAGTCAAATCCTCCGTTGACCACCATCTTGTTCACTGACGGCAGCACCATTTGGCGGTCTGAATGGCTTGGCTTCCGCGGGCTTGTTGGTCCAAATCAAGTTTTGAACCACCTCAACATATATAGAAAACACTAAAGTTATTATTAGTCTTACTGCAAAAAGGTTTATAAAATAATATGACATTACATGTGAGACACCAAAGTTACCATTTTTCTTACTGCAAATGGTTTATAAACTAATATGACATTATATGTGATTAGTATCGCATCAATATAAAGATAATTTTTTCATTAACTTTTATTTTGGTATTTAGAAGTAGATGATTTTTTTTTTTTTTTTTAAGTCTACATCTCAATTTATAAGATTTACAAAATATAATTTATAAATTATAGAAAACAGTATATAATTAAATTTGTAATTTTCATAGTACCATTCTATCACAACATGTTGGACAACACTTCTCAACTTTATCAAGAAACGTGACCCTTGATTAGGCCATCAATTTCCAGCACTAATTGAGGAAATAGCATATTTAAGGCAAAACTTAAACTTACCAGGTGGCACCGAGCCCTATTGTTTTTGTTTTTGTTTTTATTTTTGGATAAATCGATGGTTACAATCGAGAAAGAATGGAATTGTGTTATTGTTTGACTGTTGCAATCTTGAGTTTAATGGGCGAGTGGTGAATGTAGATTATTGAAAAAGTGGGCATATCAATAATAGATTTTTTGTACAAATGTGGCTTCTGAAGATGGAAGGTGGTTTCAGGTAAGATATAGATGAGACACTGTACTGTCTATAAAGAAAATGGTTATAAGAGTTGAGGTGGATTTGAGGATGATTTTAATGAGCTAATTCAGTTTAGTTTTTTTCATTTTGGATTTCCTTGGTGTGAGAAAAAGCTTGTTTATGTTCACTTGTGTAGTAAATAGGCCAAGCTCAATCCCAACTATAGGCACAATTATTAAATGAGTCAAACTCAAATATAATAAGTGTTCATGAACAAACTCGTGAACATGAGAGCTCAAATTAATTATATATAATATTATATATTTATATGTATACTTGTCTAATAATATATTTATATAAACTTAAAATTAGATTGTATAAGTTTGCAAATTTGTTCACATAATATAAAATTACTATTTACAGTTTATTCATAATATGAACAATTCATTTGTAGTCAAAAACTCAAAATTCATAATTTTGTGAAGGGGCAAAACATATAATCTTGTTTGGTGGTGAACTTGAGTTTGGCATGTGTTTGAAATAAATTAAATGAATAAACCTAAACTTTTAATACATGGCTTGACTTGACTTGGCTTGTTTATAGCCCTATTTAGAGGAGATGATAATGATTGTGGCCTCAGGTATTCCTTAATAAATTTCCTAAAAAAAATTATTAGTGTAACTGTTAGGTAGACTCCTCTCAATCAAGTGATGCCCCCCAATGTGGAATGCATGGAAAGGAATTACCTAATATTTTATTGTGCAGCTTAAATCAATGCTAACAATACTGCCAGAAGCCAAAACGTTGTGACAGCTTGAAAATTTTGGCATAAAAGTTTGTTATTTGTAGAATTATCAATTATGGCATGTCCCACCCACTCAATTTTCAGCTTTAGTTGAGTAGAAAAATGTTTGTTTGATACATACCGCATTATTATGTCATAGAAAGAGCTTCAATAATGCAGGGAAACACTTTCCACGTAGTTTGCTTTTGGTGCCGAGGGACCCTAATTAAGGACCAACACTACAGTTAGTGTTTCATCTGCTTTTGATGCAAGTTTGGAGAAAAACACTGGAATTCCATCTTTTGACTCACTGGCCTTATCTATTCTTTCTTTCTCTTTCGTTTTCGTTATTTGGATGTGTCTTTAAAATGTAAAAGGTAATTAGGTTCTTGACATTACATTTGCTTTTATTTTTGGAGAAGGTCTTATAAAATTCAAAAAAAAGTTCTATTATTAGATTCTTGATGAATCACTGTATACAAAGAAAATGAAAAGAAATTTTTTTTTTTACAAAAAAAATGATTTGATATCCGAGGGAGAGGGATTTGAATCCTAAATGCCTTTATTGAAAATAACAGAAAGTGTTAATTGAGTTATAATACTTTTGGATTTGAAATATTATTAAAAGTATGAATAATTGAGAGAGGAGAAATTGAGACATATCAAGTTAACACTTGTAGATAAGAAGAAGCCTACTTTGTTTACAACATTATGCCTTGTAAGTATATTTTATTGTCATGCATGGTAGTACCTAGGTTATAAACAAGCTACATCGACAAGTATAATAAGTTCAGGATTTTTCTTTTGATTTCATTTTGAATAAGAGCTAAACTTGAGCTTTTTTACCAGTTATATTACTTTATTAAATCAATTTTTAAATTTCCCTCAACATATAGTAAAAATTACGGCTAAATTTTTTTATCCTTAACAAATCCATGCTAGCAATTAATAAATTATATTATCGGAGTTAATTAGATAGGATAATTTTAGTTTATGAAAAATTTGATTCAACAATCTTATATTATTCAAACTTATCAATAAATTCTACTACAAAATAGACTATTTTTATTATCAATAAATTTAAATCGATATTTTAATAATTTATAAATTTATTTACAGACATACATATAATCTAATCTCAACTTTATGTAAGCTTATTTTTATATATCCCTTTGGGGACACCTGTATGGTGGGTTCAAGGGCATGTTGTAATTTAGATATCCTAAGTTCCATATATATATATATATATATATATATATATATATATATATATATATATATATATATATATATATATATATATATATATATAAAGGAAGTAGTTTCTTAGTTTTTGACCAAACAACTCCATTTTTCACCCATGAGATACCCTGAAAACTTTATGGACCAATAGTGTAGTAAATGAAACTTAGATCACAACATTAGTGTAGGGCCTCTAGATCACAACATTATAAAATTATAAAAAGGCTTTTATTTAAATAAATGTATATTTAATTTTTGTTATATCTATAATATGCACACATTATGCATTTCAAAATTTGTAGCTAAGTAACTCAAAACTTATTGTTGCATAACAAAGTTAACATTATACCTTTTTTTATATAATAAAAGTATAAAAGTAGTAGCCTTTCTTTTTTTTCAAAAGACACAATAATTGCAATTTTTCATTACACCAAATCACTGATAATGCTCCAAGAGTATGCGGGGACCACGTTGGGATCCACGCGGTTTCCTTCCGGTGCAGGGGCCCATGGGCTATGGCCCATCATTCACGGTTATTACCTGTATCATGAATCATGCAAGCACTCAAGAGTCAAGACCAGGGTCTTATATTTTGATCACTCTGTCCAGTTCATTTTTTCTCTCACATATCATTCTAAGATTACCGTTCTCACTAAGATATAGTCAATTTCTTCTACTTCACTAAATTTCCTGGTAATTAAATTTCAGTGAAGAACCTAGTCTTAGGATTTGGAGCTTAATCAAAACTTTTGGGTGGCTGCAATTGCTCAACAAGTCAACAAACTCACTGGTAGTATCTCTATTCTTTTTTCCTCTTTTAGGTGCTCATAGTCATAGGATTTTCTTTCTTCAATTTATAACTTCCCATTGGGAAACAGAATATATCTTTGTATCTTTTTCTCACTCGTCCATTGTTTTAATATAGATCCTTACCTTTCAAACCAATGGCCTGTAGCCCTATTAGCGCATTCACTGGATTATTACTTGGTGCATGGTCCGAAACTCAGAATATATACATTTCTTCTTCTTCTTCTTTTTTGTGGGTAAATTGCATATATAAACATCTATTGTTTATTTCATATTTTAGATTAGATATTGAGACATCAATCCATCTTTATTAATTATTCATTTAATTTATTCTGACCATAGCAGAACATATAAAAAGTGAAATTTATTAATTAAACTTTGTGTTTTTATATGGGGCTTATTCATAAATCATTTTAATGGCCATTAAATAGAGAAGGGAGAGAGAAACCCTTCTCTTTTTTTTTTTGAGAAGAAGAGAAACTCTATTTAGAGAGGAAGAAAGTTTCGCTTGAAGTGAGAAAGTGATTTTTAGAAAGCGATAAACAGAGACTTCCAATTGAAATAGTTCCATGAGTTTGATATAGGTTAATTGAAAAAAATTAAAAACTTGGACATAATTTGAGATAGAGTACGAAAAACTTTGGCCTGTTTTATTATATAATTTCCCCCCTTTTTTTTAATAATGACAATACTTACATGAATAGTTTAAAAGTGTCATGTACCATTTTCTATAAACAAATATACAAAAGCATCTTTCTTGCAGATGAATTTGATTCTTTTTTCCTGAGGTGTTGCCAATCGTTTTTCTTATCACAATTATTTAGTTAGATATAATTTATGAACTTCGATTAGGTTTGAGGAATTTATTTGTGGAGAAAGGTACAAATATGTCATACTTTCACAAAAAAGAGATAACACAAGCTAAAGTATTTGAGTTTGGATTATATTTAGTGTTCTTATGCATTAGATGCGATACATATATGACATGTGTCCTAAGTGACTATGTATTAATCTTGTATCTCATTTAATGCATAAGAACATTGAACGGAAACCAAACCCAACTACAAGTCTATCCAATTTACAAGACCAATAAGGTCTGTCAACCCTCAACTGATAATTAATGTACATTTAATTGATTTTGCATAGGCATTGATAATTTGCTAATTTGCTAAACTGCATTCCCTGGCAATGATCTTTGTCTATTGTGATTTGTTATGGGCAAGGATTTTCTTTCACCTTGCAATTCTACAGTTACATCTCATTAATATCATAGAACTTAGAATGTCAGCAAATAAGTGGAATTGGTTCATAAGAAATTGACGATTAGTTTGCATGCGTTAGAGGAGGGCGTAGATTACAAACTGTATCAAACAATTTCACTTGAAGATATATAGCATTTCTAGATGTGAGTTGGTTTCGTTAGTGTAATTTTTATTTCTAATTTATTGTCTAAAAGGATGGAAGAGAATTAAGAGGTGTGCCTTGCGCTCCAACAAAAAAGAGTGTCCGTTTAGCATTGGTATAGAGAGTAGAGCTTTAGTAGTAGAGTATTAATTTTTTTTTTAATAAAAACTAGAAAATTTAGTAGTAGAGCATTGCTGTAGGAAAAAAAAAAAAAAAAAAAAAAAAAAAAAAAAAAAAAAACTCTACTACTAAAATACAAAAAATTGGAAGATCTTATTCAAATGAATTTAAAAAAAAAAAAAATATATATATATATATATATATATATATATATAAACCCACTGAAAGAAAGATGACCTTTAAATAATAATTAAAAAAAAAAATTGGCTGGTTAATTGGAAGACACAATAATTGCAATTTCTCATTAGTCATTACACCAAATCACCAATAATGCTTCA
Source organism: Quercus dentata (assembly GCA_028216015.1). Classification (NCBI taxonomy): domain Eukaryota; kingdom Viridiplantae; phylum Streptophyta; class Magnoliopsida; order Fagales; family Fagaceae; genus Quercus; species Quercus dentata. The sequence continues at coordinate 6,799,899 of CP116447.1, forward strand.
AGAATGATGCGGCGAACACTTTGGGATCCACACGGTTTCCTTTCGTTGCAGGGGCCCATGGGCCATAGCCCATCATTTACGGTTATTTCGCTCACTTTTGACTTATGAAGCCCACTTTCGATTTTTTTTTTTTTTTTTCACATCCATATAGTATACTCCACAATAACGTGTATTATGCATCAAGAGTCAAGACCACGGTTTTATATTTTGATCACTCTGTCCAATTCATTTTTCTCTCACAGATCATTCTAAGCTTACCTTTCTCACAAAGATATAGAATTCATTCATTACACGGTAAGAAATGGCGGAAGGAGTTCTGTTCGATGTTGCTGCGCGAATCATCGAGAAAACAGGCAACCTAGCTGTCCAAGAGCTTGGACTACTCTGGGGTGTCAAAGACGAGATTGTAAGACTCGGGGAGAGGGTTTCCACAATCAAGGCTGTGCTTCTGGATGCAGAGAAGAAGGAGCAGACCAATCAAGTCAAAGAGTGGCTGAAAAGATTGAATGATGCCATTTATGATGCAGATGATTTGCTAGATGATATCTCCACTGAAGCTTTACAACGAGAAGTGATGATGGGCCAGAATAAGAAGTCCAACAAGGTATGCATCTACTTTTCCAAATCGAACCCGCATGCATATGCACTTAATATGGCTCATGAAGTTAAGGCAATGATGGAGAGGCTAGAGTCCATAGGAAGGGATAGGGAACTGTTCCACTTGAAGGATCATCTTGAGGAGACACAAGTTAGGAATAGGGCAAGAGAGACTTATTCTTTTGTATGTACTGAAACTGTTATTGGGAGAGAGAATGATAAAAATGCAATTATAGGAATTCTTTTGGATTCTAATGTTGAGGAGAATGTTTCGATTCTTCCGATAGTTGGAATCGGAGGGTTAGGGAAAACCACTTTAGCTCAACTTGTATTCAATGATGAAGAATTTAAGAAAAATTTTGACCAAAAATTTTGGGTGTGTGTCTCTGATGACTTTGAGGTAAGAGTAATTGTTGAGAAAATTATGGAGTGTGCAAAAAATGAAAAGCTAAAAGACCTTGAAATGAATACTTTGGTTAAGGAGCTTAAGAAAGAAATTGATGGAAAGAGATACCTACTTGTGTTGGATGATGTATGGAATGATAATCGTGAAAAATGGCTTAGTTTAAAAAATCTTTTAATGAGTGGTGCAAAGGGCAGTAGAATTTTAGTAACAACACGTGAGGAGAAGGTTGCAAAGATTGTACAAACTATGCAGCAACAATACATTTTAAAGGGTTTAAATGTAGATGATGCTTGGATTTTATTTAAGCAAGTGGCTTTTGAAAATGGTCAAGAGCCAAAGAATCCAAGAATCAAGTCAATTGGAATGGAAATAATTGAGAAGTGTAGAGGAGTCCCTCTCGCCATAAGGAGTATAGGAAGTCTATTATATTTTAAAAATTCTGAAAGTGATTGGTTGTCAATTAAGAATAGTGATCTTTTGAAAGAAGACGATATCCTGCAAACACTTAAATTAAGTTATGATCATCTTCCATCATATTTGAAACAGTGCTTTGCTTATTGTTGTTTATTTCCAAAGGATTACAAAATTCATAAAACAACATTGATTAAAATGTGGATGGCGCAAGGGTTCATTAGGTCTTCTAGTCCAAATCAATGCTTGGAAGATATTGGTCATGACTATTTTATGGATTTACTTTGGAGATCATTCTTTCAGGAAGTTGAAGAAGATGGAAAAGACAATATATTACAATTTAAAATGCACGATCTTATGCATGATCTTGCAAAATCAGTAGCATCATCTGAGAGCGCCACTTTTTATTCAAAAGAGGAAAGCATTCATGAGAAAACACGCCATGTATCATTTGATAAAATGTTTCTCTCATCATCGAAAATTCCAATCTCATTGTATAAAGCAAGAAGGATAAGAACATTTCATTTGCCGAATGAGTCACAATATATATATGAAAGAATAAGATTGGGTAAGTCAACTTGTAATGCAATTGTTTCAAGTTTTAAGTTCATACGTTTGTTGGATCTAAATAAGACGAGAATTAAAACAATTCCAAGTTCTATCGGGAAGTTGAGGCATTTAAGGTATCTCGATCTATCCAATACTTCCATCAAGATGCTTCCCAATTCCATCACAAGATTGCATAATTTACAAACACTGAGACTCACTGGATGTTATCGAATTAAAGAATTGCCTAAAGATATTAACAAATTAGTCAACCTCATGTATCTTGAGATAGATGATTGTTGGAATTTGACTCATATGCCACTTGGACTGGGGCAATTGACTAAGCTACGGACATTGTCACAATTTGTGATAAATATGAGTACTTGTTTTGCCTTCAGGCGTAACGGCAGATTGAAGGAACTCTACGAGCTAAACGAGTTGAGAGGAACGCTAATTATTAGAGAATTGAGACACGGAAAAGATGCTGCATTAGAATCTAAGGATGCAAATATGAATGAGAAACAACGTCTTCAAGGATTGACGTTACGGTGGATAAAAGAAAATGACGTGGATGAGTCCAACGTTGGGTATGATGAAGAGTCCCTTGTAGCCTTGCTCCCATACGGCCCACCTTCAAATCTTCAAGAATTGTGTTTAATTAGATACGGGGGAGTGAAACTTCCAAGTGCGATTTCTTCGCATTCAAATCTCGTAAACTTGTCCTTAAACGAATGTAACAAATGCCAGCATCTTCCACCGTTGGATCACTTTCATTCTCTCAAAACTCTCTCTCTTAAACAAATGAATGATTTGGAGTACATATCAGAGAGAGAAAACAACGGGGAGTTCTCTGATTCTTCATTCCTCCCATCTCTAGAGCAACTCACAATTACATTTTGCCCTAATCTAAAAGGATGGTGGCAACGACAGAGGGATTCTGTTGAGGAGTTCCATAATCATTCACTGCCTTCATTTCCTCATCTTTCCAACTTACAAATTCAACATTGCCCTAAGCTGATATCCTTACCTCTCTTTCCATATCTCGAAGAGCTAGAGTTGAATAAATGTAGCTTAAAGCCATTGGAGCAAACAGTGAGAATGGAGGTGATAAACACGGCAACCCCAAAGAACCTAACATCAATAGCAGCAACATCAACCTCTTCTTCTTCTACACTTGCCGCTTCCTCGTTCATCCCTCTCTCCAAATTGAAGTCCATGGAAATTAGGCATATGGAGGAAACTCTGCCCAAGGAGTTGATGTGCAACCTCATTTCTCTCCAAGATTTAACGATAGATAATTGTTGTGGTCCTCTCCCTCTCTCTCGACATCTCACTGCTCTTCAGAATTTGACAGTTTGGCGTTCTGAAGAGGTTGATTTAACAAACGATGGAGATGAGATGGAATGGCATGGCCTTCAGAGCCTTCGCTACCTAGAGTTCTACGAGCTTCCAAATTTGGCCACTCTACCGGTGGGGATTCAACATCTCACCTCTTTGCAAAGCCTCTGGATTGAAGATTGTCCAAGTTTGTCGGCTATACCGGAGTGGATCTGTAACCTTACCTCTTTGCAGACACTGCGAATTTGGCGATGTCCAATCTTATCGAAAAGATGCGAAAGGGAAGCGGGTGAAGATTGGAGTAAGATTGAGCACATCCCAGACTTAAGTATAGACAGGTAGCTATCTAAGTCTCTCTTTTATCCCAGTCCTTGATAGAACATCAAAAATCCAATTTCTTCTTCTTCACTATATTTCCTGGTAATTAAATTTCAGGTATTGAACCTACTCTTATGATTTGGAGCTTAATCAAAGCTTTTGGGTGCTGCAATTGCTCGCTCAAACAAGTCAACAAATTCACTGGTAATATCTCTTTTCTTTTTTCGTCTTTTAGATGCTCATAGGATTTTCATTATTTAATTTATGAATTCCCATATTAGGAAAAAGAATATGTGAATTTTTCCAAATCTATTTCTTCATTTTGGCAAATTACATCTTTGTATTTTGAACTGAGTTAATCTGTTTTATATGCTTTATAAACAGATTAAAAGATCAATGGTACAAGATGATATCGGGTAATATTGTGAGAAGAATAAAATCTGGTAGCCATTCTGCAGGAACTAGCATCTTGTGCAGGTATTTGGTTGATTTAATTTCAAATTCTTGTTATATCTACAGAACTTTTTATTTTTTTGGGGTAAATACTACTATATCTTCAAATAATGATAGACAGTTTAGTATCTGAATTAACAGAGTAATTTTTGTATTTCATACTGATTTTATTTCAGTATCTGTAAAACACAGTCTTGATACTGAATAGTCCTCACTTTTCAGTTTTTAATAAAAATGTTCATTTATTGTAGGAGACCTATCATTCAGTAGGGGATTTCGCACATCTTGAGGCTTCATTCTATTTATATATGTATACAATTTTCTGGAATTGGCTTACAAGGTGAAGGCGAGGCCCCATCTCAATCAAGCTAAATCAGAAAGATCAATGCTTTTAAATGTGCACTTCCTCTCTGCATGATTCTCTTGATTGATGGTTAGTCACTCTTTCTATCTCTCATCTGTTGATTGTGGAAATTTCCTTTTTGAATGGTAATTTTTATTTATTTTTGAGGTGGGTATGTTACTTTTAGGAGAATGAAGCATGAAGCAATGCAGGATATTGGAGAGGTGGATTCGCTGCTGATATTTGTGCCTTTACCAGTGAAGATTTCCCAAAGATTTGTAGATACCGGGAATTCATCAGTGTCCCATCTTTCCAAAAAGATGCAAAAGGAAGCATGTGAGGCTTTCCATAAGATTTGTTACATCCTAGAGTTGGAAGGAGATCCAATTCAGTGGTAAGAAAACTTATGTCTACATATCATTGTTTTTTCCCTATCCTTGATAGAAATCAAAATCAAAATTTCTTCTTTGTTCTCTCCTAGAGATGGAGATTAATGAAAAACTTTTTGGTTTCAACAACAACTCAATGGTATTAGTATTTTTGTTCTCTACAACTCAACAAAATATGTGAATTTTCATTTTATCTATTTCTTATTTATATCATGGTATCTCAGACTGAGTTGATTAGGTGGCATATCTGGATGCCATGGTTTCTCACCGTGTAATTTGTAAATAGTGTCAAAATTGGCACTTGGTGATATTGTGGTAATGTTTGTGGGGAGGAGTAAATCTAGCATAGACATCTACAATACAGTAATTAGCTTGTTGTGCAGTATTTGTGTTTATTCCTTTTTGTGTTGTGTAGTATCTACAATTGATGATGACAACCACAAGCAAAATTCACAAAATTTAAGTTAAGTTGCTAAGAACTATTTTGTCAATAACAGATAATTTCTGCATTTCCTCCTTATTTTGTTTAGTATCTTGGTGTTAATTGAAAAGAAAGGTGCTAGTGCTACACTAGGTGTTCTAGAAGTTCACAATTTTAGGGGTGGATTTCACTTGGTGCTGCATTTGGATTTCACAATTTTAGGGGTGGATTTGGATTCTTGGACTTGATTTTGATGCAATATCTCTGTTTATTTATGTGTTTCTTTGTTGGAATTTTAGGGCTTTAGGTTCTTGGATATGGTTTTGGTTGTTATGAGTTGGGGTTGGTGATTTCAATTTTTGGGGTTTTGGGACTGTTGGAAATTTTAGGGTTTTCTTGATGCTGGATTTGGATTCTTGGGCATATATGGTTTAGCTGGTTTGTGAGGATTCATGGTGTTTGATTTGTTTGATTGAGTTTTTGGCGCATGATGGATTTAATTAGGGTTTCAGTTTGTTTAGTGGTTGTTCTTTGTTTTCTCTGACACTTTGTCAAAGCAGTTTTGGGTCCAAGTGTGAGCTTTCACAAGATTTTCTGAAGAATGGTTTGTTTCACTTTATTTTTGATTATTGTAGACACTAGTATGTTACGATTGAAATACTGGAAAGTGATTCTTATGAACCACTTGTTTTTGCAGTCTCAAAGTCTGGAATAGTAGACAGTTTCCTATCATGGGCAAATTTCAAGCAGAGTAAAGATCTTAAGAAAAGTGATGGAACAAAGATAGAGAAGATTCATGGTATTGAAAAACTAGACGATGCTAACAAAGGAGGGAAGGAATCTGATAAATGTACCTTCATTTTAACTGAAGGAGATTCAGCTAAGGCTCTTGCAGTAAGTTGTTGTGTCATTGTGCAGAGTATTTTAGCATTAAAGTTAGCTCTATTGGGTTTCACTTTGTATGATTTTTGACGTTATTCATTTTAATACAGTTGGCCGGGCTTGCTGCTGTGGGTCAAGATTACAATGGTGTGTTCCCATTGAGAGGTAAATTGCTCAATGTGAAGGAAGCCACTGCTAAACAGCTCACTGAGAATAAAGAAATTGGGTGCATAAAGCAGATTCTTGGACTTCAGCAGCATAAAGAATACACCAATGAAAAATCTTTGAGATATGGTCATTTGATGATAATGACTGATCAGGTGCACCTTAAGTTTCTCTTATTGTTTTGTTCTTGTTTTATGCTTACAATTCTCTCTACAAGGCACATTGACAGCCTTCAACAAATATAAAATTTTAACTATAATTCTTGTACAGGATCATGATGGTTCCCACATCAAAGGGCTGTTGATCAATTTTATTCATTTGTATTGGCCATCACTGTTAAAGTTCCATCTTTCTTAATTGAGTTTATCACTCCTATTGTGAAGGTTGGTATTTTCAGTTAACTAGTTCAAATATTAGCACAACTTCAATATAAGTGGAATGTTTCTTGAGGGAAAATGATCATTTATCATTTTTGCAGGCAACTCACAAAGATGGGACACAATTATCATTTTATACCATGCCTGAGTACGAGTCATGGAAGCATAATATGACAGGCAATGCAAGTGGGTGGTCTATCAAGTACTATAAGGTTTGCATTGTTAAATTTGTTACATGTGAACCAATTACAGAACCTTTTATTTTATTATCTGTTTTCTGTCTTTTGCATATTGATTTGTTTGTGTCTTTTTAGGGGTTGGGAACAAGCACATCAAAGGAAGGAAGTGAGTACTTTGCAAATCTTGAGAAACACAGGAAAGATTTAGTTGGGAAGATGAACAGGATGGGGAGGCCATTGAGCTGGCATTTAGTAAGAAGAAGATAGAAGAGAGGAAGAGTTGGCTTATGCAGTTTGAGGTCAAAGTTTTGCCATGCTTTCTTCTTGTGTTTTTAGAAAAAGTGAATGAATATATATCTAATATAGCACCCTCTGAATGTGCAGCCCGGTACTCCCCTTGATCAGATGGGCAAGCTCATAAAATACAGTGACTTTTGTCAACAAGGAGCTTATATTGTTTCAATGGCAGATCTTCAGACGTCTATTCCATCCATGGTTGATGGCCTGAAGCCAGGCCAAAGGAAAATTCTTTTCTGCTCTTTCAAGAGGAACTTTGTCAAGGAAGCAAAAGTTGCCCAGTTTTCTGATTGTATCTGAGCATTCAGCTTATCATCATGGTGAGCAGAGTCTTGCGAGTACCATCATTGGAATGGCACAAGACCATGTGGGCTCCAACAACATTAACCTGCTTCAACCAAATGGCCAATTTGGCACTCGTAATTATGTGAGATGAACATGCCTCATGTGCCACTTTTTGAAGCTGAATCCGGTTCAGTATGCATTTTTAGTTCCAATATTATTATCATGTTTTGAATTTACAAATGATCTGTTTGATTTCAGGGAGGAAAAGATCATGCAAGTGCTAGGTATGTGTATACGCGGCTTTCTCCAATCACACGGTTTCTGTTCCATAATGATGATGATGACCTTCTTGACTACTTGAATGAAGATGGGCAATCAATTGAACCGACTTGGTATCTTTTTCCCCATCCCTGTGGCTTATACTTTAATTTTTTGGTTATTTTAGGCACATGCCAGTTATACCAACGGTTCTTGTCAATGGTAGTGAAGGAACTGGGACTGGTTGGAGCTCTTATGTTCTGAATTACAACCCAAGAGACATAATAGCAAATATTAGGCGCTTGTTGAATGGTGATGCTATGGAGCCTATGGATCCATGGTATAAATAGTTTAGAGGAACTATTGAGAAAACTGCTGCAAAGGAAGGAGGGAATAGCTACACTATTTGTGGAACTATAGAGGAAGTCAATGAGACAACGCTGAGGATGACAGAGCTACCAATCTGTAGATGGACACAAGATTACAAGGAATTCCTGGAATCTATTTCTTCTAATAATAAAGAATGCAATGATCCTTTCATTGAGGCAAATTTGCTCAAGTACTTGAGAATTATGTGATTCACCACAATGTGAATTAGATTGTACCCAGTTTCTCATGTGAAATAATGCTGGCTGCAGGATTTCGATATGAATTGTGATGATGTTGCAGTAGAATTTGACGTCTTCTTGACCCCTGAGAACTTGATTAGGGTCACTCAAGAGGGCTTGCTGAAGAAATTTAAACTAACCACTACAATTAGCACAACTAATATGCACCTATTTGACCCAAGAGGCGTGATTAAGAAGTATGACAACCCGGAGCAAAGTATATGAGAGAAATTGGAGCTGTTTACATTGATTTACCAATATAATTTCCATGATAACACACTTACTGTTTGTGATTTTTCCTCCCTAGTTCTTGAAGAATTTTTTCATTTAAGACTTGAATTTTATGAGAAAAGAAAGGTGAGCTCACTTATGCTCATAGCAAAAGAGTAGAACTGCTACTCAATAATTTCAGCCATTTCTTAGGGAAACAATTATTAACTTCAATTTTTGTAATTTGTGCAGAAATTTCTACTGAACAAACGTGAAATGGTGTTGTTGAAGTTGGAAAGCAAGGTTAGGTTTATCCTTGCAGTTGTGAAGGGAGAGATCATTGTAAGTAATAGGAAGAGAGCTGATCTGTTTGTTGAGCTGCAAACAAAAGGTTTCACTCATTTTCCAAAGAATGCTAAAGCTGTTGAGCCAGAAGTTACTGGTGCAAATGACGATACAGAAGAAACAGAAGTGAAATCTCCTGCTGACAGCAGTAGTAATGGGGTACAGATCAGTGATTATGAGTATCTACTGGCCATGGCAATTGGAAGCTTGACCATTGAGAAGGTTCAGGAGCTATGTGCTGAAAGGGATAAGCTCAATAAGGAGGTTGATGATTTGAGAAAGGAAACTCCAGAGTCCTTTGGAGGAAAGGTCTTGATGCTTTGGAGTGGCAACTCGATGTATGACTGAAAAATTAACAACTCCTTGTGATGATTTGTTTATTTTTATGTCTTTCTGTTTCTTGACTGTTTAGTTTTATGTCATTTAGGAGCTTGAGAAAAGTGATGCTCAGTCAGAGGAGTTAAGAAAGAAAATGAGAGGCAAAGCAAGGGGTGAAGCAGCTATGAAGTCTACTAGACAAGCACCCAAGAACCCACGGAAGAACAATAATAAGAAGGCAAATACTGCAGAATCTGTTGCAGAAGCTGTCTCATCATCTATGGCTGTAATGGAAATCGGTAGGTGTCAAACAATTTTATGTTTATAATATGTGTTAGTTTTTGTTTGATTTTTGGTTTACATCTGCTTGCTTCACCAGAGAAAGCTCCTGAGGCAGCAAAACCCAAAGGCAGAGCAAGCTCTAGGAAAGCTCCTGCTAAGGTCTGTTTCTGTTCCTATGTTCTATTTTTCCTTGTAAAGGATTTCTCTAGAACTCATGTTGATATTATTTTTTCTTTTCAGCCGAAAAAGCAGACTTTAGTCTTGAATGATGATGATGATGATGATGGTGATGATGATGACAACGATGTGCTTAAGCTGAAAGAACGACTTGCTGCCTATAACCTTGACTCATATCCTCATCAATCAGCTGGTAAATGCTATATTTATTATATTTCATTAGACTATTTATTATGATCTTTACACAACTCAGCTGAAATGTAAGAAAAATTACAGTGGATTATATGGGATATTATTTGCAAACCGGATAATATATGATCTTGTGTGAGAAATTGTGTTTCTATTATTCTTCTTCATAAAACCAATTCCAAGAAAACAAAATACTGTAATATACATAGATAAAATTTTTCCATGTTACAAGCATCAACTAAAATTTCCACTTGAGATTCATCAAAACTAATTATTATTTTCTTGTGAATTTTTCCATGATCTTTTACTGTGAACATTAGGAATGTGTTGGAGTGTTTTTTCTGTAAGTATTTGTGAGGTAAATTTCTCCTTGTTTTTATGCCCGACAGCCATGGAGACTGAAGTGCCCAAAGTACCAGCCAAGAAGAAAGAACCTAGCAAAAGGGCTGCTGCTGCACAGAAGAAGAAGCCCTTGGCAACTGTTTTGGAGATATCTGATGATGATGATGATGATATTAATAAAATTGATGATGATGATGATGATGATATTAATGAAATTGTAGCTGAGGTGCAGCCAATAAGCAGCAAGCCTCAGACATTGGGCCAGAAGCTGAAAATTCTGGGATTTCACCAGAGAAGAAAGTGAGAAAGATGAGGGCATCTCCATTTAACAAGAAAAGTGGTTCTGTGTTGGGAAGGGTTGGTAAGGTAAATGAAGTGACTGAAAATGAAGAAAATTTGGGTTCTGCTTCTACTTCTGCCAGTACTGAAGAAACTATTGAAGTTGCACCAGCAAGAGCAAGACCTCAAAGGGTGAACCATGCGCAGACAAGGTATGTGTTGAGTGACTCTGAAAGTGAACATGCCACTGAGGATTCTGAATTTGATGAAGTGACTGATGAAAGCGAAGATGAATAGAGTAGTAGTTCTATTGATAAAGTGACTGATGGAATTCTTGCAATGGGAACTTAATCTCATTTCCCTTGTAATGTACTCCATTACTCTCTGTTGTGACTTTGATAGTTTGCTTAACTGTGTTCCCTGGAAATGATGTTTGTCTATTTTGATTTGTTATGGTCAAGGATTTTCTTTCTCCTTCATTGCAATTCTACTACTGTTACAACTTACTAATATATTAGAAATTAGAATGTCTGCAATTTAAATAAGTGGAATATTTTCAAAAGAAATACATGTACCAATCTCACTTGAAGAGATATACAGCATTTCCAGGTGTGAGTTGGTTTCGTTAGTCAGTTAGTGTCACTTCTTAGTGTAAAGAAAGTGCATATAACATGCCTTGTGCTCCACCAAAGAGAGTGTGTTGAGATTTTGGGTTTTGGGTTTTGAGTGTGTTAAATTATTGCGAATAATGTTCTAAAATTCTTGATTTATAAAGTATGAACAATGACTTATGGAGTTGGTGAACATGGCTACCAAATCTATTCTTGTCTTCTTCTACCTATAGGGCACTTGCTTCAATAGGGCAATCTAATCAGCTAATTAATTAGTGCAAAGTTGGACACTACTAAGTTATACAATATTTTGAGACTACACATGAAAACATATTTTTCCTCTCGTATGCGCTATGAATTAAATGAGTGGAATTCAATATTACGTGAGAGGAGGGAGCAAGTCATTATTAAACTATCAGTGTATAATTATTTTTTATTTAGATTGTTATATACTAAAGAAATTTTTTAATATTCTTGAAATAGTACAACTTTTGTGGTATTTCATACCAATAAAAATAAACCATTTAAATATGACTTAAGCTTAAAAATCATGTGAAAAACTTAAAAGTTTTGTATTTTAGTGAGCTTGCTTTTATTTCTATGAAATATCGTGTAGTTTTGTAGTTGTACTTAAAGAATCAATATTAATCAATCAATCAATATACATATAAAAGTAGAGATCTCATGTGGGAGAGCATGATATTCTGCCATGTGACGCTCTCTTTGACAAGGAATTTGTTCACATAAATTCTTTACTCAAATGTCATATCAGAAATAAGGACTAATTAAAATTCAAAAGACTTCCCATAAAATAATTCACAAGATAAAAATTCTTTATTTTCTTAAATTCATTGTATCATGACATTTCTTAAGTGTCACGTTATAGATAAGGATTAATTAAAATTTAAAAGATATTGACTTTTTATTTTCTTGGGTTCAATGTTTCAAGACTTTCCTCTCTCACAAGGTACAAAACATTTCGTGATTCCACTTACCATTTTCACCTCTTGCACTTCCACTACTTTATATACACTTGTCCATAGCCTTTCATTTTCATACCATTGTTTAGGTGCTTTTTTATTTTGTTTTATCTCTTATAATTTCCTGGTTTCTTTGTCATTTTTTACTACTATTTAGTGTGGTATTGTTATGAGCCTCGACCATAAAAGTAAAAAAAGATGATTATTTTGGAATTGTCTTTGTTGTGAATCAAGATTATCCTAGCTTTAGTTGCAACCCCAAGTTTAGTTGCAACTATTCAAGAATAGTGTGCAAACGGTGTACAAACCACAATCATATTGTTAGTTTTCTCCATCAAAGCTACAATTAAGTAGTCCTTCACATACTTTTTGTATTCTTTCTCATTCATCTTTCACGTATAGTACTGATCCACTTGTTATCTTTTTTATTACTTTTGTTAATGCTGTTGATTATAGTTGTTGCGATTTGTTACGATTAGTTTCAAATTATTTAATGTTGTTACAGTTTTGATATACAATTGTAAGTTAATTAGTGTGCTCTACTTCTGTATATAAAGACAAAGCTCATGTGTAAAATTAATAATACAAGACCACTTCTCCCAATTTTAGTTTATACTTTTCTTGAATTTTAGCGTTCTCTCTTTGTTTTTGTTTTTGTTTTTTTTTTTTTTTTTTTTTAAATGATATAAAGGTCCTATTAGAGGTAATTAAATATTGATAATTGCAAGTATACTTAGCCAGTTTTTCTTTATTTAATTACGTCCTCTTTATGTTGGTACACAAATAATTTGTTTCATTTAGATTATGAACAAAGTGTTTGAGGTTGGGGTCTTGAGATTTGGTGGTGAGAATGAAGTAGTTGGGGAAGTATTCAATTTTAGAAATAAAGTCTACCTTTTATTTAGATGTTATTTAATTATTTTAAATATTAAATTTATAATATTATTTAGACTCCTAGTAATTTATAATGACTATGCAATTCCAATCTTATATATATATATATATATATATTAGTAATGAAAACCCACTCAATAGTTGAAAACTACCTCTAGGATATGGAAAAATTATAAAATATGAATTAAGAAAATTAAGTTTCAAAGCATTCAACAATATTATGGGAAACATCATAAATATTATATAACAAAATGATTATTATATATGGGTTTTAAAAAAATAAAAATTATTTTCCAATGAAATTACCACGCATCCGCGCATTGCACAGGACATTATCTAGTATCTAATAATTTCTCGCCATAAACATGAGAAAATATTTCCTAGACTTATAATACCATTCACTCAAATATCTTCTCTTCTATCATGGTTTGTTAATGCAAAAAGTTTATAGCTAATATTTGCAGTATAACTAGTGTTGCATGTATGAAATGAGCACTAAAATTGAATGTGATCTAGGGATAATTTGGGGAATCGAGAAATATCACACCCCTCTCACATGAGAGTGGATTTCACAAGTGTGATGTGTCTTAGTAATACCAAAATACCTTCTCATCCTAAAAAATTAGGAGTCAAATGGCATCCTTTGCGTGTCACTGTGTGGGTTTAAGGCCATCATCTATTGGAATCTTTTTCTTTTTTTATAGAAAAAATCATCTATTGAAAATGTGGGGATCGATCTATGCTCTGTAGTAGTTTTGATGATGTTTTGAACCCTTTGGTCACATTCTTGCTAAATGTTTAAGGCCTTGTTGCTGCTATAGTCATTAGAATGGATGGATTTAAAAAAAAAAAAAAATTATCCCAAAAAAATCCAAAAATAATGGGAAATAAGAACCTTGGTTTGTTAGCTCATAGTAAAATGTACAGTATAATTAATTATCTCACCGCCATACCCATGACTAGTGGAATTTCAAAAACGAGGAAGAGGAGACGATGATGACTTTTTTCTGAATTAGAGAAAGAATGTCTAGAATTTTGAAAAATCAAGAATAAAGTGAGGTGGTGGCAGTTAGTGTTATCACATTAATTTTTAGAATATTAATGTATTAACAAGTAGTGTCTTTTAATCTTTTTCACTATTAAATCTTAAAAAATATCTCCAGTGAAGCTACATCAAGTAATGGTGTAACTTGAATTCATTTCATGTATATATATGTGTGTGTGTGGAACCAACTACCTCCTCATAGCTTAGTGACCCATCTACCTCCTCATGCCTCAGACCACCTTCCCATCCTTTTGCAAGTCCAAGGCCGCAAGAAGTTAAGACAGACGGGTTAGAGGGGATTCAAGTTTGAGGAAACTTGGTTGTGGTCTGATGAATGTGAGGGAGTGATCAAAACAGCATGGGAAAAGGGTAGTACTGATGCTTCGGGTTTGGGCTTGGCAAAACAAAAGATTGCAACATGTGCATTGGAATTACAAGCATGGGGTTCCTCTAAAGCCCAACCCGATTCAAAGGAGATTAAGAAGCTCCAAAAATAGCTTGAAGAGTTGAATTTAGCGGATCTTACAGAGGCTAGTAGAGCAGAATTTCTAATGGCTAGTAGGAGTCTCGATGCTTTACTCCTTAAGCAAGAGATTTATTGGGCACAAAGAGCTAGGATTTCTTGGTTGAAACATGGAGATAAGAATACAAAATTTTTCCACTCCAAAGCATCCCAATGAAGACGACAGAATTATATTTAGAGCATTAAAAATGACGAGAACATGTGGGTGGAAGAGGTGGAGGATATTGCAGTGGTGGCTCAAGCTTATTTTGAGAAGTTGTTTTCGGCAGGTACATGTGGGAGAATAGAGGAATGTCTTGAAACTGTAACTCCAAATATAACTCCTGATATGCAACAAGTGTTAGGCGGTGACTTGATGCGGAAGAGATCAAAACAGCATTATTCCAAATGGCTCCAACAAAAGCTCCTGGACCCAACGGTATGAGCGCTCTTTTTTATCAAAAGTAATGGCATGTTGTGGGTGATACAAGAGTCAATGCAGTGTTAGATTTTCTAAAATTTGGTCATATGGTACCTAAAATAAATCACACTCATATTGTTCTAATTCCCAAGATTAAAGCCGGTGAAAAAATATATGATTTCCGCCCTATCGGTCTATGTAATGTCATTTATAAAATAATCTCCAAGGTACTAGCTAATAGATTGAAACAAATTCTCCCCCACATAATCTCCCTAACCCAAAGTGCTTTTGTTCCTGGTGGCCTTATTATCGATAATTTTTAGTGGCATATGAGACACTACACACTATGAAAGGCTGTAAAAAAGGAAAGAAGGGTTCCTTTGCACTTAAATTAGATATTAGTAAGGCTTATGATCGGGTTGAATGGAATTTCCTTCGTGGTATTATGGTTAAAATGGGCTTTCCTGAGGTTTGGGTGGATAGAGTGATGTGTTGTGTTACTACATCTACTTCTCTATTCTGATTAATGGGAAACCATATGGCCATATTACCCCATCTAGAGGACTCCGTCAAGGAGATCATCTCTCACCTTATTTGTTCTTGTTATGTACGGAGGGCTTCACTTCACTATTACGAAGAGCTAAAAATGAAAGGAGAATACAAGGAGTGTCTATATGTAGGCGAGCTCCAAGAATTACTAATTTATTGTTTGCAGATGATTCAGTGATATTTTGTCAAGCCAACCAAGGAGAGGTTTAGGAGATTGTTGAGATTTTGTAGGTGTATATTTGGGGCCTCGGGACAATTTATTAACATGGAGAAATCTTCCGTGTTTTTTAGTGGCAATACACCAATGGAGCAGAAACACTGGATCAAAGAATCATTGGGGGTCAAAGAGGTGATGAAGTTTGACACTTATTTGGGCCTGCCTACGTTAATAGGCCGAACAAAATATCTCTCCTTTTCAAACCTCAAAGATAGGGTATGGAAAATCTTTCGGGGTTAGAAGGGAAAGATGTTATCTAGAGCAGGGAAGGAGGTGTTGATTAAGGCTGTTGCTCAGTCTATTCCTACATATTCCATGGGGGTGTTTCAATTACCCAAGAAGTCGTGTGATGAATTGGATTCAATGTGTGCAAAATTCAGGCGGGGCGGTGGGGGATGAGAGAAAAATCTATTGGAAGAGTTGGAGTAAATTAACAGAAGCCAAACAGATGGGAGGTATGGGTTTTCGAGACCTTAAGACTTTCAACCTTGCCATGTTGGCAAAACAAGGGTGGAGATTAATACAGGAGCAAGAATCGTTAATGGCAAGGTGTTTCAAAGCCAAATATTTTCCATCGAGTCACTTCTTGGACGCCTTTGACTCATCAGCCTCTTCCTATGTGTGGAAGAGCATTATGGCAGCCAAACCAATCTTGTTAAAGGGGTGCTCTTGAAGAGTTGGGGATGGCTCAAATATCAGAGTCCTATCAGACAGGTGGATCCCAAATCACCCAACAAATGGAGTGATTCACCCACCAGGTGAGGATGAGTGGGAATGTCATGTCTTAGAGCTTATAGACCCGGACACGAAATGGTGGATAAGAGAGCTAATCATTGAAAAGTTTCACAAGGACGATGTTGATGCTATCCTAAGAATATTGTTGAGTCACTAACACACTTCGGATGCAGTAGTATGGCAACACAACAATTAGGGGGTGTACTCGGTTAAATCGCGTTATCATGTGGCGAGACAAATCCAGAAAAATGAACATGTAGCAAAGACGTCCACAGGACCTGTTGGTGGCAAAATTTGGACAACACTGTGGAAAACTAATGTGCCTAATAAAATCAAGGTATTTAGCTGGAGAGCTTGGCAAGATATATTGCCTACACGGGAAAATTTGGTGCGAAGGAAAATTATAGAGGAAGATGGTTGTGTGCTCTGTGGGGTGCACAAACAGGGTCCATGCCATATGGGAATGTGCAGTTGCAAAGGATGTATGGACGGGGTGTTCGGTAAAATTGCAAAAAAAGTGGTCAAGGCTAGCTGGGTATACTTGAATTATTCCATGAGATGATGAATAGATTGTCCTCAGCAGAGTTTGAGTTATTCCTAGTTCAATCTTGGATGATATGGAACCGGAGGAATGAGGTGGCGCATGGGGGTAAAGTGAAGGATCCGAGGTGGTTAAATAAAAGGGCTAGGGAGTTCTTGGATGAGTTCCATCAAACACAAGAACAACTTCAAGCTCTAACGAGTCCCTCCAATGCAACTGCGAGAGCCTGGCAACCCCCTCTGTACCCAGCTCTAAAGCTAAACTTCGACGACGCGATTTTTTGGGACTTGAAGCGCTCAGTCTTTGGGGTGATCATCCACAGCGAAAAGGGATATGTGATGGCTTCGATGTCCGCAAGAAGTTAATGATAGTGAAGAGGCCGAGATTCTAGCATGCGTAAAAGCGATGGAGTTTGCCATTGACGCGGGTTTCACAGAGTTGATCGTGGAAGGGGACAAAGCTGCGGTCATGCAAGCTTTCATGTCTTCTGCGGCAACCTAGTCACGTCTTGGCCATATTATCCAAGATATCCAATGGCTGGCTCAAGGTCTTAGATGGGTAAGATTCGGTTTGTGTAAACAGGGATGCAAACTCGGTGGCGCACGTTATGGCTCGGTATGCTAAACATGTAGAGGAAGATATGTTTTGGATGGAGGATGCCCCTCCACCAGCTCTTAATGCTTGTACCATGACTATTTCCAGTTAAATGAATAAAAGCCAGCGCCATCTTCAAAAAAAAAAAAAATAAATAAATAACTCTAAAGTCATGTTTGGTACACTGAATGAGGATTACGACAGAATTTGTAATCTTTATTACTAGAAGTTGGCTTAGTAGTTCCTAAGACTTCATGATCTCTATGAGATTTTGGGTTTGAAACCTCTTTGGATTACCCTCATGAGATTCCTTCCTGTAATAACTTGGTATGGTGCGTGTGGGGATGAAGGGACCGCATACAGCCGAGGGAAAAGTTAGATACTCGAAGAGGTCTAGACATCCTTGTTTGTAAAAAAAGAAAAAAGAACTCTAAGTGGTAAAGTTTCCTAAGAACGTTAGAGGATCTCAATCCTAAATGGGTATTAATAGTGTAAAAATATTAATTCATAGGCAGTGCATTGATTATTTGTGTAAAATAAAATTTATGATTAATATATATATATTTTAAAAATTATATAAAGAAAAACTGATTTGGAAATTGGAAGATGAAAATCTTGCTCAAATTGTGTTGCTTTAGTAACAATTAAAACAAAGTCTAGCAAAATATATATATAAAAAAAAATTATTAACACAAAATCAAGAACAAAAAAATATACGTACAATTAAATTAATAAAAATAACTAAATTGTCCTTTAATTAATTCACTCAAGAAGAAGATTTTTACCTAAATTATGGTCAATTGACACTTGCCTTTGTTAAGGTTTGTGGATGTATAACACCTCCCTGAGGTATGTATAAATTAATAGATATGTTTTTTTAAAATGAAATATTTTTGTAATGAAAATATAACTGTTGTATTTTTTAAAACTAGGGGTATTATTTTATGAAACCTCATATTGTTGTAATTTACCCTTACAGCTATCTTTATTTACTCTATTTCTAATGACATGTAGTATACTTAAATTTAAAAAAAAAAAAAAAATTGAGAAGAAATAATATACTTGAAGTTCATTCCTTCAAATATTAGAGCACATAATAATTACTAGCTCAACAGAGAGTCTCTTTTAGCTCCTACGACTTAACTTTCAGACACTTCCTAGAAAAGAAGTACTAGACTGATAATTGGGAAGAGAACTATTTAAGACAGATATCACTTAACTGATTGCACCATAAGTGCAGTATTAGAGTAAAGGAGGAACTTTTTAAAGACCAATTGATTACTTGCTGACAGACAGGCTATACTCGATACCAAAAGGAATGAAAGACCTGTGGTCCATCGCACTTGCGATAGGCTACACTCGATAATTACAAAGTTCTAATAAGCATTGTAAATAGATTCTTGAGAATTTATTATAAGTTGCTTTTGCTCTGCATGAGTTTGGAGTATGTTTTTATTTAAAGGAACACAAAGGTAATGATAATCGGCTTTTCTTTAATTTAATTATTTTTAGTGAGATCATAACGTTAGGTGACTAAACAAATGAGCAATCGCTTGAGAGAGAAAAGAATCAGGCATAACAAGCCGACACTTGTGAATGTGAAGGAGACCATTTCTTGTTTGCAGAGAAAAGAATTAAACAGACATAACTTAATTGCAGGTCGACACTTGTGAACATGAAGGAGAATATTTTTGCTGTCATGGATTATAAGCAACGAATGCGTGTGTTATTATCAATGTCATGCAAACACGCAAAAGCACCTAGTTCATCCCCCTCACAAAAATTGTTCTCATCTTAACTCTCTTCACAAAAATAGTATTCATTTAATTCCCAGAAATAAATGGCAGAAGGTGTTAAAAATCACAAGCTAAAACAACGAGCTTCAAATCAAGAATGAAAACACAGAGAGTTCAAGAAGATTCGAGAGAAAACAGAGAGAAAATTCTGAGTGAAAGAGAGAAAACTTTATTGCTCAATCTATGTATTACAAAGGACTATCTAATTTACACATATCAATACCTATTTATACTAGAAGTTACAGATCAGAAAGAAGAAGAAAAACGCGGGAAAACCTCTAACAAACTCTAACAGAATTTCCTAATTTTCCTCCTCCAATAAGCTTATGACAAGTGTCACTCTACTGCTAACTAACTAACTGATCACTCCTCACGTGCAACTCACACGCTTCTATTTAACTCTTTAATATTGCAGCAATAATCTTCTTTAACCATACTTTTAAGCTTCTTTTGATTCAAGCTTTGATTACCCTACTTTGTTTGTGCAATGTTCTTCTTCAAACCAGACTTACATCTTTCCTTCATTTCTGCTTTACCCTTCTTCAATTCAACTACACCCTTAGTCTTTTTCTTAACAGCCCCCCTCAAGACCAAAGCTACCTCCGATGTAGAAATAGCTTCTGTGTCTTGCAATGACTATGGATAAGTAATGTTGGCACTAAAAATATTGATCAAGCCTAGCCTACTTATCAGGTCCAAAAAGGTAGGTATGCCAAGTGCCTTAGTGAAAACATCAGCCAATTGCAAATGTGTTCTTACATGGAAAGTTTTCATCATACCTGCCTGTATCTTCTCTCTAATCAAATGACAATCTACCTCAATATGTTTTGTCCTCTCATGGTATACAGGATTGGCAGCTATGTTTAGGGTTGCCTTGTTATCACAATAGAGTAATGCAGCCTTTGAATGTTCAATTCGAAAATCTTCAAGTAAAAGAGCCAAGTGATTTCATAGCAAGTTGAAGCCATTGATCTATATTCAGCCTTTTTTGAAGATCTCGGATACAACACTTCGTCTTTTTTTTTTATCTCCAAGAAATCAAATTCTCTCCAAGGAAGACACAATACCCTGTCAATGATATTCGGTATCCAGGCAGCCAACCCAATCTGCATCACGAGAATGCTTTCAACTGAAAATCTGACTTGGCTGATAAAAACAACCCTTGCCCTGGAGTGCCTTTAATGTATTGCAAAATCCTCGAGTCCGCCACCAAATGAGGCTGCCTAGGCTTGTTTAAGAATTGACTTAGTCTATTTCTCGCATAGAGTATATCGGTATTGTCAAAGTTAAGTACATCAACCTCCTTATCAACCTCCTGTCTTTGTGAAGGATCATCAATTAAGTCACCCTCATCCTTAGACAATTTGAGATCTTTGTTCAATAGGAGTTCTCATGGGCTTGCAACCTAACATTTTGAATCACAACACTTCAAGTGCATACTTTCTTTGGTTAAGACTGATCCCCTTTAGAGGTAGATTGAAAATCTAAATCCATAAGGTTGACCATTTTAGCTCAATCTCCTTTAAGGTTAACTCTCCTTCAAAGTCTTGGATTAGCACCAACTGTTTTTCATAGCTCTATGGACACATATCAATCACTTCCTTCTTATCTTTCCCATCTCCGAACTCTACCAGAAACAAATTCGCCTCTAACTCAAAAAAATTAACTCCCTTGTTTGTTTTCCACAAAGCATCCTCAAGTTCTTCCTCGGTGCATCTAGGCTTATGCTTCTATGGGTCAATATCTTCATAATAGCATAGTTCTTTCCTATCTCTTTTGCAGACTTTGGTACTACTACTTCCAAGCTCGATTCCTTCATCCTCCTCCTCTGTGAAAGATAATTTCCTTCATAACTCTTCAAGCTCTTCTGACATTGTATGCTTCCTCCTTTAGCCACCCTAAATGGGTGTTATTGCCTAACAACCCCACCCCCGACCTCACCCAAGGAAGGCAACTCTAACTCTTGCAAGAGCTGCAAGACTAACACTTACTTCTACGTGCGCAAGCACACGAGAGCACACCTTACATGTGTTTGTGGTTTCTTTGATATCATTGTACTATCACGTGTATTATTAGTATATCATACAAGCACTCAAACAATCAAAATCAACCATAATGTTAAGTTTGAGAGAGAGAGAGAGAGAGAGAGAGAGAGAGAATTGGACTTTTTTTTTGGATTTTGAAAGGTATATATCTTAGTTGGATGGTTGTGACTATAGTTGTTGGTGGCACCGATGAATGATGTGTTTTGTCTGCTTTTGATGCAAGTTGTTGGGAAAAGCATAGTCTATTTGTAATTAATAAATTATAGCTGAAATTATATCATATAAGTAAATTAGATAGAGTTATTTTAGTTTTCAAAAAATTGATTCACCAACCTTAAATGATTTATCAATAATATTTACTAAAAACTAGACTATTTGTATTATCAATAAATTAAAATAATAATTTAATAATTTGTAAATTTATTTACAAACTTACACAATCTAATCTTAAGATTATATAAATTTATTTTTATATGTCTCTTCAGGGACACTCGGGTAATAGGTTCAATAGACTTAAAAGATGTGGTGAAAACCTTGAAGTCTCAAATTTCATCTATCACATCCTAGAAGAGTCTCATAGGCATATAATGGAATAATCTAGCTAAAGATTAGGATATCACTTCCGTATTCTAATATATATAAATACACACACGCATAAACTCATAAAATTTTAAAAGGCTTTTATTTAAACATAAATATATTTAATTTTTTCTCTCTCTCTCTCTCTCTCTCTCTCTCTCTCTATATATATATATATATATATCTATAATATTCACACATTATACATTTCAAAATTTGTAGCTAATTAAGTACCTCAAAAATCATTATAACATAAGAAAGTTAATATTATATATATATATATATATATATATATTTAATAAAGAGTGATATTATACTATTACAAAGTTTAGCATGTATGTCTTATAAATAAATAAATCAAATTCTAAAACATAAATAATAAATTATTGATTATGTTATTTATGTGACATCAATTACCTTCATTAACATATTGGTTTTTGAAAATGCAAGGACTTGTTTTTTTTTTTTTTTTTGATGAAAAATGCAGGGACTTGTTAGTCATGAATCATGATGCATAATGGCTCTTAACTTTTTCGTAATTCGTAGAAGAACTAAAAAGTTCATGTCTCTCTGTCTGAGGAAGTGAGCTTGCTCTCTTCCCTTAGCAGTAGAAGTATTTTTGTCCCTTCTAACGAAGGAGAGTTTTGTATCTCTAAGGTAATAGGTTACCTTTAGAGCTAGTGGGTTTCGGTTTTTTGGGGTTGTAAGGAAACATAATTGTTTTATTTGAGTTTGTATCTCTGTTTTTTTTGGTATGAAGGACTTAGTAGAAAAATGGAGTCACTTTACTCTATCAGAGAGGGAGACTATGGGTTCTGTACTTCAAGGAGATCATCAACTCAGTGAGTTCATCATGGCAACACAATCCCATGGTGTTCAGTCACAGTTAAGCTCGTTGGTGAGAGAGGGGAAGGGAGGTTCGATGGAGGTGCAGCCAACAGAAGGGATGACAGAAGGGGACGATGATGATGTGGCATTACAAAACATTAATGGAGAGATGTTACAGACCGTTGAAGGCAATAAAGAGTGTGAGGCGCAGGAAAATTATTGCGTGGAAGTGGTAGACACATTACAACCAATTCAGGGAATCCAACATAGTTCAGATTCTTTATTGCCTCCTATTAATGCTCCTAATAATGAGGAAGTTGTTTTGGAGTCCGAAATTTCAATTCCTAATTCGGTTTCAGTGTTTGACTTATTTGATTTACAAATAAGGGAATTACAGGAGAAGGAAGTGCAAGGGCTAGCTAGCAATGACAATTCTACATTTAATTCTAATAACTCAGACCCTGACTTCACCCATAGAAATCATTACGTGATAAATCAGGGCTTCATGTCCAATACGGTTACTAAAGAGTAGTCCAACACGCAATTGAATGAAATAGAGGCTGAGTTGGACAAATCAGATCATCATGATTTTATTTCATTTAATCCTCATGATTTTGACTCACGTGCATCTTCGTGTACCTCAGTCCAAACTCAAAAAAAAGAAGCACGTGCCTTTCATGATGCGGCTAGGGTTCCCACACCAGATACCCCATTGCGTGTTCTTCCTAAGTGGTCATGTAGAGTGAGAGAAGTACACCCCTCGGCAAGGCCAGTAAGTGAATCTCTTTCAGGTAAAAAACGTGATGCATCTGACATGAATATTTGTTCTGATTTACCTTCTAAAAGGCAACAGGTTTATTAGAGTGATGTTGAAGAAATTTTTGAATTGGTGGAGGTTGATCATCGGCCTCGCCAGGACCAATGAGTTGCCTAGCATGGAACTGTCATGGGCTTGGGAACTCACAGACGGGGAAGGAGCTTGTAAAGATAATACAAGCAAAAGATCCCTCTGTCGTCTTTTTAGCCGAAACACCGATAGATGAAGCAAGGCTAGATACGGTACAACGAATCATTGAGTTTGACCATCGGTGGGTGGTTCAACGAGAAGGGAAAGGAGGTGGATTGGTTCTGTTCTAGAAATCATCGGTGAATTTGAAGATTAAGGGTTCACATAAGTATTACATTGATGCAGTCATTGATAAACATACAAGTGATCAATGGCGTTTCATCGGTTTTTACGGTGAACCGGAGACAGCAAAAAGAAGCGAGGCTTGGAATAAGTTAAGACTGCTAAATTCTGATCTGGGTATTCCATGGTTATGTGTGGGGGATTTTAATGACATTACAAGACAAGATGAGAAATTGGGAGGTGCATGGAGGTCTCACAATCAAATGAAATTGTTCCAAGATGTTATTGAAGAGTGTAGCTTCATGGACCTTGGGTTTGTAGGTCCGAAATTCACTTAGGCTAGAAACTTTGAGGATGGAAGATCTATTTGAGAGAGGCTTGATAAAGGACTAGCCAATAATGGGTGGTTTCTGAAATTCCCTGGGGCTCGGGTTCATCATTTACATTGTAATTCTTTAGACCATTGTCCACTTCTTATTGTTCTTGCACCTTTAGACATTTCTCAAAGGAAAAAACCATTTCGTTTTGAGGAAATGTGGTTATCTCATCCAAGTTGTGGAGAAACTGTTCAGGCAGCATGGGACTCTACGGTTGGGTCAGAGTTGAGGAATGAAATTTTGGAAAAAATTGAGAAGTGTGGGTCAGACTTACTTGGGTGGAACCATAATGTTTTTGGTAATGTGAGACAAGAATTAATAAAAAAGAGGGAGTTGTTGAGAAGGGCCTAATTTGAAGCTCAAGTCAATGGAGTTAATCATCGGGTAAGGGAGTTAAAAACAAAAATTGATGTACTCATGGATAGGGAGGCGAGAATGTGGGCTCAAAGGTCATGGTTATTATGGGCTAGTCAAGGGAATAAGAACACGAAATATTTTCATAGTCAGGCAACGAAAAGATTCCGGAAAAATCAGATTAGTGGTATTAGAGATGGGATGGATACTTGGAAAATCGAACCCGATGAGATTGCGGCGGTATTGACAGGTTACTATCAGAATCTTTTCACAACTTCTACTCTTGAGAATTCCAGCAATGTGCTAGAGCATGTCCCTCAATTAATTATGGATGAGATGAATTCTTATCTATCACGTGAGTTTTTGGAGTGCAAAGTTTCAGCAGCTTTGAATTAGATGGCCCCACTTAAGGTTGGGTCCAGACGGAATGCCACCCCTTTTCTACCAACATTTTTGGTGGATAGTGGACAAAGGATGTGACCTCCTCTATCTTATCTTGGCTAAACACAGGTACCTTACCCCACCCCGTTAATCATACTTTTATCACACGCATTCCAAAGATTGAAAATCCTGAATATGTTACTCAATTTCGCCCTATTAGTCTTTGTAATGTGCTGTATAAATTTTTTTTTTTTAAGTTTTAGCCAATCGATTAAAGAGTATCCTTCCCACAATAGTCACTAAGCACCAGTTAGCTTTTACAAAAGATAGATTGATTTCCGACAATATCTTAGTTGCCTTTGAAACACTACATGGTTTACAAAAATACAATTCCAATTCCTCAAGATTCATGGCTCTTAAACTGGATATGAGCAAGGCGTATGATCAGGTTGAATGGATTTTCCTTGAGGAAGTCATAAGGAGAATGGGGTTCAATGAGAGATGGATCAATCTGACCATGATCCGTGTTAAAACAGTGACTTATTCTATTCTAGTGAATAGGGAACCAAGAGGCCTTATTCACCCATCTAGAGGTATCAGACATGGTGACCCTCTATCCCCCTTTCTTTTCTTCTTTGTGTCTTGAAGGATTGAATGGGTTGATTAAAAATGCTGAATTGAATGGAGATATTCATGGCTTCTCTCTCTATAGGAGGGGTTCAAAACTAACTCATCTCTTATTTGCAGATGATAGTCTCCTATTTTGCAGGGCAACGGTGGAAGAATGTGTCAATGTTCTAAAAATTTTGGAGGCATATGAGAGGGCTTCAGGCCAAAAGGTGAATAGGGACAAAACAGTTCTCTTTTTTAGCAGATCTACTTCGGATGATATAAAATCTAGCATCAAACAAAGCCTTGGGGTGCAAGAGATTTTACACTATGAGAAGTACTTGGGGCTTCCATCTTTGGTGGGGAAAGGAAAGAAGCAAGCTTCAATTATATTAAAGAAAGGGTGTGGAGAAAGCTTCAAGGTTGGG
Organism: Quercus dentata; assembly: GCA_028216015.1. Classification (NCBI taxonomy): domain Eukaryota; kingdom Viridiplantae; phylum Streptophyta; class Magnoliopsida; order Fagales; family Fagaceae; genus Quercus; species Quercus dentata. Next base: position 6,825,929 of record CP116447.1, read on the forward strand.
AAGGTAAACTACTCTCTCAAGCTGGAAGGGAAGTCTTAATAAAATCTGTTATTCAAGCAATCCCCACATACACTATGGGATGCTTCAAAATTCCCTTGGGTTTGTGTCATGATATTGAAGCAATAATTAAAATTTTTTGGTGGGGGCAAAGAGGTGACCGTAGAAAGATTCATTGGGTGAAGTGGGATGAGTTGACAAAATCCAAAATGGTGGGTGGAATGGGATTCCGAGATTTGGCATTGTATAATGACTCTTTGTTGGCAAAGCAAGCTTGGCGCCTTTTACATAATAGATCATCTCTATTTTATAAGGTGTTCAAAGCTCGTTTTTTCCCAAATTGGTCAATTATACGCTTGGAGGAGTTACCTTAAAGGGCGAGATGTCATTCAAAGAGGGGCTAGATGGAGAGTTGGGGATGGGAAATCAATTAACATATTGCAGCATAGATGGATTCCAAGGAAAACCTCCTCCCTAGTGGTTTCATATCCAATTGAGTCCATGGAGAATTGTTCGGTGGCTGTTTTGATTAATGAGAGTGAAAGGAGGTGGAATAAGGAAGTGATTGATGGAATTTTTTCACAGGAGGAAGCAGCAATTATTAAAAAAATTCCACTGAGCTGAAAAGTGAATGAAGATGTCTTGATTTGGCCATACACGAATGACGGACAATGTACTTGTAAAACGAGCTATAGGTTCCTTAAGGAAGTAGCTGAGATGGATTCTATGCAGGTAGATTCAAGTGCGGATTCAAGTTTGTGGAAAGGGATTTGGTCTCTCCAAATTCCTAACAAAGTGAAAAATCTATTGTGGAGGGCCTGCAGAGGTGCGATGCCAACAAAAGAAGCATTAGTTCGACGTACCATCATCGATGATCCACTGTGTGACCGTTGCCATAAAGCCTAGGAGTCTCCGCTACATGCTCTGTGGCTATGCAAGGAGCCAGACACGGTATGGGAGAGATCTACTCACCGCCAAATGCACCGAGAATCAAGCTTTCGGAATTTCAAAGAATTACTCTCATGGATATTCACACAGTCAAGTGAAGTGGAACTCTTTGTGATGGTAGCGTGGGGGATATGGAATCAACGTAATAAGGTCTAACTCAACCAGGTTGCTACTCCACTACACCAGATTTTCTAGATTTCTTGAGTGAAACTTGCTGATTTCTTGGCCGATTAACCATCTACAACTCCGGTGATGGGTGGGCGGGTCAATCATAGAACTAGATGGCAACCTACTCCGGCGGATTTAATGAAAATTAATTTCAACGGAGCTGTTTTTTCTAGTGCTAATGCAGCAGGCATTGGTGTGGTTATTAGAAACAACTCGGGTCAAGTTATTGCTTCTTGCTCCCAACGGTTGTCTCAAGCCTACAGCAGCAATGAAATTGAGGCTTTGGCAGCAGCTAAGGCGGTGTCTTTTGCAACAGAGATTGGCATTACCAAGGCCATATTGGAAGGTGACTCACTCACAATCATGAAAGCTTTATCAAGCGACCACAGTTCACTAGCTCCATTTGGATTGTTGATTGATGACGTTAAGTTATCAATTGCTTTACTCTCATGTAAAGAGATAATGTAATTCTGTTGCTCATTGTTTAGCAAGACATGCTTTTAATATTTTGATTTTTTAGTGTGGATGGAGGATGTTCCACAACAATTTTTAGTTGTAGTTTAGGCTGATTTAGTCGACTCTTTTTAATCAAAGTTCAGTCTGGTTTCTCAAAAAAAAAAAAAAAAAAACACATTGGTTTGTAAGTTTTTTATAATAAAATTACTAGTTGCTCTAGGATTTTTCAAAAAAAAAAAAAATACATGCATAAAATGTTTCATCATATTAATTATAAGGTCTTTATATAAAGCTATCTTCATTAGGAGACTTAGTGTGCATTTGACATTGGCTTAAAAAGACAGATTTTTTTTTTTTTTACTATTTAGCTTATTTTTGTTACTATTTATAGGTCCTATTACACTTTTTAGTACTATTCATAAGTCTCACTATACTATTTCAGCTATCTTTTAGCTTTATCTATAATATTTTCAGTTTCAAGTAAATAAGTTTAGATTCATTTTATTCAATGGATAGTGAATACAACTACAAGATCAATAAAATAAAGTGATAGAAAAGAATGAAGTTGCAATAACCAGTTCACCAATGTGAAAAACAAACTTACCAAAGAAAGGCAACCGTTCGTTTTTTATAAACAAAAGAAGATGATTAGTGGTCCCTTTAAAATAAAATAAAAAAAATTAAAAATTAAATTTTTTTTTTTGCTCTATCACATACTTGATATTTCACTCCCCTCACAGGATCACGAGGACACAGCAAGTCTATCAAGAGTCAAGATTGAATAGCGGGTCTCAATTTTAGGTATACTCAAGACTCGGGTCTTTATATATTGATCACATATAGAAATCGTTCTCATCTTTAGTCTCTTCACAAAGATACTATTCAATCAATTCCCACTAAGAAAATGGCGGAAGGAGCTTTGGTCGGCATTGCTAAGGGAATCACAGAGAAAGCGAGCAACCTCTTAGCCCAAGAGATTGTACTGCTCTGGGGCGTCAAAGACGAGATCGAAAGGCTCGGCGACACAGTTTTGACAATCAGTGCTGTGATTGAGGACGCAGAGGAGGAGCAGCATCACAACAATCAAGTCAGAGTGTGGCTGAAAAGGCTGAACGATGCACTTTATGAAGCGGACGACTTGCTGGATGACATCTCCACCGAAGCTTTACGACGGGAAGTGATGACACGGAATAAGAAAGCAAAAGAGGTACGCATCTTCTTTTCCAAATCCAACCAGCTTGTATATGGTCTTAAAATGGGTCATAAGGTTAAAGCAATGAGGGAGAGGCTAGATGCCATCAAAAACGATAAGGGGTTCCACTTAGATGAACGTACACAAGCGAGGAATTATAGGGTGAGAGAAACTCATTCTTTTGTACGTACTGAAGAAGTTATTGGGAGAGAAAATGATAAGAGAGAGATTATAAGAATTCTTTTGGATACCAATGTTGAAGAGAGTGTTTTGATCCTTCCGATAGTCGGACTTGGAGGACTAGGAAAGACGGCATTAGCTCAACTCGTATTCAATGTTAAAGAAATCCAAAATCATTTTGAGCAAAAGCTTTGGGTTTGTGTCTCTAATGACTTTGAATTAAAAGTAATTGTTAAGAAAATTTTAGAGTGCACAAAAAATATGAAACTAGAAGACCTTGAAATTAACACATTGATTAATGATCTTAAGAAAGAAATTGATGGAAAGCGATACCTAATTGTGTTAGACGATGTATGGAATGAGGATCCTCAAAAATGGCTTAGCCTAAAAGACCTTTTAATGGGTGGAGCAAGAGGTAGTAGGATATTAGTGACTACACGAATTAAGAAAGTGGCAGAGATTACGAAAACTGTTCAACCATACATGTTAAAGGGTTTAGATAAAGAAAAGTCTTGGTGTTTATTTAAGCGGTTTGCATTTGCAAATGGACAAGATTTACAGAATCCTTAAATTAAGGAAATTGGAATGGAAATCATTGCAAAGTGTAAAGGAGTCCCTCTTGCCATAAGGACACTAGGAAGCGTATTGTACTTTAAAACCCAGAAAAAGAATGGTTGTCTTTTAAGAATGATGAACTTTCAAAAGTAGCTCAAAAAGAAAATGATATCCTACCATCACTTAAACTAAGTTATGATCATCTTCCTTCATATTTGAAGCAATGCTTTGCTTATTGTTGTTTATTTCCAAAGGATTACAAAATTCATAAACCGACATTGATTAAAATGTGGATGGCGCAAGGATTCATTAGGTCTTCAAGTCAAAACCAATGCTTGGAAGATATTGGTCATGAGTATTTTATGGATTTACTTTGGAGATCATTCTTTCAGGAAGTTGAAGAAGATGGGAGTGGAAATATATTAAAATTCAAAATGCATGATCTCATGCATGATCTTGCAAAATCGGTAGCAACATCTGATAATGCCACTTTTTATTCAAAAGAGGAAGACATTCAAGAGAAAACTCGCCACATATCATTTGATAGAACGTTTCTTTCATCATCAGGAATTCCATTCTCATTGTATAAAGCAAGTAGGATAAGAACTTTTGTTTTGCTAAGTCAATCACAACACCCAAGATTGGGTAAGTCAACCTACAATGCAATTGTTTCAAGATTTAAGTTCATACGCTTGCTGGATCTACATGATATGGGTATTAAAATAATTCAGAGTTCCATCGGGAAGTTAAGGCATTTAAGGTACCTCGATCTATCTTCTAATTCTATTAGAATGCTTCCTAATTCCATCACAAGATTGCATAATTTGCAAACACTAAGACTCTCTCGATGTCCAATTAAAGAATTGCCTAAAGATATTAAAAAATTAGTCAACCTTAGGTATCTTGAGATTGATGATTGTAGGCATTTGACTCATATGCCACGTGGACTGGGGCAGTTGACTAAGCTTCGGACATTGTCACAATTTGTGGTAGCTAAGAATAGTTGTTTACCCTTCTGGCGCAATGGTGGATTGAAGGAACTCTATGGGCTAAACGAGCTGAGAGGAACTCTACAGATTAGGAGATTGAGACATGGGAAAGATGCTTTATTAGAATCTAAGGATGCAAATATGAGAGAGAAACAACATCTTCAAGGCCTGACGTTGAGGTGGATAAAAGAAGAAGTGGATGAGTCCAACGTTTGTTATGATGAAGAGTCACTTGAAGCCTTGTACCCACACTCAAATCTTCACCAATTGCATTTATTGCGATATGGGGAGTGAAATTTCAAGTGGGACTTCATCACTTTCAACTCTTGTAAACTTTTCCCTAAATAATTGTAACAAATGCCAACATCTTCCACCATTGGATCAATTTCATTCTCTCAAAAGTCTCTCTCTTGAATGGATGAATGATTTAGAGTACATATTAGAGAAAGATGACAACTGTGGGTTCTTTGATTCTTCATTTCTCCCATCTCTAGAGCAACTCCAAATTAAATATTGTCCAAATCTAAAAGGATGGTGGCAACGACAGAGGGATTCTGTTGAGGAGGTCGATAATCATTCACCGCCTTCATTTCGTCGTCTTTCCAACTTAGTTATTTGGCATTGCCTTAAGTGACATCCATGCCTCTATTTCCATATCTCAAAAAGCTAAAGCTGGGTATGTGTAGCTTGAAGCCATTGGAGCAAACATTGCGGATGAAGTTGACAAACATGGCAACCCTAGAGAGCCTAACATCAATAGCAACATCAACCTCTTCTTCTTCTACAATTGCTGATTCCTCGTTTATCCCTCTCTCGAAATTAAAGTTTATGACAATTGTGAATATGGAGGAAACTTTGCCCAAAGAGCTGATGTGCAATCTCATTTCTCTCCAAGATTTAAGTTGTGGTCCTCTCCCTCTCTCTCAACATCTCATTGCTCTTCGGCGTTTGATAATTAATGGTTCTAACGAGTTTGATATAATAAACAATGGAGATGAGATGGAATGGCATGGCCTTCAGAGGCTTCACTACCTAAAGTTCTACAACATTCCAAATTTGGCCACTCTACCAAAGTGGGGATTCAACATCTCACGTCTTTACAAAGATTCAAGATTTATGATTGTCCAAGTTTATTGGCTATACCAGAGTGGATCGGTAACCTCACCTCTTTGCAATCGCTAAAAATTCGGAGTTGTCCCATCTTATTGGAAAGATGCAAGAAGGAAGCGGGTGAAGATTGGCCTAAGATTGCTCACATCCCACACTTGGATATATAGTCAGGTAGCTATTTAAGTCATTATTTTATCCCAAGACTTTATAGAACATTAAAAATCCAATTTCTTCTACTTCACTAAATTTCCTAGTAATTAAATTTCAGATGAAGCACCTACTCTGAGGATTTGGAGCTTAATCAAAGCTTTTGGGTGCTGCAATTGCTCAACAAGTCAACAAACTCATCGGTAGTATCTCTTTTCTTTTTTCCCCTTTTAGGTGCTCATAGGATTTTCGTTCTTTATTTTAAGACTTCCCATATTAGGAAAAATAGTATGTGAATTTTCCCAAATCTTTTTCTTCATTCTACCAAATTACATCTTTGTATCTTGAACTCGAGTTTGAGTTAACATAATAATTTTTGTATTTCATCCTGATTTTGTCAAGTAGCTTAGTTTTCATTAAAAACACTGCTTGATATTTAAATCATTTATTAATATTTAATTAAATGGAGAATGTTTATAAACCAAAGCATCCGAGGTTTCACTTGTAATTAACTGGTATACATTGGGAATTCAATAACCAAAACATGATGGCATGGCATTGAATTGATACTCGTGAAATGTCTGTGGCTTTGGTGATTTAATTCTCATTATATATTTAAATCAATTATGGTATGATATGAAGCGTTTTGTCATTGCTTGAGAATTGCCCCGATATTTTTACATCCTAGAGTTGGAATGGGATCCATTTCAGCGGTAAGAAAACTTACGTATCTGTATCACTTTTTTTTCCCTGTTCTTGATAGAAATCAAAATCCAAATCCTTTCATGTTCTCTCCAAGAAATAGAGCTTGATGAAAAGTAATTGGTTTCAACAAGTCAACAACTCAATGGTATTAGCATATTCATTCTCTACATCATTTTAACATATTATGAAACTAATAAATATGTGAATTTTCCTTTATCTATTTCCTATTTTAAACAATTTATAGCATGGTATCTGAAACTGAGTTGATTAGGTGAAGAATCTGGATGCTTTGATTTCTGGCTGTGTAAATAGGGTTAAAATTGGCACTTGGTGATATCAGGGTAATGTTTGTGGGGAGGATTAAATCTGGTGCATACATCTACAGTTTGTTGTGCAAGTATTCTATTGGTTCATTCCTTTTTATATATTCCAACTTGCAGTATCTACAAATAATGTGCAGATCTCGTGGTTATTCTAATTTTCTTGTTGTGCAATATCTACAAATGATGATGACAACCACAACAGAAATTCACAAAAATTAAGTTGAGTTGCTAATGACTATTTTGTCAATAAAGAATAATATCTACATTTCCTCCTTTTGTTTAGTATCTTGGTATTCTAGAAGTGCACAATTTCAGGAGTGGATTTCACTTGGTTCTGCACTTGGAGTTGATTTCTCCTTTTAAAATCAATCAATCATCCTTAATTAAATGAAAATGTTCCTATATTTTATTGAAAAATCAAAGTACCATATTTTTCTAATTGTATAATTTTTAGATTTGCAGGTTGCCCTGGGCTAAGATCATAAGCTGATGTTAATGGTCAAAGTAGTACCCAAAGAAAGGAACTATTCATTTTCCCGATAGTTGCCTTTCAGATTTATTGTATACTCCTACTGGTTAGATTTTATGAAGGTAATAAAATACAGGTGTCTAGTTCAAAAAATAAAGTGTTTTATTTTGGTTAAAGCACTATTGTTGTTGTGACAGGAAGGTTAGGGGAGGAAGAGTTTTCTTTTTGGATATGCTTCATAATATTCATTATAATTTATTACAAAACTAGATATAATGTGTTGATTACTGTTATTGTCAATATAGACTTAATATCAACTATTGTTTCTATTAGCATTAGCATCAGAACCAGATACATCATTTCATTTTTTGTGGCAGCAGACTTTTCATTTTTGTAGCAGCAGACTTTGGTCACGCTGATATATTTAGGCAGCTCTCCATAACAATTTCTGCCATCTCTTAAATTTTGTGACACTTTGATTAAGAGAAGAATTCAAATAATTTGAATAAAGCAGCTAGTGATGACCACATTAAATTTTAGAAAGCATGACCCTTGCATTAAAATATGATCTATGAAAAGTAATTTCAGTTTTCTTTGCGTGAATCATCCATGGAGGTAAGTCATATACAGTATCATAAGTTCCTAACTTCCCCTTTAGAGACCTTTTTGTCATTTGACTCTTCCCTCTTCACGACCTGATTCTGATTGGATTTTCATAGTATCACCCTAGCTAGTACAGTTTAGCTTTAACTATTGAGGCGAATGGGCAACCAGATTTTTCCCATTTCTTTTGTTGGGGTGTGATGAGAGGGGCATGGGGGAGAAAGAAAGAAAGAAAAATGCTTTCTGGTAGAGAATACAAAAATCCCAATGAATTTTTTCTTCAAATGAGGAATTAATTCTATGAATATCAGTCTAGCTCTATCTTAATTTTTCCCTTTCATCAGGTATGGTGAGTTTATTGGTAATTGGATTTTAGCATAAGCTTGAGGAGTATTGAATACTGAAGCCGACAAGCTTAAGAGTGCATGTTTCTTCAAACCTAGCTGCTAATAAGATTATGCAGCATACTATTAGAAAAGGAACGGTAACTATCTCATTTATTACCAAATTTAATATTTTCTCATAATTTAGGTTTCATTTTTTGGAAATTTTTTTGCAATATGGTTGGCATATTTTTAGTTTCCTCTCTTGTTCTGTTTTCATTTCATTCTTAAACAGAGCTTTGGTAGGTTCTAATGAATGAAGAGTATAGCTTGTTGTTAGAGCAGACTACAGAGTACCCCCCGATTTCATAGATAGCTTAATTTCATAGTAAATGATTCTTGGACTTTTTACCACTTGTGACGTTTTTTTAGTCATAAATGTTATTTCTTGCGCTTCTCAAAGTATAACCTTTATTCCTACATAACAGTATTCTTAAAGCTTCTCATAGAAATCAATCACAAGAACTCTCAAGAGAAATATTTTAATCTGGACTATAGATGCCATTAGTTACTACAACAGGTTTTGATATTATTATTTTCTCTATTTGTGCATATATTTCAATGAGAAAGCCATCCGATCATGCTCTAACAGAAAAGTGGTTGATATACAACTTACTTAAGAAAATAAGAGATTAGCATTGTCGGGAGCCATGTTCAATCGACTAATCGATTTGCAGGGAAAATACATGAATTTCCAATGAGATGGTCGTTAAGCCTTTCCATGAACAACGCTTGCTTGGTGAGTGCATTTAGTTCATTAGCATGGCATTTGGTTTCATCTTTGAAATCACCTTACATTTTTAAGGATGCTTGGCATACAAAATAATCCATTTGCGGACCTAAAGTTTTGACACCTATGACATATCATTTTAATCCAGCATCTTTTAGTCTCAATAACAGGAACTCATTAGTTTTCACAAGGCTTTAAATGGAATGCTAAATAATCACATGCGTCATCTGGCATTGATTGCCTACTCTTGAACTAAATTTTACTGTCTTTATGAGTGGACTACTGGTATTGGCGGACCTACAGTTCCTTCTCTTTTGTAGACATTGATTATTTAATTTTAGCTTGTAGTTCTTCGAGGGTTTCTATGATTACTGCTTGCATGGGTAGTGGTCTACTCTTTTTAATTAATTTTTTATTAATTATCCAAAAAGAAAAAAGATGGCTAAATAATTATAGCTATCAAACAAAAGACAACAAATGAGTACTCTTCCTACTGTTTGGATTCTTCTCTCTTCATGTTGCTCATATTAATTTTCCAATATGTTCATTTTCTAGGTAGTGGTTCTTGTATTGGTGAGTATCAGCATTGAGCACATGTTCCGTAAGTTTCATTCTATGAATCAACTTATGTATTTCAACACTTTTCTAGACAGAAATTTGCTTTCAAGGCAAAGGTAAGGCCATGTCTCAGTTCATCTAAATCAAACTCCTAGTTTTCTACTTGACTCTTATTTGATATTTGTTCTTACTAGAAATTGTGACATGTTCCAAGTATGTCAAATGAAATTGCTGCACAAATGACTACAAAGGTTTCCAACAACAATATTCTATGGTAGCATCATTTCAGAACCAATGGAAAAATAGGCTTCTGAACTCCTATTGTCTCAACTGATTAACAAGCGGATTAGAGAGTTTTCAATTGATCAAACTATCTGTGTTTTGTGTCTTAAAGATTTTTGGCTTCTTTACATCTGGAGATTTTATTGGTCCTCCTCGGTGGTCAGTTTCTCTCACATTTTGACATCAGTTTCTAAAATAGAATGTTTATCTTTGAAATTTTTGATTGGTGATAAACGTGTGAAGCATGTTTTCTAGATATTGTGAGAAGTTATTTTTGCTTAATGGTTAAAATTTAAGTATGGGTACTTGCACTCACTAACTTTAGGAAACAAAAGCTTCATATAACATTCAGTTACAAAATTTGCATTATTATTTTCTTCACCCACAAGATTTTCAAAATATTTCTTAAGATAATCACTGTATAAATGTTTGGGTGAAGTTCCATCTTATTTTTTTTTTGCATTGATTATGTGTTTGAATTCTTTCTTCTTCCATGAGAGTGAAAAATGCACCACATGTGCAATTAGCTAACCTTATTTGAATGCGTTCATTGTTAGGCACTAATCAACTTAGAATTCTCAACATGTTAATTGAAGTTAACACAGTTAAACAATTTCATTTTTCATTCATCGAATAATTTTCAACAAGATCATATGAAGTTTTTTTCCGACTAATGCTAGGTTACTCTTTTTTGCAGATTAGATGACAAGAGCAACAAATATCATCTCACAAAGACTGTGAGGTCCACAACCTTGGAGGACTTGTGCTTTTGTTCAGTAGAGTGGAAAATAAGGATAAGTGGATATAATAAAAGAACGACATCAATTTTTTGATTCGTATTTGGGTGGCTGCGTCTACATAACTTGCAAGTTGTCTTTTGACAGTCTTCCATGTCTTATGATAGCTTGTTGATGATGCAACTAGTTGCTTTGCAGCTAAAAGCCTAAAACCAAGAAGAGAATATAGTTGAAGGAAGCAATTGAAGGCGTTCTTGTTTGTTCCATGTAGTCGAAGACCTAACAACCATCAAGAAGAGTTGCCCTATTTCCAACTGGGAGGTATATTCTTAAGGAATTCAAGCACCAATGTCAAGTGTGAAAGTCAAATTTGAGTCATATCTGACTTGGACTCCTTTTGTTGACTTGGGCTAGGACTCCATTCCTTTTTGGTTTGGTATTTTAATTAAGTGCAGGGTACTGTACTTGGTTCAGGATTTGAATAATTATACTACTACACCTTGACTTGGTGTGTGCTCTTTATGAAATATCATCTCAGCCTTGACTCTTGTAAACCGAGAGAGTGAGAGTTCTTTGGGTGTATTTGGGGTTTGGGTTCTATGAGAGTGTCTATCACATTTGTAATCTTATTTTCTTAGTGAAACTTTCTTGACACTGCCCGTGGATGTAGGCCTAGGCTGAACCATGTAAATCTTGTCTTCTTGTGTGATTTTTTCTTCTATTTTTTTTGTTTATATTCACAAAGATCCACGTAAATCTTTGACATGTTTTATAGCTACCACATGTGGTAATTTAAGTCTTAATATTCTTAAGTTGTTTTGGCAAAAAGAAATTAAAAAAAAAAAAAAAAAGGTTGTCACAAAAGAGGAGTTCATTTAAAGTTTTTTTTGTAAAATGAAATACCTTTTGTAAGGCCACCAAACTTGATAATTTGCAAATGGTGGAACCACTCACAACAATATTTGCATGGTTATATAGTTTCAGCTAAAGTAATTAAGCATACTACCAGTGGTTAAACGTTCATCTTTGGTAGTTTTAACTTTTCATATAATTTAACCTTCACATATTCATCTATTTAAATTAGATTTTTCTCAAAAAAAAAAAAAAAAAAAAAAAACTTTAATTTAGATATTCACTTTGTGTAGTTGTAACTTTACATATAATTTTGCATTTATATATTCATCTACTTTAATTTAGATGTTTATAACTAAATAATGAAATCTATGAACAAGGTAATTAAAACAATCATATTTCTACTCTTCAGAAAGTCACCAATTTTTTATTTTCAAAAAAATTCTTTTTACATTTCCTTGGAAATTCATTTAAAAAAAAAAAAAAAAAAAACTTTGACATTCCACTAACCTAACCACTTCATACATTAAAAAAAAAAAAATTAAGCTCATTATTACTTACGTTAAGATATTATGGGAGTCTTAATTGATTGAGACTAGACTAGAGAAATGTCTTTTATATTTCCCGGAAAATTCAAACCGAAAAAGAAAAAAAAAAAAAACCTTTGAGATACCACTCACGTAACTACATCTATAACTATTTAAGACATCCATAATATCTATTTCTTATTGATAACCATAAAAGTTACAGCTAGCAAGGGAACATACAAAATAATAAAGAATAAATGAAGGAAGAAAAAAAGAAGTGAAATCAAACCTTAATTAGTAACTGTTAAATGGAAAACAAAGAAGTGATCAAGAGGAGTAAAAGAATAAAATAAAGATGACCATATAGAGGACATTAAAAACTTTACGATGCAATAAAACCAACCATTACATTCACTTAATTAAATCAATAATAAAAAGTTAAATATAATAATACGAAATTTAAACTTAAAACTAATCAAACTCTAACTATGAAAATTATATTTCCTATCATAACTAAAAATGAGATATTCCCTTTAAAAAGTTTTAAACAAAATGATTGTATCTTTACCTAGTAGAAGATGCACGCATCCAAAAAAAAAAAAAAAAAAACTCAGCAGCTAAGAAGTAGCAAAGCCAATGGTTAGAGCCCCCTAATTTCAAATCCTAGCTCTGTACCTACTAGTTTTCCATTGATCAAACTATTTATGGTTTTTGTCTTAAATGTTTTTGGCTAGCAGATCCGGAGATTTTATTGGTCCTTCTTGGTAGTTTGTAAATGTGTTATGTATGCTTTCTAGATTTCGGTGATGAAGAAGTTAATTATTCTCGCTTAACTTTGGTTGATTAAATTCTAGGTATTTGAGTCCTTGCAATCACTAAGTATAGGAAACGAAAGCTTCATATAGAAGTCAATTATAAAATTTGCAGTATTGTTTTTTTCACTTGCAATATTTTCAAAATATTTCTTAAGAAGATCATGTTAAAAATATTTAGGTGAATTTCCATCATAATATGGCTATAGCATTGCTTATGTGTTTGAATTCTTTCTATTTCCATGAGGCTGAAAAATTCACCACATGTTTGAATGCATTTCTTATTAGACACTAGTCAGCTCAGAATTTTCAACAAGTTATTTCAAGTTAGCACAGTTAAAAATTTTTCGTTTCTTTCATAAATTAATTTGATAATTGATGATCATATGATGTTTTATCCATACTAATGCCAGGTTGCCCTTTTTGGCAAATTAGATGACAAGAACAACAAATATCATCTCATACCACCGTGAACTCCATCACCTTAGAGGATTGTGCTTTTTGTGCAATAGAGGGGAAAATAAGGGTAAGTAGATATAATTAAATAACACATCAATTTTTGGTTTCTTTTTAGATGACCACGTCTACATAACTTGCAACTTGTCTTATGGTAGATTTTTGTGTCCGAAAAAAGTTTTGAGTATCATGTTGGAGCAAATATCAAATTGATAGCTTGTTGATGATGCAATCAATTGCTTGGCAGCAAACCAAGAAGAGAATGATGAAGTAGCGGATGCATGAAGCAATTGAAAGCATTATTGTTTGTTCCATGTTTGTTGAAGACTCAATAACAATCAACAAGAAGAGGTACCCTGGACTCCTTGTTAGAGATGGTGACTAATATTCTGAATAAGAGTGTGAGCGCAATGATTTTAATATAGCGAGTTAAGATTTTTTTTTTTTAAATAGGGGTAGTATAAATATGTTGGAAACCATATTTTTCATATAGTGAAACCATTAGCCACTAGCTCTTGTGGATGTAGGCATATTGTATTGTTTTTACTCTTCCTTTTTCACTCTATTTCCATAAATTGTGTAAACAAAATATTTAGCACTCCTATATTACAGGGCCCTTGAAATATCGTAAGTTATCAATAATCTTGTAGTTGACTATTGTTCAAGAAAAATAAAGATAACAAAATAGAAGATACAACATCGAGAGACTATTATTACTTCAAAAAACACACACACACACACACCAAGATTGGGAGGGATATTCTAAAGCTCAGAATCCAAGTACCAATGATAGAGGATGACAAAGGTTATATGACCTCTTCTATTGATCTTTCTTGAGCTAAATCTCACCTAGAAGAACAGGGAAATGAAATAGCAAATGTGATTTCGTTTTTCTCTTCTTAATTTTTTTCTCTTTTCTTTGGTTGTATTTTGCAATTCTAGTTCTAGGTATGTTCAATGTTGCTGTGACCTATACCATTAGTATTTCATAAGTTGATTATTGATAAGTTACTAATTCTTCCAAAAACATAAACTTTTAGGAAATGTTAAATTTAATTCTTCTTTCATGCATAGGCCACTTGTGTTGCCATTGTTAAGTGGGGCCCAAAATGTCCAAAATTTTTAGTGGGGGTAAGATGGAAATAAAGGATTGATACCATGATAAATTATTAATTCTTTAGTTTTTATGAAATAGTGAAATGGTGAATTTAACAGTAATATTTTCTTTAGTTTAAAGTGTCCATAAATACTTTTTTTGGGGTACATATTCATTAATTTATTTACCAAAATAAACTTGGTTGAAAAGAATGCGTAAATCAAGCTTCATGTGAGGAGCCAAAGGCCTTGTAGCTGAATTGGCACTTCCCTATGCACAAAGTGCTTAGGGGCCTAAGGGGGAAAGAGTTCGAGCTGCGGGGCTAGCAGCATGTTGTAATTATCTCTAAAAAAAAAAAACTTCATGTGAATGTTAGCTGCTATTTGTTCATACCCGTTTCTTCTTATTTTTTGATAAAAGTTCATACCTGTTTCTATTTAGTCATGAAGCGCAGTATTTGTACCTCAAAAAGTTTGCACAATATGAAGGAGGACCAGTGGCAATTCTAGAAATATTTTTTAGGGTGATCACTAAGAAACTTAAATGATACGAAATCTAATAATGAAATCATTTCAATATTCATCGTCACAAAAAAAAAATCACATAAATATATGAAGTATTATAATTTCTTTATACTATTAAAGAGAAAAAGAAAAAGAAAAAACTAATAAGAAATAAAGTGGGAATTAAAAATACTGAGATAAGAGTAGTAAAGTAAGAGAGTTTGAAATGATATTAGAGAAGAGAAAAATGGAGAGAGAGAGAGAGAGAGAGAGAGAGAGGGAGAGAGAGAGAGATGATATTTGCTACAATTGCAAGCTGAGTTGCTAAGAAGAGCAAAATTGTTGCAACTATAAAGCCATAGAGAGCATAATTGTTGGCACTACTAATGAGAACTCAAAACTATAATATTTCTCTTGGTACAAATTTTTAACGAATAATGAAATTATAGATTATTTTTATATAATGGGTTGAAGGAGTTACAAATTTGAATAGGCTTTTTATTGAACAATTTGTTCACTTATTGTTATTTGGTCTAATCTTGTTTTGTTTGGGTTATTTTTGTTGTTATTTGAGCTAATTTTTATTGTTATTATGTAAGCCATTTTTTTGGGGTTTAAGGTGTTAAGAATTATGTTTGGGAGGCCAAAATTATTTTTGGTGAAATACTAATGTCCACAACATTTTCACAACATATTTTATTTGACAAATTGTTATTGGTAGATAGAAAAATAATGTTAGTAATGTTAGTATTGGGTCCAAATTATTGTGAAAAATATTGTGGAGGTAGGATTACTCTTATTTTTGTTGAAACTAAATTGCCATGATTTTCAAGTCAGGGTGTTCAAAATTTTTATTAGAGTGATCAAAATAAGTTAGTTTAGCATGTAACTATGTTTTTGCAAGTCAGAGTGATGGTCTTGTGACCACCCTCACATACATGTAGAACCGCCAGTGAGGGGGACTGTTATAAAGTTGAGGCAGCTGATAAATGCTGATTAGTTCAAGCTTAGAGATACATATGTGGGCAAGTGGCTCGATTTGAGTGGGCCTGAAACCTTTTATTTTGGTGGGGGAGGGGGTGTTGTTTGAGATTTTTGTTTTGTTTTAATTGGATCGGGTCAGTTAAAGAAGTGTTTTGGGTTAGATTGTGGGTTATTAATAAAGAAGAAAGAACCACACTCGGCCTAAAACTACTCCCTTAAGGGAATAAAAAAATCTTTAGCTTAAGAAATTAGATATGAGATGAGATCTACAATTTATATTGTTCATTTTTTTTTTCTTTCTTAGAATGAAAAAAAAAAAAATACAATCTACAACTTCGGTAATATAAACTAATTGAAGAAATTAGACATGTGAATTTTCCTTTATCTATTTCTTATATCAAACAATATAGTCATAAATGTCAAATAACAAATTTCATTTTAAATTCAAAAAGAGAATTCCTAAAATTTAAGATTTTTTTTTCCTTTTACATTCAAAAAATAAATTACGGTTACTACTTATCTCTAAAGTTTATTCTTTTTACTTGTTTGAAAAAAAAAATTTCTAAATTATAATAAATGCAAATTATTATTTTTACCTCAAAAAAATAGAAGAGCCTCTAAGCACGCACGTAAATCCGTACTCAGGGGCTAGTAGTATACTAACAATCATGTAATAACCACATTATTATATGTACTTTACAGGGCAACCTTTCCACTGTAATTAAGAAACACTTGTAGTAGTTCTTGAATTTATTCTACCTTAGTTTAGACATTATAATAACTAGAAAAAAGAAAAACCCGTCTTTAATCCTTTGGCTTCAGTTCTCCAAAAGTCCTAGCTGACCTGCTATCAAAGTGAACAATTATTCAATATTGGGACTCGTCTCCATAATTCAAGTTGATTGTAGTTCCAGTTGAGAAATGGTATTTTGAAGATACATACGTTAAGCTACATCCACATATTATGTAGTATCTAATTCTAAGTTAACACAAAATTATAGAAGTAAGAAAATGTGAATAGCACAATTGATAATTTAATCCCTTAACCAAAATGGCTAGTCTACCAGGTTTATGCTTATCATTTTTTTATTTGATAATCATTTATGCTTATCATTTTATAACCCAACTTGGGCTCACGTTCATTTTCTACAACCTTTTTTTTTTTTTTTTTTTTTTTTTTTTTTTTGAGAATCATTTTCTACAACTTTCTTAATATCACTCGATCGCCCGTTTGCCTAATATAGATCCAGAAACCATTGGCCCATTAGCGCATTCAGTGGTTTGCTTGGACTGACCCATTAGCACATTTACTCCTTCCTTGCGACGCGATCATGGTCAGAATATATAATTACACTACAATAAAATATTCTATAATGGTGCAATAGTCACACAAAGATGAGCATTACTATCGTGCACGCAAACACTTTATATATTGTCGATCTGCCTAGTCCAACTTATTTTCACATTCACATAAAGAAATTGCTATGAATGACTGAAATTTAAAGTTATAAAAAGAAATTTTAACTCTCAACCAATGAATAAAAAAAATGAGAAAAAAGTACAAAGGTAAGATAAGTAAAAAATTGTTAGGATAGAGAGGGGAATTTTAATAATTTTTTTTTTTTTTGTGTATTTTATGACATACAATATAATACCATATATTATATATATAAAAAATAAAAAATAAAAAATCAATTCAATATATTAAATTAAACTTCCTTCTTCACCGCTCACGTTGTAGACTTCGTCAATTGCTTTAAACTTCTGCGTTCGACCCAACTACTACAACAACTATATATTTTGGGTTGATTTGGTGGAGGTGGATCAGAAATGGGTCTAAATAATTTGGTGATTGTATCTAGTACTTGATTATTATAATCTAACCCCCTTTTTTTTTTTTGGTTAATCGAATTCAACCAATTAGA
This sequence comes from Quercus dentata, assembly GCA_028216015.1. Classification (NCBI taxonomy): domain Eukaryota; kingdom Viridiplantae; phylum Streptophyta; class Magnoliopsida; order Fagales; family Fagaceae; genus Quercus; species Quercus dentata. The sequence continues at coordinate 6,843,616 of CP116447.1, forward strand.
TCTACGCTACAACGCGTAGTCAACCACTAGCCTTTTGGCATTATTGGCTTCTCAATTATCAGCCTGCTAGTTGATCAACTTGATCTTATCCACGCAAAAAAAAAAAAAAAGTTATAGATTATTCATTATTAGAGTCAACTATCTAACACCCAATCACCAAATTATTTAAACGACAGATTCTTTCTTGTCCACCACCACCAAATTAATTACCCTCAATAGTTGTTGTTCTGTTGTTGTGCTTAATCTGACTGTATTTTTGTTTTTTGTTTTGTTTTTTAAAAATCAATTGCTTGTTTATATTGTAAAATTTTGGCAAATTACAAAAACGCCTTTGAAATTTGGGTCTATTATTATTATTCTACAAAACTCTGTGGTTTTAGAAATTGTAAATTTGACCCCTACCTTTCGTTGGATTGAGATTGCATGTGCAGTTGCTCTTATTGGTTGTGATTTGAAAATTAACAACTCTTGAATAAATAAAAAAAGTTAAAATCAAAATTAAAAAGTGGAGAAGTAAAAAAAGAAAAGAAATGTTAACTTATTTTCATTAACCAATACTCTAATGGTATTGGTTAATGAAAATATTTTTAAAAATTTTTTATAGAAAAAGAAAAAAGAAAAAAGAAACTTTTTTTTACAACTTTTTATAAATTTCATAAAAATTTTATTAAAATTTTTCTGAAATAGTCCATTAACAAATATTCTAAAAACCGGCATTAATGGAACCTAAAAAAAAATTGTGATTGTAATAAGAAGACTAATTAAACCTCCTGTAATTATAACCGCATGGGACATTGTAAAAGAAGTTATAAACTGTTCCACCCCAGAGAGTTACATTACACCATATGTCTTAGAACCATAAGTCCCGCATGCTAAATACGGAATATTCATGTCTGAGTACATATATGATATATTTTGATCATCGTGGAGTGCATGTATGATATTATTATTATTATTTTGAGGAAGATGTATGATATTACTTGGTTACGTAAAAGATTAAAAAAAAAAAAAAATCTATAATTTCCCAACTGTCAGTCACATAGCGTTATACCCCACAAACATGTTTACTACTATTGACCCACCCAAACACTCGTATATATCGGTCGATAGTCCAACCTCCTTTCACAGAGATTGTTCTCATCTTACTCTCTTCGTAAAGATATAATAGCATCCATTCAATTCCAACTAAGAAATGGCGGAAGGAGCTTTGTTTAGTGTTGCTAAGGGAATCACAGATAAAGCGAGCAACCTCTTGGCCCAAGAGATTGTACTACTCTGGAATCTCAAAGACGATATGGAAAAGCTCAACGACACAGTTTTGACAATCAGTGCTGTGATTCAAGATGCAGAGGAGAAGCAACAGCACAACAATCAAGTTAGAGTGTGGCTGAAAAGGCTGAACGATGCACTTTATGAACCGTACGACTTGCTGGATGACATCTCCACTGAAGCTTTACGGCGGGAAGTGATGACACGGAATAAGAAAGCAAAAGAGGTACGCGTCTTCTTTTCCAAATCCAACCAGCTTGCATTTGGTCTTAAAATGGGTCATAAGGTTAAGGCAATGAATGAAAGGCTAGATGCTATCAAAAACGCTAAGGGGTTCCACTTAGATGAACGTCCTGTAGAGACACAAGTGGGGTGTTATAGAGTGAGAGAAACTCATTCTTTTGTATGTACTGAAGAAGTCATTGGGAGAGATAATGATAAGGAAGAGATTATAAAAATTCTTTTGGATCCCAATGTTGAAGAGAGTGTTTTGATCCTTCCAATAGCTGGACTTGGAGGGCAAGGGAAGACCACATTAGCTCAACTCGTATTCAATGATGAAAAAATCCAAAACCGTTTTGAGAAAGCTTTGGGTGTGTGTCTCTGATGACTTTGAAGTAAAAGTAATTGTTAAGAAAATTTTAGAGTGCGCAAAAAATAATAAACCAGAAGGCCTTGAACTGAACACATTGATTAATGAGCTTAATAAAGAAATTGATGGAAAGAGATACCTACTTGTGTTGGATGATGTATGGAATGAGGATCCTCACAAATGGTTTGAACGAAAAAAGCCTTTTAATGGTTGGGGCAAGAGGTAGTAGGATATTAGTGACTACACGCATTAATATAGTGGCAGAGACTGGCCAAAATGGCCATATACCACCTTTTTTGGAAATTTTTAGCAACAAAACACTGTTTCGGAAATAAATGGCACAGTACCACTTTTTTCTTAACTCGAGTTTCAGAAACTCGAGTTCCTCATCGGTCCGCCACCGTGGCACTGTTGAGTTGGATTTGTGCGAATAAAAAAAATTATGTGGTACTTGAGCTTGGTAAACTCGAGTACCATTTACACAATACTCGAGTATACCAAGCTCGAGTACATTTTATAAATAAAATGCAAAAAAAAAAAAAAAAAAAAATTACACAGTACTCAAGTTTGGTAAACTTGAGTACTGTGTAATTTTTTTTTTTTTTGTTTGGGGATAAACAACAAATAAACCTAAAGATAAAAATAAGTATTTTTTTATGTTTTTATTTATTTAAATAGAAGCATTGTAAAATATAGAGATTTTAATTTCGAAATATGAATTTAATTTTTACATTAATTAAAATTGTTCACTGTTTTCTCATAAAAATTATTCACTGTTTTCTGTATAAATGTAAGGTTGAATTTATTCAACCATCTAATTGGCTTTATTCCGTGCCAAATTTGCTTGTAATTCAGCATTTAGTAACCCTGTATTTAGGTGAGTTTGTTGTAAGGGTAGTGAGTGAGATAGAGTGAAGATTGCTCAAAAGTGTGCAAGAAAACAGAGACTCGCGGCTGGGACTCGCGGGTGACTTGCGGCCGCAAGCCGCTGAGAAGAAAAGACACGTGCCAAGCATCTTTGGAAGATGAACAGTCATGCTAGCTGGAGCACTACAGACAAAACAGAACAAGCGGCCATACGGTTAACTCATGATCTGGATCTCGCGACTTAGTCAAGCCGCGAGCCACCCCTGTTTTGTAAAACCCGACGTTTCACATTCCTCTCCCACTCAAGTATAAATACCCCTTTTACCCACGATTGAAAGGGGGCTTTCAGAGAGAATTTTGAGAGAGAAACCCTAAAGAAAAACAAGATTGTTTCACCCACAATCTATACCTTAAAGTCTCTTCAAATTCCTCTACTCTCTTCCTCTCCATTGTCAAATCCTTGAGAGGCATTATACCAAACCTGGTTCTCATCATCATCATCACTGTGAGACAGTTGTTTGGATTTACGGGAAGCGATTAGGAAGGAACCAATCTTCATTGGTTGATGCTACGGTCTAGTAGCGGAATCCGGGAAGCTAGAAAAGAAAAAGGTTCGTCGCAACCTCGTTGGAGCAAGAAGCTTGGAGGGCTTAGGTGCCTTTGGGTAGATTAGGCTTGGAGGGTCTATTCTTTGTCCTTGTATCCCAACCTGTATTTTCTAGTGGATTGTTTACCGCTTGGAGGGCGGCGGAGAGGTTTTTCGCCGAGGACTTCGGTTTCCTCTTCGATAACACATCGCGTGTTGTCTTTGTGTTTGCATCTTCCTTCCTCTCTATCTTTGCCTTTTTATTATCTCTGCTTTGTGGTTTTATTTTTGTTATGGCTTAGATAGTCTTTAACCAATTTCGTATTATAGCATGCGTTAAGTTTCCGCACACTAGTTGTTTGACATATTGCTTGTATTGGTTAAGTTGTAATTTGGGGGTCTAAACGTTCAAAGGTGTTTTGTACACGTTTTTGAACTTTCAATAAATAATTTCTACGATTTTGCATAAAATTATTTTCATTCAAAGCATTATTTATGAAATTGTTCGCTCTCTTTTTTGCATAAATTATTTCCTGTTCACTATTTAAAAAATTGTTTGCTGTTTTTCCATAAAACACCTAGTGAAATTGTGTTTTCTAAATTTAAAAGCCAAATATGAATGCTTTTTCATGTTTAAATTTCACAATAATCGAATTTGTTTTTCCGCATTGATAAAATCTGTTTCTACGTTAATAAAATTTGCTCTCTACACATCATGTTTCTTGTATTTTGAAGTTGCTTACCGCATTCATAAAATCTTTTTTTGCATTAATTAAAACTGTTCACTGTTTTCTCATAAAAATTGTTCACTCTTTTCTGCATAAATTGTTTTTAGCATTGGCGCGAGCTTATTGCACTTATATGGTTTTTGTGTTTTTTTTTTTTTTTTTTTTTTTGTTTAAATATGTAACCATATGAATAATGAACAAACTCCATGAAAGAAAAATGAATGATTCGTACAAATCACCTAATGGTAAATGCCTCGAAAAATTTGAATTTGTAAAAAAGTTTGAATTAGTTGAATGTAGAACTGCTCACTAAGTAAAACTATTTTCTGCATTAATTAAAATTGTTCACTGTTTTCTTATAAAAATTGTTCACTGTTTTTTGCATAAACTATTTCTAGCATTACGCACAAAATTATTTTCTGTTCAACATTATTTAAAAAATTGTTCACTCTCTTTTCTGCGTAAATTATTATCCATTCCTTTGTTTAAAAAATTATTCGCTGTTTTCCCATAAAATACTTAGGGAAATCGTGTTTTCTAAATTTAAAAGCCAAATCTGAATTCTTTTTCATGTTTAAATTTCACAATAATCAAATTTGTTTTTCTGCATTGATAAAATCTGTTTCTACATTAATAAAATTTGCTCTTTACACATCATGTTTCTTGTATTTTAAGAAGCTGCTTACCGCATTCATAAAATCTGTTTTTTGCATTAATTAAAAATGTTCACTGTTTTCTCATAAAAATTGTTCACTCTTTTCTGCATAAATTGTTTTCAACATTGGCGCAGTTATTGCACTTATATGGCTTTTTTTTTTTTTTTTTTTTTTTTTAATATGTGACCATATGAATAATGGACAAACTCCATGAAAGAAAAATGAATGATTCATACAAATCACCTAATGGTAAATGCCTCAAAAATTTGAATTTGTAAAAAAGTTCGAATCAATTGAATGTAGAACTGTTCACTAAGTAAAACTATTTTCTGCATTAATTAAAACTCATTCCTTTGTTTTCTTATAAAAATTGTTCACTTTTTTCTGCATAAACTATTTCTAGCATTCTGCACAAAATTATTTTCTATTAAGCATTATTTAAAAAATTGTTCATTCTCTTTTCTGCGTAAATTATTTTCTGTTAACTGTTTAAAAAATTGTTCTTTGTTTTCCCACAAAACACCTGGTGAAATCGTGTTTTCTAAATTTAAAAGCCAAATTTGAATGCTTTTTCATGTATTTCACAATAATCGAATTTGTTTTTCTGCATTGATAAAATCTGTTTCTATGTTAATAAAATTTGCTCTCTACACATCATGTTTACTTTGTATTTTGAAGCCGCTTACCGCATTCATAAAATCCATCTTTTGCATTAATTAAAACTGTTCACTGTTTTCTCATAAACTGGTCAATCTTAGTGAACAGTTCTATATTCAACTAATTCAAACTTTTTTACAAATTCAAATTTTTCGAGGCATTTACCATTAGGTGATTTGTATGAATCATTCATTTTTCTTTCATGGAGTTGTCCATTATTCATATGGTTACATATTTAAAAAAAAAAACACAAAAACCATATAAGTGCAATAACTGCGCCAATGCTAAAAACAATTTATGCGAGAAAAAGAGTGAACAATTTTTATGAGAAAACAAATGAAAGCAGTTTTAATTAATGGAAAAAAAAGATTTTATGAATGCGGTAAGCAACTTCGAAAATACAGTAAACATGATGTGTAGAGAGCAAATTTTATTAACGTAGAAACAGATTTTATCAATGCGGAAAAACAAATTCGATTATTGTGAAATTTAAACATGAAAAAGCATTCAGATTTGGCTTTTAAATTTAGAAAACACAATTTCACTAGGTGTTTTATGGGAAAACAATGAACAATTTTTTAAATAGTGAACAGAAAATAATTTATGCAAAAAAGAGAGTGAACAATTTCATAAATAATGCTGAACAGAAAATAATTTTATGCAAAATCGTAGAAATTGTTTATTCGAAAATGTTGAATAATTTTTATGAGAAAACAGTGAACAATTTTAATTAATGTAAAAATTAAATTCATATTTCAAAATTAAAATCTCTATATTTTACAATGCTTCTATTTAAATAAATAAAAACATAAAAAAATACTTATTTTTATCTTTAGGTTTATTTGTTGTTTATCCCCAAAAAAAAAAAAAAAAAAAAAAAAAATTACCAAACTCGAGTTTACCAAACTCGAGTACTGTGTAAATTTTTTTTTTTTTTTTTTGCATTTTATTTATAAAATGTACTCGAGCTTGGTATACTCGAGTATTGTGTAAATTGTACTCGAGTTTACCAAGCTCGAGTACCACATAATTTTTTTTATTCGCACAAATCCAACAAATCCAACTCGGCGGTGCCACGGTGGCAGGGCGATGAGGAATTCGAGTTTTTGAAACTCGAGTTCGGGAAAAAGTGGTACTTTGCCATTTATTTCTCAAACAGTGTTTTGTTGCTAAAAATTTCCAAAAAAGGTGGTATATGGCCATTTTGGCCGGCAAAGACTACCCAAACAGTTCAACCATACATGTTAAAGGGTCTAGATGATGAAAAGCCTTGGTCTTTATTTAATTAAGCGGTTTGCATCCGCAAAAGGGCAAGATTTAGAGAATTCATTAATCAAGGCAATATTGGAATGGAAATCGTTGCGAAGTGTAAAGGAGTCCCTCTTGCTATAAGGACATTAGGAAGCGTATTGTACTTTAAAAACCCAGAAAAAGAATGGTTGTCCTTTAAGGTTAATGAACTTTCAAAATTAGCTCAAAAAGAAAATGATATCCTACCAACACTTAAGTTGAGCTATAATCATCTTCCGTCATATTTGAAGCAGTGCTTTGCTTATTATTATTTATTTCCAAAGGATTACAAAATTCATAAAACAACATTAATTAAAATGTGGATGGCTCAAGGGTTCATTAGGTCTTCAAGTCCAAACCAATACTTGGAAGGTATTGGTCATGAGTATTTTATGGATTTGCTTTGGAGATGATTCTTTTAGGAAGTTGAGGAAGATGAAAGAGGTAATATACTACAATTTAAAATGCATGATCTTATGCACGATCTTGCAAAATCAATAGCAAAGATCTCGATAGCACCACTTTTTATTTAAAAGGGGAAGATATTTATGAAAAAACACGTCATGTATCATTTGATAGAACGTTTCTCTTATCATCGGGAATTCCAATCTTGTTGTATAAAACAAGCAGGATAAGAACATTTCATTTGCCAAGTGAATCAAGATACGAATATGCACTCTTGGATGAGTCAACTTGTAATGCAATTGTTTCAAGTTTTAAGTTCATACGCTTGTTGGATCTACATAAAATGAATATTGAAACAATTCCAAGTTCTATCGGGAAGTTGTGGCATTTAAGGTATCTCGATCTATCCAATAATCCTATCGAGATGCTTCCTAATTCCATCACAAGATTACATAATTTGCAAACACTAAGGGGCCGTTTGGTCACCCTTTCCAAAATACAATGTTCAGTGTTTAAACACTGAACACTAGTATCCAAAATTTTAAAAAATGCGTTTGGTCAACCTCATGTGTTCTAGGTTGTTTGAAAATTGTTGCTCCCAAAACAATGTTTGAACAACGTGTTTTGAAATCAAGTTGGAGTAGATTTTAAAACAACAAAATAGTTTTCCAATGGCACTTCGGTAATAAAAGTGAGATTCGAACGGGGCCCACCTAGTTAGCTTTTTTTGGTCGTCTATCTCCTCTCTTTACTTTCGTCTCTTCTCACGCCCCAAAGATCACACCAGCTGCAGTGAACCCGGAACTCTCCACCCACCTCCATAACTCCCTTCACTCGGCGTCATTCCACCTCACCCCTCATGGACCTAGCACCATTAATCAACCGAACCAAAGGCCATGCGTCTTCTACACACACCGCATCACCAATAACCCTTTCTCACAGTAATCCCTTTCTCACAATTAATTCCTTACCTACGAAGCTCTGTTGCTAAGGGAAATTGTTGCATTCTCACACGGTTCGAAGGGCTTTCGGGTAAATATTTCTCAATTGGGGTTTTTCCGATTGGTGAGGAATACAGAAAAAAAAAAAAAAACCCAAAAAACTGAGAAATCTGTGTGAGTGATTCGGAATGGTTCAGTCTTTAGGCAAAAACCCATTGACAAACAAGGTGAAAGTCAGATTCGAACCTGGATCAAAATACGGCTCGACAACTCGGCGGCGACAAAAGCTCGATTACTTGCTAGGTCTTGGAGTGCCGACGGTGGAGATGAGCTCCGACAAACATAAAGCCCAGCCTTGGATCTTCTTTGGCGTCGATGGAGATGAGGACTGCATGGGTTTGGTTTTTTGGTTTTTCGCTTTGAGGGAAGACTCAAGAGAAAGGGATAAAGACGGAAGAGAAGGGATAAAAAAGGGATTAAAAAATTGTTATTTAATACGTGGTCAGTTTTCTTTTATCATTAAAAACACACATAACAAACACATATTTTACATTTTTTGAACACTGAAAAATGTTGTTTAAACCATGATACCAAACACATTTTTTTTTGTTTTATTCACACTAAAAACACGTTGTTCAACAACACTTTTTAAACCACAATTTTCACATCTTTTTAAACAACAATTTTTGAAAACTATGACCAAACGGACCCTAAAACTCTTTGAATGTCCAATTAAACAATTGCCCAAAGATATTAACAAATTAGTCAACCTCAAGTATCTTGAGATGAATAAATGTTGGCATTTGACTCATATCCACGTGGATTGGGGCAATTAACTAAACTTCGGATATTGTCAAAATTTGTGATGAGTCAGAATAGCTGTTTAGATTATTTTAGGCACCATGGTGGATTGAAGGAACTCAACGGGCTAAACAAGCTGAGAGGAACACTAAAGATTAAGGGATTGAGACACGGGAAAGAATTTGCATCAAAATCTAAGGATTCAAATATGAAAGAGAAAATACATCTTCAAGACTTGACGTTATCAAATCTTCAAGTGACTCTTCGTTATACCCAAGTCTAGCATTGGGTATAGAGTTAAGAGTTACACAAACAGAGTTCTAATGATTTGGGGGGTCGTGTATGAAGTGAAAAGCCGGGTTCAGAGAGGAGCGGCGAAAATGGCCAACCGGCCTTAAAAACGAAACTATCTAGTTAGTAGGCTCTCTTTAGAAACATATTTCGTTTATAGCATCTCGAGTCTTAAAGACTCGATTTTGGGCTTCAAAATCGAGTCTTTAAGGCTCGGTTTGTATATCTTCGACGACGCCCCGATGTGGCGAGTTGCCATCTGGCATTGACATGGAAATCGAGTCTCTTAGACTCGATTTCCACGTGTACGCCAATCTGGAAATCGAGTCTTAGAGACTCGGTTTCCAATTGGGGTTTTTCAAAATTAACGTCTTCGTCTCTATTGCATTTGTCTCACTTTCACTCACACTCACACTCACACTCACACCCTCTCACTCTCACACAAACCAGAGCGCTCTCACTCTCTCACCCTCACTCTTACATTTTCATTTCCCACACTCACAAAACTCTCTCATTTTCTCTCTATCTCTCACACGGCCTCTCACATTCACACACGCTCACACACACACAGAACTCTGCCGGCGTCGACGAGCGAGCCCCACCAAGCCCAGCCCGGCTACGACGCCGAGGAGGTCGAGCCCAGCCATCGGCTCCTCTCCTCGTCGATCTCTCTCTCCCTCACTAGGAGATCCTTTCTCCTTTTCTCCTCTCTCTCATTACCACCCCCATACCCATTCATTTTTCCTCACCATACCCATACCCATACCCATTCCGATTTTGGTTGGTAAGTTATTTATATGATTTTTGTTTTGATTATTGTGAAATTTTGGGTTTGGATTTGGATACTTAACATCTAGGTTATTTATTTAATTTTCGGTTTTGATTTTTGTGAAATTTGGGTTTGGATTTTGTGGTAGATACTTTATTTAATTTTTATTTTATGATTTTTATGAAATTTGGGTTTGGTTTTGGTGAGTGCGGATGACATTCAACTCTCTTTGGTCAAGTCAAACTTGCTTGGTTACCCATTCCGATTTTGCTTGGTAAGTTATTTATTTGATTTTTTGTTTTGATTATTGTGAAATTTTGGGTTTGGATTTGGATACTTAACATTTAGGTTATTTATTTAATTTTCAGTTTTGATTTTTGTGAAATTTGGGTTTGGATTTTGTGGTAGATGCTTTATTTAATTTTTATTTTATGATTTTTATGAAATTTGGGTTTGGATTTGGTGAGTGCAGATGACATTCTTGCTTGGATAGTGCATATTGTTGCCGCCATCCTTAAGACTTTCCAAATTTCTCGGCTTCGAGGTTAGATTGTTATTCTTTGATTAGGATTATAGCTTTTAGGAGAGAATTGTATATCTCATTAGGCCCATTTGCTTGTCTATTAGGAGCTTAGAACTTACAAGTTTATATGAAATAGTTATCTCATATATTTAAATGTTATAGTACCATTACAAATTACTAGATTATATGCATATAAAAAAGCAGTTAGTAGTTTGCTATTGAAAATCACTATGGATGGACTAAATCTAAGTGTTAAACATTTCTAGATTTAGACCATCTATAATGATTTTCTGGAGTCCAACCGTCCAAGATATCCAACTTTGAAACCTCGTCGGCCTTTTCATCGGTTTCCTTGGACCCTACCTCTGTAGAAATTTGTATTACAAGATTTATATTATGAGATTGTAGGATCTTCATTTACAAAGTTTGACAAGAATGCTCTTGGTGTATTTTATAATAATGTTATATTAATAATTTCAAAATGCAATACATTTTGTTTTTAATGTACTACATTCACGTTTTTGATGCTCTTAGAACTAGTCTAGATAGGTGATTACCGAATACAACCCAAACAAATGAAAAAAAAAAAAAAAAAAAACTTCCAAGTAGAAATCGAGTTTCTAAAACTCGATTTCCCTTTGAATCACGTTTCGGTTTACACCTACAGGAATGCAAAACAAATGAAAAAAAAAAAAAAAAAACTTCCCGGTGGAAATCGAGTTTCTAAAACTCGATTTCCATTTGGGTGGCATTATTGCAAATAAATTACAATAAGCTAAAAAACACTTCAATGGAAATCGAGTTTTAGAAACTCGATTTCCACCGGGAAATACTTCCCCCTAAAAAATTTTCCTCTCGGGTAGGGAGGAATATTGCCCTGTGGAAATCGAGTTTTAGAAACTCGATTTCAAAGGAAATATTTTCAAAAAAATGCCACGTTCATCGGAAATCGAGTTTCTAAAACTCGATTTTGAGTTCGATGGAAATCGAGTTTTAAACTCGATTTCCACCGGGAATTTTCCTCCCAACCCGAGAGCAAAATTTTTAGGGGAAGTGTGAGAGCAAACTTCCCAAAGTGGAAATCGAGTTTCAAACTCGATTTCCATTGACCGTGGCATTTTTGTAAATTGGTTTGTGTATATTATTTGCGATAATGCCACCCAAATGGAAATCGAGTTTTAGAAACTCGATTTCCACCGGGAAGTATTTTTTTTTTTCCCGCTTGTTTTGCGATCTGTAGGTGTAAACCAGAATTACTTTTGTCCCTTCCCTTACAATGGTAAAAGAGATCTAGAACACATCACATGGTCGGCGGTAAAGAAGTAGATACAAGCATAATCACCAATCAAGGAGAGAGTACATCAGATGCAAACAATCGGATTCAAACGATTTATTATTCATGGGCATTTTAGTTGCCCTTAGCACACAAAAACAGTCAATACATTATCATCGGTTCAAACAAGGTCATTTGTGGTTGAAGTTGGCAAAGTAGTAGCTACATTGCCAATGCCATATCATTGCATTACGTGCAAAACCCGCACAACGCAATTAATGTAACGAGTACAATGGATAACAAATGTTCAATTAGCACAATATTTAGCAATAAACAAAATAAAAACTAAGTCAATACAACATAGTCTACATGGTCGTCTAACACTTGTCCATACCGATACAACATACTCTACATAGTCACCTATAACTTTTCCATACTCGATACAACATAGTCTACATAGAATTTGCTGCACTTGTCCATACCGAACATAACCACAAGTCCCACGTACAATGCCATTCAAAAATCCAGTCTCCGCTACCACGACAACCACGAAGGTACAATTGTTAGTTTCCAAATGTGAAGAACAACAACCAAATGACATTCTCGAGCATATTATATAAAAACAAAGTGACAACACTTACCTAGTTTGCAAAGACTACCACTTGTCGAAGCCCCATGGGAATTGGGACATCATCTGCGGTTATGCCCCTCTTGATGACACACTCCACATCGTTGCCTTGGTTGAATCTCCCTCAAGTCCGAATCTTCCCTCCGGCTTCCCCGTTCTCGGCGTATTCCATCCATTTCATTCCTTAATCTTGACTTCACAGGACGACCTTTGCCCCGCAACAGGTGTGGGTTAAGCACCCACCGTGGTCCGCAAACATCCCTCCACAATGACTCTGATTTTGGCACCACAAAATGATGTGAATATGTCTCGAATGGCGTTGTTCAAAATCGTAACATGGGTCAATATAGCTGGTCGCATCGAGGTGCGAGACCTTTAAGAACTTTAATTGCATGTGAACAAGGGATCTTCAAGTTTTGCCACTTTCCACAACCACATGTTTGCTCAATTACGTGCACTTCATGGCTATGGTTTCCCCCTCCACCTCTATGGTCGTTATACGGGGTAACCACTTGATATACACCAATTTCATGATTAAAATTCCTCAGAGTGTGTCCTGCAGTTTTCCGCTCATTTTTGTTGTAGATCTTCATTGCATAATCACTCCACACCTTACCTTGAGAGAGATCAGAAAGAATATTTTCATGTCGATCGTAGAAATATGCAACAAGTTTGGACCATGTGAACTCAACCATTGCAAAGCAATGGGCAAACCGCGGGCACCTTTAAGTACCCCATTAAAACACTCAGAGATATTGTTTGTCATTGCCCCGTAACGTCTTCCACCATCCTGCGGATGGGTCCATTTGTCAACATCCTCACTCATTAGATATGTGTAAGGCATATAGCGTAAGATGTGGCGATCGTGAGAGGGTCTACACCCCTCAGTAAATTAATCTCGGCCTCCTTAATGGTTTGCATTATGGACGTGAATTTTGCTTCATGAGTCGCATATCCAGCTTTCAAGGCCAATGCCTTTAAAGTCGGGTCCTTAAATTTTGTGTTGAAGTTGCTAGCAACATGTCGAAGGCAATATCGATGATATACCTGTTCTCTTCCGTCCTCACCTATAGGCCACTCTCGAATGGCGCATCCGATACCTTTATGTCGGTCAGAAATAATGCAAATGCCATCCTTAGGTATGACATGCTCTATGGAAGTCCTAAGACACTCTAAAAACCAACCCCAACTAGGCCCCCGACTCTGTCTACAACAAAGAAAGGCGAGAGGCAAAACCTTTTGGTTAGCATCAATTGCCATTGCAATCATCAACACCCCTTTGTATTTACCATACAAATGAGTCCCATCAATCTTCGATCACCGGCCTGCAATATTTGAATGCAGCAATGCATGGAGCGAATGCCCAATATACATAGCGAAGTACCGCAATACCTTCGTATGGCCTAGGTATGGTGTGATAGCTGTACTTGGTACCTGAGTCCCGATCCAAGTATGCCAACAACAATTTCCGCAACCTTTGGTAAGACTCCTCCTAATCCCCAAATATCTTAGCAATTGCCTTTTGTTTTGCGTCCCATACTTTATAGTAAGAAAGCTCATGATTATACTTAGTACGTATGATCTCCCGAGCTCATCAATACGAGCGAGTGTGATTTTGTCGCAATTTTTCCACAATTTCGATGCAACAAAATTAGAATCCATCATTCTACCGTCTCTTTGCAGGCCAAAGGGTATACAAGTGTGTGGACCCACATAAGACGTGACCACCCACAGACCATTAAGTTTATTCTTCATGAATGCCCCAACATACCACTTGCGAGTTGTCATCAACGTATGCGACGCACAATTTTGTGGTGCTCGACCTCCAGGTTATAAAATTTCTATTATCCTTTGCTGCGTATATTGTCAATGCACGTTTCACCGCCGATTTATTTGCAAAAGTCAACCCTTTACAAAAATGCATCCCATCTTGCCAAGTACAAACAAATGGTTCTAATAGACGTGAAGGATCAAACATATTTTCCCAAGTATTTGCGTAGAATGAGTCAAGAGGGAGGTCCAGAGCCGGTGGTGGTCGTATTTGTATCACGCTGGATGCCAATATCATCGTCTGCATCACCTTCATCATGGAACTCCATATTTTCCTCTTCAAAATGGGGAACAACTTCATGGTCATCCACATCGTTCTCAAGGTCGCCTCGTTCAATCCTCTCTTCGTACTCATCCACACCATCAATACTTTCACCATCATTCGTAGCATGATCTTCGTCTTCGTCTTCAACATAGTCTTCGTCTTCGTCATCCTCCTCTAAATGTGTCTCTTGACAATGGAGGGTTTCACCGATATTTACAACATGATCTTGAGATGGGAGCATATAATCTCCCATTGTATACCCTCCCATTGCAAAGTGCATCCATCATCAAGGGTCTGTAAATTGTAAAGACGTAGTTGTTTGTTGCACCATCTCGTATCAACTTCATAAGCGACTCGAACTTATGTACAACTCAAGCAAATATTTACTTGGGGCATTTTTGGATCCTATTAAACATCATCTTCACATGTTTGTCTTCTTTAATCGCCATATACCCGTAATTTATCTGTTCATGTAGGACTTCTTGTGGGTAACGATAAATAATCTTGATGTCATACCAAGCGAGTTCAAATTCAATTCGTCCATTATTTTCAACTTCAAATCATTCAACGTCTTCAACTTACGACGTATCATCATGGGGTAGCATTGGATACCCGACCCGTAAATGGAAATCCCTCAATCCCCAGGATTGTTAAGGGGTCCACCGTAGTATACATTTATATCAATATTCTTGAGGATGTTGTGAACCTATTAAAGAGTCAAGTATAATATGTTAGCGACATATTTTTTTCTTTCATTTAACATCAATTACAAAACCTTTTCTATCTACTCAAAGTACAAAAATCACAAATTCTCACCCCACAATTGCATATACTCACCCCACATCACATACAAACACACTCAATCATTATCATTTCGTACTCAAACAAATAAAAAACTAAAAACAAAACTCACCCCCATTACAAAATTTCAACTCGGCTCCAACTAATATAAATTAAAATATCAAACCAAACAACAAGAAAAATAGCCATGATAAAAGCCTAGCAATACAAATATATATCTACAATATTTTTACTTGTTATAAAATCCTAGCAAATATATACATTAACTTGCAAAAATAGTCATGATAAAAGCCTAACAATACAAACATATATCTACAATATTTTTTACTTTGTATAAATCCTAGCAAATTATATACACTAACTTGCAAAAATAGTCATGATAAAAGCCTAACAATACAAATATATAACTAAATATATTTTTTACTTTGTATAAAATCCTAGCAAATATATACACTACCAAATATAACTTCTTACAAACCCCACATTTGCATATTCACATACAAACACACCCAATCATTATCATTTGTTTCCAAAATAAAATAAAAATAAAAAATCATTAATTATACTAAAAAAAAAAAAAAAACTAAACACACAACTCAACTCCATTACAAACCTTCAAATCATTCTATCAAAAATATAAAAAAACAATATCAAACCAAACAAAAAATTAGTCATGATACACATACCCATCAAAAAACCTAATAATATATATATATATATATATATATATATATATATATATATATATATATATATTATATTTATATATGTAACTAACAATTAGAGAGATTGAGAAACCTTACGACATGAGGATGTGGGGTGAGTTGATTTGAAGTTTGTAATGGGGTGAGATTTGTATGAGAGTAAAATAGCACAAATTTAATTTTATCTTTGAAATGAAAATGAGTGAGAGGAAGGATGTGGGTACTAGCATGTGTGTACCTATAAGCCGGACAAACCGAATGTAACCTACAATGAGTGAGCATGTGCAAACCGCAAAGGCGTCGAGAGAAAACCCCGGACGGACAAAAAACCAGGTGAAATGTGGGACTTGACATGACCGGACATCAGAC
Organism: Quercus dentata; assembly: GCA_028216015.1. Taxonomy (NCBI): domain Eukaryota; kingdom Viridiplantae; phylum Streptophyta; class Magnoliopsida; order Fagales; family Fagaceae; genus Quercus; species Quercus dentata. The sequence continues at coordinate 6,859,861 of CP116447.1, forward strand.
ACGATTAAAAGAGTAATATAGCACTCAAAAATCGAGTTTTTGAAACTCGTTTTCCAGCTGGAAATCGAGTCTTAGAAACTCGATTTGCACGTAGAAATCGAGTCTAAAAGACTCGATTTCCAGCTGGACCGTTCCACCCCGTACAGGCGAGATCACACTAGAAAATCGAGGCTCAAAATCGAGCCTCTAAGGCTCGAGATGCTATTAAGGAAATATGTTTCTAAGGAGAGCCTACTAACTAGATAGTTTCGTTTTTAAGGCCAGTTGGCCATTTTCGCCGAGAGGAGCCCTTCCTCTCTGTATTCCCAGCTTTTCCTTCCTTCCTTCTTTCTTTTACTAATACACTGATGGTTTTCTTGGCTCACAAACAAAGCAAGTCTTGAAATTGTGAACAACTAAGAGAAAAATCAACCGGGAACACTTTGTTTCAGTCAGTTATGTTCTGGGTCGACTTCCTCTGATCAGCTTTTGCGGTTTTTCTGGGTATTTTATGATGAATACCATAGGTGGCAAATGGTTCTGTGGAAATGTTAAACTGGTTAGAGAAGCTCTCCTGCCTTTTGGCACTGAAAAGCGGTTATGTTGATTGTTCTCTCAAAGACACCATCCAATTTGTTACCAAGTTGTTTTAGATGTGTGCTACAGGTTAAATTGTGATGTTAAGCTACTTGGAGAAGCTTTCTTGAGTGTTAGCCATATAAAATGATTGTTGAGGTAGCTCTCTCAAAGACACATGATCCGTGGCTAAGTTGAGGAGGCAAATCTCCTTTGGCATAGATAAACCTGACAGAAACTTTGGCTTCATTTTGGGGCAAATCTCCTTCGGCAATATTTATTTCAAACAAAAAAAAAAAAAAAAAAAACCATTGGGTATAACGAAGAGTCACTTGAAGCCTTGCTCCCACACGGTCCACTTTCAAATCTGCAACAATTGTGTTTAAATGAATACGGTGGAGTGAAAATTCCAAGTGGGATTTCATTACTTTCAAATCTTGTAAATTTTTCCTTATATGGCTGTAACAGATGCCAACATCTGCCACAGTTGGATCAATTTCATTCTCTCAAAACTCTCTATCTTAGGCGAATGAATGATTTGGAGTACATATCAGAGAGAGAAAACAACAGGGAGTTCTCTGATTCTTCATTCCTCCCATCTCTAAAGCAACTCAAAATTGAAGATTGCCCTAATCTAAAAGGATGGTGGCAACGACAGAGGGATTCTGTTGAGGAGCTCCATAAGCATTCACTGCCTTTGTTTCCTCATCTTTCCTACTTAAGAATTTGGAAATGCCCTAAGCTAATATCCTTACCTCTATTTCCATATCTCGAAAGCTAGTGCTGAGTAAATGTAGCTTGAATCCATTGGAGCAACCACTGAGAATGGAGGTGATAAACACGGCAACCCCAAAGAACCTAACATCAATAGCAGTAACATCAACCTCTTCTTCTTCTACACTTGCTACTTCCTCGTTCATCGCTCTATCCAAATTGAAGTCCATGTCAATTGCGAATATGGAGGAAACACTGTCCAAGGAGTTGATGTGCAACCTCATTTCTCTCCAAGATTTAACGATAGATAATTGTTGTGGTCCTCTCCCTCTCTCTCGACATCTCACTGCCCTTCAGAATTTGACAATTAGTTGGTCTGAAGAGGTTGATTTAACAAACGATGGAGATGAGATGGAATGGCATGGCCTTCAGAGCCTTCACTACCTACGGTTCTACTAGCTTCCAAATTTGGCCACTCTACCGGTGTGGATTCAACATCTCAACTCTTTGCAAACACTCGAGATTTGGTATTGTACAAGTTTGTTGGCTATACCGGAGTGGATCTGTAACCATACCTCTTTGCAGACACTGCAAATTTTGGAATGTCCCATCTTATCGAAAAGATGCGAAAGGGAAGCGGGTGAAGATTGGAGTAAGATTGCGCACATCCCACACTTGGATATCAGGTAGCTATCTGAGTCACTCTTTTATCCCAGTCCTTGATAGAACATCAAAAATCCAGTTTCTTCTATTTCACTAAAATTTCCTGGTAATTAAATTTCAGATTATGAACCTACTCTTACGATTTGGAGCTTAATCAAACCTTTTGGGTGCTGCAATTGCTCGACAAGTCAACAAGCTCACTGGTAGTATCCCTTTTCTTTTTCCTCTTTTAGATGCTCATAGGATATTCATTCTTTAATTTATAACTTCCCATATTAGGAAAAAGAATATGTCAATTTTCCCAAATCTATTTCTTCGTTCTAGCAAATTACATCTTTGTTTCTTGAACTGAGTTGATGAGTTGTTTTGTTTTATATGCTTCATTTCTAACTGTGTAAACTGAGTAAAATTGGGTACAAGATGATATTTGGTAATATTGTGAGAAGAATAAAATCTGGTAGCCATTCTGCAGGAACTAGCATGTATTCGGTTGATTCAAATTCAATTTCTTGTTATATATCTAAATAATGATAGACCGTTTAGTATCTGAGTTAACAAAGTAATTTTTGTATTTCATCTTGATTTTGTCAAGTAGCTTAGTTTTCATATTAAAAACACTGTTTGATATTTAAATCAACAATGGCTATCTAACAGAAGAGAATAAATGATTATATTTCCAACTATAGTGAAAAACAATCTTGATACTGAATAGTCCTCACTTTTCAGTTTTTAATAAAAAAAATTCATTTCTTGTAGGAGTGGTATCATTCAGTAAGGGATTTAGCACGTGTCAAGAAGCTTCATTCTATTTATATATGTAAACAATTTTCTGGATGGCTTACAAGGTGAAGGCGAGGTCCTGTCTCAGTCAAGCTAAATGAAAAAGATCTATTCTTTTAAACGTGCACATCCACTCTGTATGCTTCTCTTGAATGGTGGTGAGCCCTCTTTCTCTCTCTCATCTATTGATTGTGGAGATTTTCTCTTTGGGTTGATGTAATTTTTATTTATTTTTGAAGTGGGTGGGTATTTCACTTTTAGGAGATTGAAGCAAGAAGCAATGCAGGGAAACGGAGAGGTGGATTGGCCGCTGATATTTGTGTCCTCACCAGTGAGGATTGCCCAAAGATTTGTAAATACTGGAAATTCATCAGTGTCCTATCTTACTAAAAAGATGCAAAAGGAAGTAGGATTTCCATAGATTTTGTTACATCCTAGAGTTAGAAGGGTATCCATTTCAGTGGTAAGAAAACCTATGTCTAAATCACTGTTTTTTCCCTGTCCTTGATAGAAATCAAAATCCAAATTTCTTCTTTGTTCTCTCCAAGAAATGGAGCTTAATGAAAACTTTTTGGTTTCAACAATGGTGTTAGTATTTTTGTTTTCTACAACTCAAAAAAATCTGTGAATTTTCCTTTTATCAATTTCTTATTTATATCATGGTATCTGAAACTGAGTTGGTTAGGTGGCGTAGCTGGATGCCATGGTTTCTCACAGTGTAATTTGTAAATGGTGTCAAAATTGGCACTTGGTGATATAGTGGTAATGTTTGTGGGGGAGGAGTAAATCTAGCGTATACATCTACAGTACAGAAATTAGCTCATTGTGCAGTATTTGTGTTTATTCCTTTTTCATGTTGTGCATTAGCTACAATTGATGATGACAACCACAACAAAAATTCACAAAATTCAGGTTATGTTGCGAAGAACTATTTTGTCAATAACAGTATAATTTTTGCATTTCCTCCTTATTTTGTTTAGTATCTTGCTGTTAATTGAAAAGAAAGGTGCTACACTTGGTGTTTTAGAAGTTCACAATTTTAGGGGTGGATTTCACCTGGTGCTGCACTTGGAGTTGATTTCACTTTTTAAAATGAATCAGTCACCCTTAATTAAATGGAAATTGTTCCTATATTTTATTGAAAAAAATAAAAGTTCCATATTTTTCTATCTATATAAATTTTTAGATTACTAGTTGCCTTGGGTTAAGATCATAAGCTGATGTTAATGCTCAAATTGGTACCCAAACAAAGGGACTATTATTTTTCCTGATGGTTACATTTTAGTTATTGTATACTCCTGCTGGTTAGATGTTATGAAGGTAATAAAATACAAGTGTTTAGTTCACAAAATAGAAATAGTGTTTTATTTTACCTCGCTTTTATTATGGTGACAGGAACAGTTAGGGAGGAACAGTTTTCTTTTTGGATATGCTTCATAATACTCATTATTGTTTATTACAAAACTAGATATCCAGTATGTGTTGATTACTGTTGTTGTCAATACAGACTTAATATCAACTATTCTTTCTATAAGCATTAGCATCAGAACCAGATGCATCATTTCATTGTGTAGCTGCAGAGTTTGGTCGTGCTGATTTATGTAGGCAGCTTTCCATAACAATTTCTGCCATCTCTTAAATTTGTGACACTTGATTTAGAAAAGAATTCAAATAATTTGAATAAAGGGGCTAGTGACCTCATTAAATTTTTGAAAGCAAGACCCTTGCATTAAAATATGATCTGTGAAAGGTAAGTTTGATTTTCTTTGAAAGAATTAGCCATGGAGGTAAGTCACATACAGTATCATAAATTCCTAACCTTCCCCTCTAGATTCCTTTTTGTCATTTGACTCTTCCTTCACCTCTTCACGACCTGATTCTAACTGAATTTTCATAGTATTGGCTTAGTTAGTACAGTTTAGCTGTACCTATTAAGGTGGATGGGCAACTGGGTTTTTCCCATTTCTTTTGTTGGGGTGAGATGAGGGGTTGGAAGGAGGGAGAAAGAAAAAAATATTTTCTGGTAGAGAATACAAAAATCCCATTGAATTCTTTCTTGCGAAGAAGTTTGCAGTGAAAGTGGATACCTGTTCTTGATGGTTAGATTACCTTGTTGAGCGCTCGATAATCAATGCACAACGCTATCGTTTCTTCTGGAATAAATAAAACAGGGGCTTCCCAACCTTTCCCCCAGCAAGATAGGGAAAAACTGCCTTGGAGGCTGGAATATAAATAGGCTCCAATGAGTTCCTGAAATTTTTTCCTGCCTTGAAATGAGGAATTTAATTCCATAAATACCAGTCTAGCTCTATCTTAATTTTTCCCTTTCATTAGGTACGGTGAGTTTATCGGTTACTGGATTTTAGAAGAAGCCTGAGCAGTGTTTATACTAAAGCCAACAAGTTTAAGAGTGCATGTTTCTTCAAACGTAGCTGGCAATATGATTATGCAGAAAACTATTAGAAAAAGGAATGGTAACTATCTCATTTACCAAATTTATCTTTTCTCATAAATTAGGTTTCATTTTTTGGAAGTTTATTTGCATTATGGTTGTCATATTATTAGTTTCCTCTCCTGTTCTCTTATTATTTCACTCAAACAGAGCTTTGGTAGGTTCTAATGAATGAAGATCATAGCTTGTTGTTGGAGAAGATTGCAGAGTACTCCCTAATGTCATAGATAGCTTAATTTTGTGGTAAATGATTCTTGGAATTTTCACCATTTGTGATGTTTGTTAGTCATTAATGTTATATTTTGTGCATCTCAAACTACCTCTATTCCTACATAACAGTTTCATAAAGCTTCTGATAGAAATTAATAAGAACTATCAAGAAAAATATTTTAATCTGGAATAAAGATGCAATTAGTTACTACAACAGGCTTTGATATTATATTATTTCTCTATTTGTAGAGGTCCAGATATGATGCATATATGTCGATGAGAAAGCTATCTGATCTTGCTCTAATAGCAAAGTGGTAGATACAATTTACTAAAGAAAATAAGAAATTAGCATTATCATGATCCATGTTCAACTGACTAGCTGATTTGCAAGGAAGATATGTGATTTTCCAGTGAGATGGCTCCTAAGACTTTCCATGAACAACGATTGCTTGTGAGTGCATTCAACTCATTAGCATGACATTTGCTTTTATCTTTGAAATCGCCATACATTCTTAAGGATGCTTGGAATACAAAATTATATAGTAGTGGACAATCAAAGTTATGACGCCTATGACATCACTTGAATCCACCTCCTTCTTGTCTCAATAACAGGAACTCATTAATTTTCTCAAGGTTAAATGGGCTTTCAATGAAATGCTAAATAATCACATGCTTAATGACTTCAAGTTGTCTACTCTTGAACTAAATCTTGCTGTCTCTATGAGTGAACTACTGGTATTGGCAGAGCTATAGTTCCTTCTCTTTTTAGACTTTGTTGATTATCTACATTTTAGATTGTAATACTTTAGAGGGTTTCTGTGGCTACTGCTTGTACGGGTAGAGGTCCACTCTTTTTTATAAATTTTTATTAATCCCAAAAAAAAAAAAAAAAAAAAAGATTGCTAAATAATGATAGCTATAAAGAAAAAAAAAAAAAAAATGGGACAACAAATGAGCACTCCTCCAATTGTTTGGGTCCAAAAGTAAAATTATGAATACATTATTGTTACTAATTGGACCTCCTCTCTTCATGTTTCTTATATTAATTTTACAATGATGTTCACTTTCTTGGTAGTGGTTCTTGTATCGGTGAGTATTGGAATTGAGCACATGTTCCAGAAGTTTCATTCTATGAATCAAGTTATATATATCAACTCTTTTCTGGACAGAAATTTGCATTCATGCTGAAGGTAAGGCCCTGTCTCAATTCATCTAAAATAAGCTCCTAGTTTTCTACCCGATTCTTATTTGAAATTTGTTCTTACTAGAAATAATGAAATGTTCCCAGTAGGTCAGATAAAATTTCTGCACAAATGACTACAGGATTTCCCACAACAATATTCTATGGTAGCAGCTTTTCATAACCCATGGAAAAAAAAGGCTTCTGAGTTCCTATTGTCTCAACTGATTAACAAGTGGATTAGAGAGGTTTTTCTTTAGCACCAAGGAGTTTTCCACTGATCAGGATATCTGTGTGTTGTGTCTTAAAGATTTTGGCTTATAGTTACCATAAATTTTATTGGTCCTCCTCAGTGGTTAGTTTCTCTCACATTTAGACATCAGTTTCTAATATGGATTGTTTATCTTATAATTTTTTGATTGTTTGATAAACATGTGCTTTCTAGATATTGTGACTTGTGAAAAAGAATTTATTTTCTCTTAACGGTTAAAATTTAAAGTTAGGTGCTTGTACTCACTAACTTTTGGAAACAAAAGCTTCATATAGCATTCAATTACAAAATTTTCCTTATTGTTTTCTTCACCCAAAAGATTTTCAAAATATTCCTAAGGACAATCACCATATGAATGTTTGTGTGAAATTCCATTTTATTTGGTTTCAGCATTGATTATGTGTTTGAAATCTTTCTTCTTTCAAGAGAGCGTAAAATTCACCACATGTGCAATTAGCTAACCTTATTTGAATATACGTTTCTTGTTAGGCACTGATCAACTCAGAATTATCAACATGTTAATTGTATTTAACATCGTTAAACAATTTCATTTGTCATTCATCCAATAATTTGAGAATAGATGATCATATTAAGTTTTGTCATAACTAATGCCAGGTTACTCTTTTTGCAGATTAGATGACGAGCAATAACTATCATGTCATAGCATTGTGAAGTCCACCACCTTGGAGGACTTGTGCTTTTATGCAGCAGAGTGGAAAATAAGGGTAAGTGGATATAAGAAATAGCAACATCAATTTTTAGTTTTGTATTTGGGTGACTGTGTCTCTTGTGACAGACTTCTGTGTCCAGCAAAAGTTTAGGTATCATGTTGAAGTAGGTATCAAGTTGATAGCTTGTTGATGATGCAACCAGTTGCTTGGTAGATAAACCAAGAAGAGAATGACGAACTAGGTGATGAATGAAGCAATTGAAGGCATTCTTGTTTGTTCTATGTAGTTGAAGACTCAATAACAACCGACTAGAAGAGGTACCCTGAACTCCTTGTTAGAGACGGTGGCTAATATTCTAAATAAGTGTGTGAGCACAATGATTTCAATGTAATGGGTTAGGGTTTTTAATAGAGGTTATATCAATATGTTGTGAATCATATTTTCATATTGTAACCATTAGCCACTCGCTTGCATGGATGTAGGCACATTGCTGAACAATGTAAATCTTTGCATTGTTTCTCTTCCTTTTTCTCTGTATTTCCACTAAAATTGCGTAAACAACAATCTTCAACGTTCCTATATTACTAGCCTACCATAATATCATAAGTTATCAATGATCTTGCAGTTGATTTCTATGCAAGAAATAAAGATAACAAAATTGAAGATATAACCCGAGGACTAGAGGGATATTCTTAAGTTAAGAATCCAAGCACCAATGAAAGAGGATGGTAAAGATTATAAAATGATCTCTTTTACTAATCTTTCTCCTATTGGGATTCATCCAGAAAGGTTGAGTATCCCAATTTTTTGGTTATTTCAACTTGAATTGAACTTGCAAGCTTTTTTGTTTCTTCCTTTTTCTCCATTTCTTTGGCTGTATTTTGCAATTTTAATTATGTTAAATGTTGCAATGAGCTATACCATGAGTATTTAATAGGTTTTTGATATCTTCTTTAGACATTTTTATTCATTTTTGATAATTCAATAGCTGGGGATAAGGGATTTGGAACTTGGTCGTCTCTTTTGGAAAAATTAGGAAGTGTCAACTTAAGCTAAAAGACTCTTGGCATATATCTTTAGTTTAAAGTGTCTGTAACTATTTGTACTTGGTTGAAATGAATATGTAAATCAAGCTTCATGTGAGAAAATTTTTATGAAATATACTGATTCAATCTTTGCAAATTATATAAATATATATATATATATATATATATATATATATATATATATACACACAAGACAGACATATATATATATATATATATATATACATATTTGATAACTTGGCTTGTGAAAAAAAATTAGAGATCAATATCTTGGCTGCTTACTTATTACTAGTTAGCTCCCCTTACTGAACAAATTTACATGCCTCGTAAATTCCCAACGTCTCTTTATGATTACAATTTGCACTTAATATTGTTTTTTCGAGAAGAAAATTTGTAGTTTATATCTTCTAATTGTCAGATGCATTTTTTTTTACCTGTTTCTGTTTAGTGGGGAAGCACAATTTTGTTCGTTGAACTTTGCATTAAAAGCTCTAAAATTGAGTCAATTGATTTCATTTGTAAATGTTGATTAGTTCAAGGTCTGGAGACACAGTCTGCCGTTCTTGCCAAGAAAAGGCACCATCCTAGTTTAAAAATCTTTATGCCTTGCCGAGGACCGATTTGTGCTTGATTTTTGATATATGACTAGTAGATATTGTTGTTATCATTGTATGTTCCTCGATTACTTCAAGTGAAACAGACGCAACTTTTTTGAAGATACATCCATTAAACTACTACATCCACATATTGTGTGGTATCTTATTCTAAATTAACACACAAAATTATAGAAATAAGAAAGTGTGAATAGCACAATTCATAATTTAATCCCTAACCCAAATGGCAATTGACTGAAACTTGTGTTTGGGATCCACTGAGGCTATTCAAGACAATGGCGCATAGGCCTATTAGTGCATTCACTGGATTACATGGATTGGCCCATTAGCACATGCACTCCTTTCCTTCCAACTTGGATTTCCTCTCTGTGCACTTCTCTTGAATGATGGTGGGCACTCTTTCACTCTCTCAACTTTTGATTGTGGATATTTTTTTGGCTTGATTTAATTTTATTTATTTATTACATATCATTGGTTTTTTCCCTGTTCTTGATAGAAATCGAAGTCGAAATTTCTTCATTGTTCTCTCCAAGAAATATAGAGTCTAATGAAAAAATTTTGGTTTCAACACGTTAACAACTCAATAATTGAATAGGTGATGTATCTGGATGGCCTTGATTTCTGACTGTGTATTAGAATAGAGTGAAAATTTGCATTTACTAATATCGGGGTAATGTTTGTTTAGTATCTTGGTGTTCATTGAAAACAAAAGTGCATCACTTGGACTTGATTTCTCCTTTCAAATCAATCGATAATCCATAATTAAATGGAAATTAATCAAAGAAGCCAAGAGCAACATTGTGATAGCTCCAACTTTTTGACATAAAGAGATCATCTGTAGAATTCTGGCATGTCTAACCCACTCAATTTAATTTCAGCTTTAGTCAAGGAGAGAAATGTTTGTTTCTTTTGAAAAGATAAGAGAAATGTCGGGCCTTAGATATGACAGTTGAATATGATAGCAACTGTTACAACAGGGCCATTGCTTTAAGCTTCAATAATGCAGGGAAACACTTGTTTCCCCATTGTTTGCTTTCGATGCAGAGGGACCCTACCGCCCTAGGCTCTAAGGACGAGAAATTATTAGTCCACTGCAATAGATTTGGAGCTTCTGGTTAGTCAAGTTTGGTATTCATGCGCAAGTGGTAAGTATCCATAGACTCGCTAATTTCTTGTGCAGCTTTAAAGTTTAAACAATGCTAACAATAATGCATGAAGCCAAGAGGAACGTTGTGATAGCTCCAACTTTTTGACATAAGGATCTATCATCTGTAGAATCAAGACACGTTTGACTCACTCAATTTTCAGCTTTAGTTGAGGAGACAAATGTTTGTCTCTTTCGAAAAGATAAGGAAAAAAAAAAAGCTGATAAAAGACTGCAAGTTTCATGTACAACTGTCATAACTAAGTGCCATTGCTTTAAGCTTCAATAATGCAGGGGAAACATTGTCCACATAGTTTGCTTTCGGTGCAGAATATTGCAGAAGGGCCAGAAGGACCGATACTACAAAGACTCTTGAATTATAAATCTTATTAAATATGACGTATAGAGAGAAAAGAAAGAATGAGACATCAAGCTAAAACGAGTTATGCTTCATTATGCTTCATCAATGTGTTATTGCCATGCATGGTAGCACCTAGGGTTATAAACGAGTTAAATATACAAGTATTAAATGCTCATGATTATATTTAGATTTTATTTCAAATACAAGCCAAACTTGGACTTATCATTGGATGAGATTAAATGTAAAACTTTGGTTCATTTTTGTTGTTGAAAAAGCTTGAATTTGTTTACAAGATACTTGATTAAATCTTCTTTTTTCATGTATACTAAACATTGCAACTAAATTTTTACACCCTTTACATTTCCATGCTAATAATTAATAAATTATAGCTGAAAATATATATTATGAGTTTATTAGATAGAATGATTTTAGTTAATGAAAAAATTAATTCACTGACATTATAATGTCAAAACTTATCAATAAATAGACTATTTCTAAATTCTAATTTAAAGTTTATATAAATTTTTTTATATATATTCCTTTGGAGACATTTGGATGACTTAATTGACTTGAAAGACATGCTATAAGAGGTCTCAACTTTCATTTACCATACTATCTGTTTAGAGAGTTTTTGAGATATTTTATGTGCAAAGAATGTAATAGTCCAGCCAAAGACCATGTAAGAACTGCCTTCATGTAATTTCATGTAATAGAAAATTATACAATGACCATTTATTGTATTTAAGTAAAAGCATGCAACATTTGATATTTTCTATGCTCCTACACTCATCATTAAGGTGATGTTGTTTTTCTTAATTTTCGAATTAAAGTAGGGCTAATTTAGTAAAATCATGCTGACTTAAACAGTTCCTATGCAGACTTATGGGTGCTGTCCAGCACATTTTTTCACTCTTTTGGATTATTGGTTGACTAGACATAGTATAGGTGGTATGATTTGTGTCTGCTCTGTTTCTAGCCTTTCACGTGAATCTGCATCTCTTTTTTTGTGTTGACTGGACTGAGCAGAGTGTAGTTGAATTCCAATGCCAAACAGTTAAAATGTACCCTTACATGATACTTGAGTAATATATTACTAGGAACTCGAGTAACATGTCTGACTCACTCACTTTTCAGCTTTAGTTGAGGAGACAAATGTTTGTCTCTTTCGAAAAGATAAGGAAAAAAAACGCTGATGAAAGACTGCAAGTTTCATATACAACTGTCATAACTAAGGGCCATTGCTTTAAGCTTCAATAATGCAGGGGAAACAGTGTCCACATAGTTTGCTTTCGGTGCAGAATATTGCAGAAGGGCCAGAAAGACCGACACTACAAGACTCTCGGTTATAAATCTTATTAAGTATGAAGTATTGAGAGAAATGAAAGAATGAGACACAAAAAGTTTAACCCAAAAAAAAAAAAAAGAATGAGACATCAAGGAAGCTAAACGAGTTATGCACTTATGCTTCATCAATGTGTTATTGCCAATTTGCCATGCATGGTAGCACCTAGGGTTATAAACGAGTTAAATATACAAATATTAAATGTTCATGATTGTAGCCACAGCCCAGCTTGGCGTGTTGGTATCCGGTTCTGTTGGGACCTGTAACCTGCGGGTTCAATCCCCCCGCAAGTACCTCATGATTATGATTAGATTTTATTTTAAGGATTTTACTAATGTGTGAGCACGCACACAATAATTAATTATTTTTAGAAATATTTTTAGAATTGAAAAATGTATCAAAAAATTTGTTTGTTAATTATTAGCATGGATATGTAAAGGGTATAAAAATTTAGTGGCAATGTTTAGTATACATGAAAAAAGAATGAGTTAATCAAGTGTCTTGATTGTAGCCACAGCCCAGCTTGGCGTGTTGGTATCCGGTTCTGTTGGGACCTGTAACTTGCGGGTTTAATCCCCCGCAAGTACCTCATGATTATGATTAGATTTTATTTTAAGGATTTTACTAATGTGTGAGCACGCACACAATAATTAATTATTTTTAGAAATATTTTTAGAATTGAAAAATGTATCAAAAAATTTGTTTACAAGACACTTGATTAACTCATTCTTTTTTCATGTATACTAAACATTGCCACTAAATTTTTATACCCTTTACATATCCATGCTAATAATTAATAAATTATTCTTGTAGGGGCGGTTTTTTGGGGCCCGGGCCCAGCAAGTAAATGGCTCTGGCCCAAAAGTCTCCAGACAATGAATTTGTAGAGAGTGGGCTACTGAGCTAGGACTAGACAAAGTGAACATCAGTTAGATGTGCGCCATGCAACATGTTGAACGTAAGAATACTCCATTTATGTTTAATAGGGTATCGGTCCGAGGAGACGTATAAGTGCACCTCCTACTCTGTTTACAAACTATAAAGTTCTTTCCCCTTTCTCTCTCTCTTTTTCTTTTTTTTCTCCCCCTCCCTTCTTCATGGGGATCTCCTTCTCTTATATAGCCTCCTTGAATTGATAAGGACCTTACACTTATTAATCATCCGGACCTTCACTTGAGTGTCTGTCCCATCGGACATCTTCCCTATCTTTTCGTGAGTTGCACTAGCCAATGTAACACTGTTTGCCTGTTTTCTTCACATTAATGCGGCTGAAAAAGTAGCTTCTTGCATTTAATGCGACGATTGTGGTTGTTCCCCGATGTCTCACATTTTCCTCTTCTATGCCGTGTGAGACTCACCCTCCCGCTCATGTTCGCCCGGATGGGTTCTCCTTTGTGGAGGGGACGCATATTGGGCCCGTATTAGTGTGTCCGAGGAGGCATTCCTCCTCGGACGTCTTTTATATCAAACCGGGCTCAACAGGGTTGGACCAGGAGTCACTTGGGCTCCTATTCCCCGTTGGGTCGTGGTTAGGCTTCGTGTGGGTCCCCAGGTCCATTATTTGGCTTTGGCAATTTCGCCCCTACAATAGCCCCTCAAAATTCCGGCTCCTTCTTTCTTGTCCGAGGAGGAAGGGCGGGATTTTGACATTCATAGGACTATTTGCTGTGGGTCCCTGCTTCACTTGCGTGGAAGTGTACTTCTCACGTGCCTCATTTATGACGGGGGTGGTTGATGACCCATGCGGCGCTAATTATTGCTTTTGGCGGTTCCATATATTTTGATCCAACGGTTGGACGCTAGATCAACGGTTGGAATAATTTCCGTTTCCCTAGGCGGGAGTATGTCCGTCCGGCTTCTCCTGGATACATAAGTTTTTCAAAAAGTACTCCCTTCTCACTTTTGGACAGCACTCACGCACTCAGAGCACTCTCGCACTTACCCTTTTAAAGCGTTCAAGCCCTCACGGTAGTCCCCTTGAAGGTTTCTCGCAAATTCCTCACCCGTAAGTGTACGTTCCTTCTCCATTGCCTTTTCCCGCATTACTCCTTAAATAAATTGTCTTCGCGTCACCTAGGATTAGGGGAATGGGTAAACTTGACAAATTGGTGAATTCTCCGGCCGGTATGGAGGGCTTGAGGGCCAAATACCGTATTCCACCGGAGGTAGGTTTAGAGTATTGTCCTCTGGAGGAGGTCATAATCAAGAGGAAAACGGGGGAGGTCGCCATTCCAGTGATAGCCTTTGTGGAAGGAGGAATGACCATCCCTATGGGGAGGATAACTAGGGATTATTTGCGTGGTCATAGGTTGGCCCCTCACCAGTGCATCGCGAATATGTTCCGGATCTTGGGGTGCATAGAGGTCCCGAACAATCAGATGAACCTCGGCCTTACATGGCATGACGTGGTTCATTTATATGAATTGCACAGCCTCGACGACTCATATTACTTGAAGTCAAGGTCCGATGAGGTGAGGTTGATATCCCGCCTTCCCAAGTCCAACAAAGGCTTGAAGGACGACCTCTTAATCGTCTCCGGACGGTGGCACGACGGTCTTCTTTGCCCGATCAAGGCGGGGAGAACCAGGTGGGGCACCATAGAGTTGGATCCCTTGGAAAGGATCTTAGTTTTGACTTTTCCCCTTTTTTCCTTTTTTATTTCGATTCGGACTTTACTTGTTTGCCTCCTCGGACTAACATATCCCTCTCTTCGGATCTTGCGGACAAGAAGCATACGACTCCTCGGCTTAGTTTGGTCAACGTCCAGGCACTCAACTTCCTTCTAAGGTCGGAGATTTACGTGAGTGCGGACGGGCAGTGCGATCGGCGCCTCTGATTTTGGACTACGTGCCCCTTACTCGTGCTCTAGTGGAGCCCGGCCAAGCAATTAGGGCGGGTAGTCCGCTATTGGCACGGATAGGCGTCTCCGTACCAGGCTTTCTTGCTTCGAGAGATTTACCTCCCGTCCAGTGCTGCTTCAAAGCACGCCTTTCCCGCAGTAGTTATCCCAGAGGAAGAAGTCGGTTCCTCGCACTCGTCTTTGGAGGATCAGATAGACCAGTTTCACTTTGCCGAGGAGGGAGAGGTGTCGGCCAGGATAGTAGAGCTCTCGGATTCTGATTGAGATCTAGACCGCGCCTCGGCAGCCCCCGACTTAGGTTTAGTAACCGCACAAGTTAATACCAGCCAAGAGCCCGAGGAAGAAGAAGGAATGGACCTGAGACAAAGGTCAGGGCTGAAGGGCCTCCTTGCCAATAGGAACAAAGGGCGATCCTCCAAGGATGCCCCAAAGGAGCAGCCGACCTCCAAGGCTCCTCCTCCTCCTCCTCTCACATCGGATGCGGCGTTGCAGCCTATGCCCAACTTAAGGCGCAAGAGGCCTGTGGGGGAATTGGAGGAGGGTGAGGTTGGCCTAGAAAAAGCCAAACCTCAGAAGAAGGGCAAAGAGACCAAAGAGCCCAAAGAGAAGAGGACAAAGTCCATTGACAACCGAGACGAGGCGGCTATTCGGAGGGAACAACGGATATGGTCGCCTCGGCTCAAACCGGATGGCGCTCCAATTTCCTGGGATGCAACCTTGTGGGAATCCCAACGACGGGAGGCGTCATTCTTAGCCGAGGCCCTGCAGCAGCCTCTTCTTCCGCCTCGCGACATGAAGGGGCTCCGTGACACTCAGCAACCAAAACTCTTCATGTGTTTGAAGAGGGACATGGCCATGGTAAGCAAAAATTTTCTTGTCTTGTACTGCAGTTACGCGTCCATTTATTCACCATTCTTTTGATTAAGCTTTTATTTTTAAGTGGAGGTTACTCAGCAAATCTTCGTTGCTGAGGAATGGGCCAAAAAGGCTCGTGAAGACCTTCATAATGAGGTCCAGTCCCGCCGTATTGCCGAGAGGACTACTGGCGACCTCAAGAAGGAAAACGATAGCTTGAGCCATGAGGTAAAGGAGGCGAAGAAGGGGCGGGACAGCGCGGAAGCCGGCCTCAAAAATGCCACTAAGCAGGCCGAGGATCTGCGACTACAACTCTGCAAGTCCGAGGAAAATCTTAGGGCAGAGACGCAGGCGGTTTCAGATCTTAAGGCCGAGCTTGCAAAGGTTAAGGGGAAGGCCCGCCTGGCCAGGGAGGCGGCCGAGAAGGCAGTGGCAGCCTCTTATGAACGTGGGGTTAAGGATACCGAGGTCGGGCTGGCCGAGGAAGTGGCTACTGTATGCGGGGAATACATTACCCTGTCTTGGGGTGTAGCCATGGACCGGGCGGCAGTTCCAACGGATTCCAATCTTAGGAAAACCGAGAACATCTTTTTCCTGAAGACGTTCGTGAGATTCCTGACGAGGGTGTGATCAAGTGCCTCTCCCCATGAAGGCTTTAGCCTCGGACTCTCTTGTGCTCGGAATCGAGGATGCGCGGCCGGCCGTGAAGGGCAAGCTGCCCAAGGACAGTCTTTCAATCGGGGAAGTTGTTGCACAGGCTAAGGAGATGTTAGGGGGCCGCGGCAATGACAGACAATCCAGCTGGGCCTGCTCGGGGATCAGATTTAGGAAAGTAGTGTAGGATCTTTTTGTTAGATCTTTCATACTTCGTTTTGTTTAGCGGTTGTAAAAGGATCGCTTTTGGGAATTTTAATGAAAGATGTCACTTCCTTTTCCTTTTGTTGTTTTACTTTCTTTTCTGTTTTTATCATAAATGGATGTTTATTCTGCCCTTAATCGCTGAAAACCAAACGTGGATGAATGAATGTGGTCCGAGGAGCCATGCAGGACTTGGGTTCTGTTTAACAATTAATGAGAATCGTTGCGAGGTTAATTTCCCCCAAGTCTGTGGTCCGAGGAGCCATGCAGGACTTGGATTCTGTTTAACACTTAATGAGAATCGTTGCGAGGTTAATTTCCCCCAAGTCCGTGGTCCGAGGAGCCATGCGGGACTTGGGTTCTGTTTAACACTTAATGAGAATCGTTGCGAGGTTAATTTCCCCCAAGTACGTGGTCCGAGGAGCCATGTAGGACTTGGGTTTCATTTAACACTTAATGAGAATCGTTGTACAGTAAGACGGCGTCAAGTATGGTGTCTTTCATTGATAAATGATACCTTTTCAGGTTATTTACATTCCATGGACGTGGTACTACATGTTCGTCCAAGTCTTTCAAAAAGTATGCCCCGATGCCGGCTACGGAAGTGATGCGGTATGGGCCCTCCCGATTTGGTCCAAGCTTTCCCCATGTAGGGTTCCTTGCGGTGCCCAGGACTTTCCTTAGCACTAGATCCCCGGGCGTCAAGGGCCTTGACTTCACCTTGGCGTCGTAGCCTTGCTTGAGCTTCTGGCGATAATAAGCTAGGTGAACCATCGCACTTTCCCTTTTTTCTTCGAGGAGATCCAGGCTTTTTTCCAGCAGTCTGTTGTTAGCAACGGGGTTGAAGGCGGTAGTCCTCCGGGTTGGGAAGTTTATCTCCGGTGGGATGACAGCCTCGGCTCCGTAGGTCAATGAGAAGGGGGTTTCTCCTGTGGACCTGCGAGGCGTGGTGCGGCACGTCCACAAGACGTGGGCTAACTCTTCAACCCACCTCCCTTTCGCGTCGTCCAACCTCTTCTTGAGTCCATTCACTATGGTTTTATTGATGGCTTCCTTTGTCCATTACCCCCGTGGGTAGGCTGGGTGTGGAGTATCGGTTGATAATCCCTAGCTCATTACAAAGTATTCTCTAAAGGTTTTCTTTGTCAAATTGGAGGCCGTTGTCCGAGATCGGTACATATGGGGTCCCGAACCTAGTGACAATATTTTTCTAGACAAATTTCTTGACATCGACGTCCCCGATATTTGCCAGCGCCTCGGCTTCGACCCACTTTGTGAAGTAGTCGGTGCCGACGAGAAGAAATGGTTACAGGAGTTGTTGAGATTGCTCCCTCCCTTTCTCTGTTAATTCTCTCTTATTTATACTACATCTCTTCTTTCATCTTTACCCTACACATGGAAAGTTAATGGTTTATGCTGATACTTGTCCCATCAGCCCCCTCTAGAAGTCTTCTAGGGTGGTTGTAAAGCTGCAATAATACTGTTCAGAGGTCACTTCCTCATTAATGCGGCCAGAGAGTGAGCTACAAAGCGTTTAATGCGGTGGTAGCAGTTTTCCCTTAGATATTTTTGGATTCCTATCTTTCTTGTACATTTATGGCGTATGTCCCTATCATTAGAGCTTCTTGAAAGGTCACTTTGATCATTAGGATCTATACCCGATCTGCGTTTAGCTTATCCAAGGAGATATTCCTCCCTGGACTCGGACTACTCACGCTCTCGACCAAAGCCCCATGCTCTCGGCCAAAGCTCAAAACCCAATTGTATGATTTGGGCCCATGACCCCACAATAGCCCCTCAAAACTCCGGTTTTTTCTTCTCATCCGAGGAGAAAAGTGGGGTTTTGAATTCTTAAGAGGTAATTCTATTTGATCCTCTGATTTACACACGTGGGAGTACCACTTTATGCACACTTTAATTGCCATTGTGTCTTTAATAAAAACCAAAGCCACCAATCCGAAGAGTTGGATATAATCCCGAATCCGTTTTAACACTTATAGCGAAAAACAAATAGATATCACAGTGTTGATTTCCCCAAAGTATGTGGTCCGAGGAGCCATGCATAAATAAGGTTCTATTTGATACTTCAATAGATGTCAAGGGATATTAATTTACCCAAAGTAGGTAGTTCGAGGAACTAGACATAGCTAAGATTCTGTTTAATACTTAGAACAATGATTAAAAGATATCAATTTACCCAAAGTATATGGTCAGAGGAGCCAAACGTGACCAAGGTTCTATTTGATACTTCAGAGATGCCATAGTGTGTTTAGTTTCCCCAAAGCATGTGGTGCGAGGAGCCGGACATAACTAAAGTTCTGTTTGATACTTAGAACAAAGCGGGAGATCCGAGGGACCCGACATAGCTAAGGTTCTATAGCGGGAGGTCCGAGGGACCCGACATAGCTAAGGTTGTGTTTAACACTTAGAACAAAGCAGGAGGTTTGAGAGACCCGACATAACTAAGGTTCTATGTAACACTTAGGAAGATGTCATGAACTAGCCTCGCTATGGAGCCCCTTTGATTTGCTACACCATCAACATATACCTTCCAGAATAAAGGTTCTTGCAGGGAGATTGTGTCAAACAATTTTTCATCCATGCTTTGTGTTGTTGCCACTTCCTTTAATGGAAGTTCAGCGAACTTGGCCACCAGATTCACGAGGACCTGGCCCTTGACAGAGGTACATGGCATGTAGTTGATGTAAAAAGCCTCTAGAACTATGCCCCATTTAGCAATCCTCTCCATTTAATCAAGACTTCAAGTACAAACCTGAGCGAAATTTGAGTTAGGACAACAACTGTGTGTGCTCTTGGAAGTAATGGGGAAACTTTTATGTAGCATACACCACTGCCAAAATGGCTTTCTCCGGTGGTAGATAAAGAACCTCGACCTCATGTAGTGACTTGCTTACATAGTAAACTGGCCATCACAATGGCTTTCCCTACAGACTCTTGCTGATGGGGACCTGATCCTACCATAATTAACTGTTGCACTCCCTATCACACAAACTCTTCCCACAGACAGCGCTAATTGTAGGGACACGATTTTTAGACCAAGTCCAAAATGTATGGGATCTTGGCCCAGTGAGCCCAAGACAATAAATTTGTAGAGAATTGGTCAAAGAGCTAGGTTTTAGTGCATGAATAACAGTTAATATGATTCCAAAGATAAAAAAGCAAATGACTCGTTGCTTTGGCAACTTTACGCTCCTTGGAAAGGTACCAAGGCTTCTCTGACCTGAGCGTGTCTCGAGGTCTCTTTGCTTGTCTTCTTCTCATTCGGTCATCCTTTTCATCCCCAAATATCTTTTCTCTACCTTTCTCAATCTTCTAACTTCATCTAATTTGTCTTATCTTTCATCCTTTTCTGTCAAAGAGCCTCTGTTTTCGTTAAAAAATTTGTTGGTTAGAGATTCCCCCATCTTGTGGTTTGGGGTTTCCCTTCTTCACAGATTCCCAGCCGTGATGTCTCAGCAAGATGAGTTGGTGGAAGCACTCAATGCTGAAACCAACAAAATAGGAGTCTCGGGTAAATCATTGAAGTTGAAAGCAAGTGAGAAAGCGGTGGAAGAATTATATAATACTGGGTTAGTGGGTAAGCTATTGGCAGATAAGAGTATCAACAAAAATGCAGTGAAAGCTATCATTTTAAAGGCATGGAGAACATCAAGAGGGGTCCGGATAGTGGATCTTAGAGAAAATATATTTCTATTTAAATTTGCTTGTGAAGGTGATAAAAGAAGAATTGTGGAACTTGGGCCATGGAATATTGAGGGCTTCCCTCTCATTTTAAAGCAATGGAATCAGAATATGGTGGTGGAAGATCTAGACTTCTCAAGCCTACCGATTTGGATTCAGGTACACAATCTACCCATTGAATACATGTCTAAAGAAAATGCAGTGGAAATTGGGTCATTGGTAGGAGAAGTGGTAGATGTTGATTTCACAGGAGATGGAGAAGTTTGTATGTGCAAATTCCTAAGAGTCAAAGTGGAAGTTAAGGTTGATGACCCTCTCAGGAGTGGGTTTTATCTTGACTGAAGCCCTCATCCGGACCTGTGGATTCAATTTAAATATGAGAGAGTGGCTGAATTTTGCTATAAATGTGGTAGGTTGGGGCATTTAAAGGCTAGATGCTTGAAAATTAGTCACACAGATGCCCAAATTCCATCAAAAGAGCCATATGGATTCGGGCCTTTGGATGAAGGCGAGTCTTCAGGTAGAAAAACATCAAGGTGGGTTGAATTCATGGTTGAAGAAAGTAGTGCAAAGCAGAAAAATTCAAAGAAGCATGTAGAAGAAGAGCGTGTGGAATACGCGCAAAGTGTAGCAGGAAATGAGGAAAGGCAGGTGGAAGGCTCGAGAAGCTCACTGACAAACTTTGAAAGATTGGCAGACCATGTCACTTCAAACCAGCCATGCTCAGGTAATTGTCTTGAGCTTTCCCCTCTTAACAAACCAGAAAACCATCCTAGTTATCAAAACCAAAATCCCTTAAATGAATCCCTTGTTACCACAACTCCTAATACTTTAACTCCCATGGAAACCGAACTCTACGATGTCATCAATTCCTCAGCTTCAGGTCAAAATCAACCACATATGTCCGCCCAAGACACACAAAGGCATAGAATTCCAACAACCACAAAACCTTAAACCAGATGTTACCAACAATAACCCAAGTCCTCAGCACCAATTAAACCAACCTAGTGGGCCTATCTCGGACTCTGTCTCTATCGACCCAACTATACTTATTGGGCTCTCAAAAACCCAAAATAATTCATTATCTTGGACTGCCTATTATAATGAAGGGGGTCATCCGGCAAGATCCAATTAAGCCCACCGAGTAATGAGAAGGAGCAAAAGCCCAGTGCTAAAAGAAAACTCAAGGAAGATGAGGGCCTAGCAAGTAATAGGGCCATTAAGCTTAGTAAAGTGGGTTGGGATCGCTTAAAGTTGTCCGTCAACCCATAAATTATATTGAAAGGTGCCCAATGAAGGTTTCTAATAGAAATGTTCCAACTAGAAGGAAGAAGATGAAAGATTTGGCTAGAGAGTTACCTTGTCCTCAAGCTCATAGTGACTGACGACGAGGTAAATCCTCGAACCTTCTTCAATTTCTCATATTGTCTCTTCCTTATATCCAAAATGGCCGAGGAGGCGGGCCTAAACATGCCCCCACCCCAGCCATGATTATATTATCTTGGAATTGCCGTGGCTTGATCGGGGGCTTCGGCAAAAAGAACATTGCGAGCCTTGATAAAAAATATTAGTCCGGATATAATTTTCTTGTCAAAACCAAGGTGCCAATTGTGAGAATAAAGAAATATTTGTATTCCCCGAGTTTTTACTTTTTGGAATTTGTGGATCCTAGAGGAAAGAAAGGTGGGCTTGTTGTTGGGAGGAAGATTGGGGTTGACTTGGAGATTACTTCAAAAGGGGTTAATATGATTAACGGCTTAATTTTTTCTGATCCGGTTAATGAACCATGGTTGGTGTCTTTTGTATATGGTCCTCCTAGTAGAAATAATAGAGGTCCTTTTTGGGAAGCAGTGGAGAAAGTGGGAGAAGCTTTTGGTGGAGGGTGGCTTTGTGTTGGTGATTTCAACCATGTCTTTTCCCAAGCAGATAAAAAAGGTGGAAGACTAGTTCTTTGGGTCATCTAGTGGGGGTCCAAATGTTGTAATAGATAAGAATGGCCTTATAGACCTTAATTTTTTTGGAAATCCCTATACGTGGTCTAATAGGAGGGAGGGATTAGCAAATGTTAAAGAAAGGCTTGATAGAGCCTTTGCAAACGAGAGATGGAGATTTATGTTCCCAAGAGCAGTGGTCCAACACGTTCCTGCCTCATCTTGAGATCATTCCCCAATAATTATACATACTGAAGGAGAACAGAGGCAGATTAAAAGGCCTTTTAAATTTGAAGAAGCTTGGACAAGAGATGAAACTAGTTTTTTTGTTGTGGAGAAGGCATGGAAAAAAATATTAAATGGGACTCCCATGTTCAAAGTCTGTAAGAAGATCAAGGAAACAAAAGATGAATTTCGTAGATGGAATAGAGAATGGTTTGGGAATATTCGGACAAAAATTAGGGAGAAATGGGATCAATTAGAGCAAATCCAGAAGGAAGAACCTACCCAAGAGAATTTGGAAAAGGAAGCTAGTATAAATCTGGAGCTCCATGAATGGTTGATTAGAGAAGAAACTTTATGGAGACAAAAATCTAGAACTAAATGGCTCTCTGCAGAGTTGAACACCAAATTCTTTCATCTTTCGACAATTGTTAGGAGGAGGAGGAATGCAATCGATTTTTTGAAGAATCAACAGGGAATTGGGTTTCGGGTAGGGAAGAGATTGGAATGTGTTTTAAGGAGTTCTTCACTACTCTCTTCACCTCATCCAATCCCTCAATCCCAAACAACTTGGATGACTTAATCTTGCCTAGTTTGTCTCAAGAAGATAAGGAGATGTTATCAAGGCTGCCTTCTCAGAGAGGAGATTAAAAATGTGGTTTTTAGTTTGGGTTCCAATAAGGCTCCCGGGCAGATGGATGGAATGTCGGCCTATTTTTTCAAGTTCTATTGGAATATCATAGGAGGAGAGGTCACTCAAGCAATTATAAGTTTTTTTAAAAGGGGTTATATGTTAAAGGAAATCAATCACTCCTTTATTGCTCTTATTCCTAAGGGTAACAATGCAACTTCAGTAAACCAATTTAGGCCGATTAGCCTCTGCAATGTGCTTTACAAAATCATCTCCAAACTCCTTGCAAATAGGCTCAAACAAGTCCTAAACAAGCTAATTTCACCATGGCAAACAGCATTCATTCCCGGTCGTAAAATCCAAGAAAATACTTTTTTGGCTCAAGAAATTCTCCATGCAATGAAGAAGAAGAAGGGTAAAACGTGTTGGACAGCCTTAAAAATAGATATGGAAAAGGCGTATGACCGCCTGGAATGGGGATTTATTGAGAAAGTCCTACGTTGTTTTGGGTTCCCCGATACTTGGATACAATGGGTTATGCAATGTGTTTCTACAACATCTTTCTCCATCCTTATAAATGGAAGTCCATTTGGGTTTATTAGACCCCAAAGAGGGGTGCGGCGGGGAGATCCTCTTTCTCCCTTCCTTTTTGTTTTAGCAGGGGAGGTTTTGGCCCGGTTGATTGAGAGGGAAGCCTTGTGTAATGGGATAAGGGGCTTTAAGTCGGCCAGAGATCTTACTCCTATCACTCATCTGCAATTTGCGGATGATCTTTTTGTCTTTGCTCAAGCTAATGAGGAAAATTTGGAAAGAATAAAGTTTTGCTTGGATGTGTTTTCAAGCTAGTCGAGAAAGGTAAGATAAACTTCTTTAAATCAGCTATTCTTTTTAGCAAAAATACTCCTCAAGATCTCAAATCTCGGCTAGCAAACTCTATTGGAATGAATGCTTCAAACAAGAAGGAGAAATATCTTGGTATCCCAATGGCCTCTGGTAGAGACAAAAAAAAAGCGAAATTGAAAAGATTATTGAGAAAGTTAAACAAAGGTCGCAAGGGTGGAAAATGAAAACACTCTCTCAAGCAAGCCGTGCAACTCTCATTTCATCTGTGGCTTCTTCCATGCCATCTTACCAAGCTTCATCCCTAATCCTCCCTAATGAAGTTTGTTCAAAGCTTGATTCCCTCAACCGAAGATTTTGGTGGGGTATAATGGATGATAGTAAGAAAGGTTGTTGTCTCAAAAGTCGGGATTCAATATGTTCTCCTAAAAATGTTGGAGGACTTGGCATTAAAAAAACAGCAGATATGAATAAAGCTTTGGTGGCTAAAATGACTTGGGATGTGGTCAATAACAATGATAAAAGGTGGGTGGAGGTCTTCAAGAAGAAATATGTTGAACAGAAATTTCATGAAAATGCCTAATCCAAAGAGTGCTTCTTGGGCTGCTCAAAGTATCTTTGAGTGCGGGAAGGTTATTAGTAAGGGCTTGTGCCATAGAATTGGTGATGGCCTTAACACTTGGATCTTTGAAGATCCTTGGGTCCCTAATGAGCCAGGGTTCATCCCCCAAATAAGAAGTGGTGTATCTACTGCTGTTCACTTGGTAGCAGATTTGATTAATCAGGATACCAGACAATGGGATAGAGGTAAACTTTCAATACTGTTTGATCCTCCCACGATTAATAAAATCCTAAATATACATCTATCTCATCAAACTATGAATGACCAAGTATTCTGGTGTCTTACTCATTCAGGTGAGTTTTGAAATGAAATCCGCTTATAATGCGATAAGAGGGTGAATCATCAAAACCACCCCCATATGCTTAGTAAAGATTGGAAGGACTTATGGAAGTGAAAGTAAATGCCAGGTTGAAAAACCTTTTGTGGAAAATGTGCTGGAACATCCTTCCAACTTGTTCTGTTCTTAATTGTCGCTTTAATATTTCTTCTTTAAAGTGCTTTTTGTGTAATAAGGCCCCTGAAAATATTGAGCATTTGTTTTTGCGGTGTGATTGGGCTGCTCAGCTTTGGTTATTAGCCCCGTGGCCTATATATATGAGTAAGTTATCCTCTCTATCTATTGTGGACTGGATTAAGGTTATTTTAAATCCAAAATCCATGTTGGGGTTGAATGAAGAGTCTGTCAGAGACTTCCAGCTTTATGCTTCCATTCTCTGTGATCATTTATGGATGGCTAGAAATAAAGCTAGAGTGGAAGGTTCCAAAAGTAATCCAGGTGATCTTTCCAGGCAGATTTTTAAAGTCTTCATGGAGCATAAGGATGCTTGGAAAGAGCAAAATGAGAGACCATCCAAAGATGTGGTCCGGTCTCCCCCTCCAAAGAACTGGATCAAGATAAATTTTGATGTGGCAATCCGTGAAGAGAAAACCACGATTGCGTTGTGGGAAGAGATGATAATGGCAACCTTTTGTTGACATGGGCAGAGCACTTTGAGAGTGGAAATTCCCTACTAGGAGAAGCGAGAGCAGCTTGGTTAGCCATGAAGTGTGCTATGAATGAAGGATTTCAGAATATAATCTTGGAGGGTGATGCTTGGAATGTCATTGAGCCACTGAAAAAATCTGATATAACCCCGATTGGAGTATCAAGTCTATCCTAGAAGATATTGTGTTCTTTGTTAATAGTTTTTCCAATGTTGAATTTTCTTTTGTACATAGAAACGGTAATGTATCCGCTCATTTGCTTGCTCAATGGGCAGCTCTTGCAAATCTGGTTCCGGGACCGGTTCCCATCTCCTTTCTGCCTTCTCATGTATCTCAGGTTGTTGTTAGAGATGGGTCCAGGCCCGATCTTTTTGTTTCTCCCCGGTTTCGGGTTGAGTTTTTTGAGCAATAAAGTATTTATTCAACAAAAAAAAAAAAAGAATAACAGTTAATATGGTTTTGGAGGATGAGCAAACAAGAATTGAACCCGGTTTGTGCGAGAAAGTTTGTCCTCGGCACAATCCGAGGAGCTCTGCTCCAGTATATATTGGATGACAATGGTTACAGGAGTTGTTGAGATTGCTCCCTCTCTTTCTCTGATTCTCCCTCATTTATATTACATCTCTTCCTTCATCTTTACCCTACATGTGGACAATTGATGGTTTATATCTTGATACTTGTCCCATCAGCCCCTTCTAGAAATCTTCTGGGGTGGTTGTAAGGTTGCAATAATACTATTCAGAGGTCATTTCCTCATTAATGAGGCCAGAGAGTGAGCTACAGAGCATTTAATGCGGTGATAGCAGCTTTCCCTTAGATATTTTTGGGTTCCCATCTTGCTTGTACGTTTATGGTGCACGTCCCTATCATTAGAGCTTCTTGGAAGATCACTTTGATCATTAGGATCTATACCCGATCTGCGTTTAGCTTATCTGAGGAGATATTCCTCCTTGGACTCGGACTACTCACACTCTCGGCCAAAACCCAAAACCCAATTGTATGGTTTGGGCCCATGACCCCACAATAAATATAAGGTATTTATGAAAGATTATCTCCAATAGGAGATTTAAGAGCTCACTGCCTAGAATTTATCCTAATTATTTAATTATTATATATTTTGATTTATTTTATATAATTATAGTAAAATTACTAATTACATAAGATTTTTCATGAAAAAAGAAAAGAAAAAACATGTGTAAAATGTTTCATCATATTAAATATAAGGTCTTTATCAAAGATTATCTCCATTAGGATAGTTAAGAGTGCACTGCCTAGAATTTATCCTAATTATTTAATTATTATATATTTTGATTTATTTAATTTAATTATAATAAGAGTGATAGATCCATCGACAAAGAATCTATTTGTGAAAAGCTATGTAACTTGCTCATTAAAATAGCATACCGGAAATTCCCATGCTTGAGAAATACTCCTCAAACCAAATTTTCTTAACAACAAATGAGAATTCGATTCTAGCGCCAAAACAGAGGGCATATACAGTAATACTTTTTTTTTAATTACTACAGTAATACTTTAATCTTTCTTGAGATTAGTTTATAACATTATCTAAATATTTCTTCAATTACTTTCATAAATCATAATGACTCAAGATCTCCTAATAATATGTTGAAACGCAAGTCTCAAGCTCAAAAAATTGGATTTGTATCTTGAGATTAGTTGTATTACGAGATTTATTAATATTGATTGAGTACTTGGAGAGAAAAACTAATGCTGTCTTGGGTGATTTCTTGGATTTTGGTTCCTCTATTAGTTGTTTCCTTTATTAAAATTTATATTGAGAGCGTCAACTTAATTTGAAAAATGCTAAAAATGTTATTAATATAATTATAAAATCTTTACAAATTGATATATTAGTGAATATAGTCAGTGTCATTATCAACAAAATATATTACTTTTTTGTCACCTCAACTTATAAAATTTATATAATAATAGTTAGGTTTTAAAAAATTATTCTTAATTATTTGTTGGACTACACTTCTATGAAATATGTCAGGTCATTTAGAAACGTGACCCTTGCTTTTAGGAGGTGGTACTTTGCCATTTTAGTCTCCTAAAAATTGTCATTTTTTTATTTTAAATACAAAAATCTTTAAAAGTGTTTTATAATGTTAAAAATTTGAAATGAAGTCGTTTCAAAGGAGTTAACATAAACTTTTTAATGGTGATAGATAAAAGGACTAAAATGCAGATATTATCAAAATTAATAGATTAAAATGATAATTTTTAAATTTAATGGACTAAAATGAGAAGTGGTTATAGAATGTAACGTGTATTTTAAGATAAATTGTAAAAAAATGGCTATTTAAAAGTATTGTCTTTTAAAGAAATATTTTTAGAAACTTGAGGCTCTAAGTTATAAAAATACAAAGGCATACTTTTTATTAAAATTTTCCTTGGTTAGTATTTGCAGTTAAAACTTAAATTAACTGTAAGAACTTCAAAACCAATCTATTTATCTATCTATAAAATATTATAAAAGTTAAATTTGAAAATTGGTGGATGAATGCTACAATTACAATTATTCATTTTTCAAATATACTACAATAACATGTGACAATTGCCTTTATTTAATTGATATGATATGGAAAAATAATACTACGTGTCAAAAAATTACTTGTACATTACAATATGTTTGCAAAATTACTAGACGTGTGATATATAATTAAAAATTGTGCAGGGCCTACCGCCATAGGCCCTAGTTAAGGACGAGAAATTATAAGCCCCTGGAGGACCGACACTCCACATATGGTTCATCTGCTTTTGATGCAAGTTGGGGAAAAAACACAATGTCTGTGTCTGCTTTCCTATCTTTTGGGTCAGTTGAGTTGGCTTATCAATTCTTGCTTTCTCATTTGTTTTGAGCGGAAAACACTGTGTTTTTGTCTGCTATCCTATCTTTTGGAGGTCTTACAAAATAATAAAATTATGAGCTATTTAATTAACTAATTTATATATACATATATATATATATATATATAAAATAAACATTACGAAAAACTTTTACCCTTAAAAAATCAATTCTAGTAATTAAAAATTTATAATTAAAATTATATTATCTAAGTTAATTAAATAGAATGATTTTAGTGTATGAAAAAATTGATTTGATTCACCGACCTTTTATTGTTTTAAGCGGCTGTGCGGTTTGACGTCAAGATCTCACAACATAGGCTAAATTGCTAACAAGTGACAACCATTATGATCGAAGTTGGAAAGTTAAATCCTCCATTGACCACTGTCTCATTCACTACCAGCAGCACCATTTGGCAGTTTGAATGGCTTGGCTTCGATCGGCGGGCTTGTTGGTCCAAATCAAGTTTTGAACAGCCTCAACATATATAGAAAACACTAAAAAGTTATTATTAGTCTTACTGCAAAAAGGTTTATAAACTAATATGACGTTACATGTGAAACACTAAAGATACTATTAGTCTTATTGCAAAAAAGTTTATAAACTAATATGGACATTATATGTGATTAGTATCGCATCAATATAATAGATAATTTTTTCATTAACTTTTAATTTGGTATTTAAAAGTAGATGATTTTTTTTAAGAGTCAACATCTCAATTTATAAGATTTACATAATATAATTTATAAATTATAGAAAAAAAGTGTATAATTAAATTTATTATAATTTTCATAGTATTATTCTATCATAACATGTTGGACTACACTTCCAGCTTTATCAAGAAACGTGACCCTTGATTAGGCCATCAATTTCCAGCACTAATTGAGGATATAGCATATTTAAGACAAAACTTAAGGTTACCTGCAGGTAGCACCGAGTCCTATTGTTTTTGCTTTTATTTTTATTTTTGGATAAATTGATGGTTACAATCGAGAAAGAATGGAATTGTGTTATTGTTTGGCTGTTGCAATCTTGAGTTTAATGGGCGAGTGGTGAATGTAGATTATTGAAAAGGTGGGCATATCAATAATAGATGTTTTGGAGAAATGTGGCTTCTGAATATGGAAGGTGTTTTTAGGGAAGATATAGACGAGACACAGTACTGTCACAAAAAAAAATGGTTATGAGAATTGAGATAGATTTGAGGGTGATTTTAATTAGCTTATTCAGTTTAGTTTTTTCATTTTGGATTTTGTTAGTGCGAGAAAATACTTGGTTATGTTCACTTGTGTAGCAAACAAGCTAAGTTCAATTTCAACTATAGGCGCAATTATTAAACGAGTCAAGCTCAAATATAATAATATGTTCGTGAACAAACTCATGAACATGAAAGCTCAAATTCATTATATATAATACTATATATTTATATGTATAGTTGTCTAATAATGTATTTATATAAACTTGAAATTATATTGTATAAGTTTGCAAATTTGTTCATATAATATAAAATTATTTTTTATAGTTTATTCATAATATGAACAATTCGTTTGTAGTCAAAGACTCAAAATTCATAAATCTGTGAAGGGGCAAAACATTTTAGTCATAATTTTAATGTATATAAGAAAAAAATAAGTTTATAATTAGTGAACAAGCTCGAGCTTGCTCAACAAGTAAATGAACTAAGATTGAACGTGTAATCTTATTTGGTGGTGAACTTGAGCTTAGCACGTGTTTAAAATAAAATTAAATGAATAAGCCTAAATTTTTAATACATGACTTGGCTCGACTTGACTTGTTTACAACCTTATCCTTATTTAGAGGAGATGATGATGATTGTGGCCTCAGGTATTTTCCTTAATAAATTTCCTAAAAAAAATGATTAGTGTAATTGTTAGGTAGACTCCTCTCGGTCAATTGTTCTCCACCCCCCACCCCAAAAAATGTGGAAATGCATGGATAGGAATTACCTAATATTTTATTGTGCAGCTTAAGTCAATGCTAACAATTATGCAAGAAGCCAAAACGTTGTGACAGCTTGATATTTTTGGCATAAAATATGTTATCTGTAGAATTATCAATTATGGCATGTCCCACCAACTCAATTTTCAGCTTTAGTTGAACAGAAAAATGTTTGTTTAATACATAACCACGTTATTATGTTATGTCACAGCAAGAGGTCCAATAATGCAGGGAAACCCTTTCCACATGGTTTGCTTTTGGTGCCGAGGGACCCTAATTAAGGACCAACACTACAGTTAGTGTTTCGTCTGCTTTTGATGCAAGTTTGGAGAAAAACACAGGAATTCCATCCTTTGACTCATGGCCTTATCTATTCTTCCTTTCGCTTTCGTTTTCGTTATTTGGATGTGCCTTTAAAATATAAAAGGTAATTAGGTTATTGACATTACATTTGCTTTTATTTTTGGAGAAGGTCTTATAAAATTCAAAAAAAGTTCTATTATTAGATTCTTGATGAATCGCTGTATACAAAGAAAATGAAAAGTGTGGGGTCCAATAGTTTGTGGCCCTGGTCCATTTATTCATTGGGACCTAAGGCCCGAGCCGAGAAGGGTTATAGCTCAGGATCGGTAATACAAGTACAAAATAGCATTGGGACACAATCGAGGACGATTGAGTCCTCGACATGTCCGAGGTCTCACAGGAAGGAAGGGCAAAAACGGTATAGAAACAAATTTTGGGAAAAAATCTAAAATATCCGTGTCAATAGAAAAGGGTACGCTGGAAAGTATAACGACCAGGTAAAGTCGCCCTTATCGCCATTCAATACTCTGCTTTTTGTGAGCCATACTCTCCAGCTTTTACAACCACCCCCAACCACTCGGGTATGGGTGATGGGACAAGTATCGATCTTGGAACGCCGATCCTACACGTGGACGAAGAATAAGGAACACAGGCTAGTATAAAAGGAAAAGTAAGCAATCCGCAGCAAGGGGCTGGGAAAAATGGCCAAAAACCAGAGCCTCTCAGCCCGCTTCCGGGAGAAAGACTCCCAGGGCGAACACGATTTAAACCATGTATGAACACCACGAAAAACCCGCCGTCCGGTGACTAAGGCCTAGTCTTTCAAACCCACGCTCTATAAATGATATTGTTTGGGCTGGCTGAGAAAAATGGCCAAAAACGAGCCTCGGCCCGCCTCCAGGAGAAAGACTCCCAGGGCGAACACGATTTAAACCATGTATGAACACCACGAAAAACCCGCCGTCCGGTGACTAAGGCCTAGCCTTTCAAACCCACGCTCTATAAATGATATTGTTTGAGTCTTTTTACGTGCGAACCCAACACCATTACGGTTCGTTACAAATCGCGTCCATACAAAAAAAAAAAAAAACTTTTTTTTTTTTTTTTTTTTTTTTTACAAAAAATGATTTGATATTTGAGGGGGAGGGATTTGAATCCTAAATGCTTTTGTTGATAATAACAGAAAGTATTAATTGAGTTATAATACTATTGAATTTGAAATATTATTAAAAGTATGAGAGAGAGGAGAAATTGAGACATATTTACACTTGTAGATAAGAAGAAGCCTACTTTGTATACAACATTATGCCTTGTAAGTATATGTTATTGTCATGCATGGTAGTACCTAGGTTATAAGTGAGCTGCATCGACAAGTATAAAAAGTTCAGGATTTTTCTTTTGATTTCAATTTTTTAATTTCCCTCACCATATAGTAAAAATTACGACTAAATTTTTTTTATCCTTAACAAATCAATGCTAGTAATTAATAAATTATATTATCAGAGTTAATTGGATAGGATAATTTTAGTTTATGAAAAATTTGATTCAACAATCGTATCTTATTCAAACTTATCAAGAAATTTTACTACAAAATAGACTATTTTTATTATTAATAAATTTAAAACGATATTTAATCATTTATAACTTTATTTACAAACATACATATAATCTAATCTCAACTTTATGTAAGCTTATTTTTATATATCCCTTTGGGGACACCCATATGGTGGGTTGAAGGGCATGTTGTAAATTAGCACATGCAATCCTTTCCTTCCAACTTGGATTTCCTCACTGTACACTTCTCTTGAATGATGGTGGGCACTCTTTCACTCTCTCAACTTTTGATTGTGGATATTTTTTTGGCTTGATTTAATTTTATTTATTTTGACATATCATTGTTTTTTTTTTTTTTTTTTAAGACATCAAAGTCCAAATTTCTTCAATGTTCTCTTCAAGAAATATAGGGGTGTTTGGTATATGCACTTAAAAATTGAAAACATATGTTTGAAAACATGTGTGAAAATACGTGTGGGTGAAAAAATATGTTAAAATACGTGTAATGTTGTTTAAAAACTAAAAACATGTGTTTGAGTAGATACACCAAATGGAACCATAATCTAATGAAAAAAATTTTGATTTCAACAAGTTAACAACTCAATAATTGAATAGGTGATGTATCTGGATGGCCTTAATTTCTGGCTGTGTATTAGAATAGAGCGAAAATTGGCACTTAGTGATATCGGGGTAAAGTTTGTTTACACTATATTTGGTTGGGGGGATAATAGGGAGGATAGAAAACAAAAGGAGAAAAATAGGGTGGAAAACAGTATTTTCCACTGTTTGGCATGCTGAGGAAAATGTTGAGGATAGAAAACCCGAGAGAAAATTTTCTCTCCCGGGCCCATAATTTGCATCCTCCCAAATTGGGAGGAAAATTGTGGAGAGAAAACTGCTTTTACCGTGGAATTACACAAATGCCCTCTTCCACCTACCCTTTTCACAAACACAACGGGCTGTTCTGGAATCAAGTTAAAAAAAAAAAAAAAAAAAAAAAAAAAAAAAAAAAAAAAAAACAAAAACATAGAATGAGAGCTGGAGAAAAAAACTAGAGAATGAGAGCACTTCTTGAATGATGGAGAAAAGGAAAGAAAAGAAAGGGGAGATATAGAGATAAAGACAAATGTGTATGGAGGAGGAAAAAAAGAAAAAAGAAAGAAAAACGTATGGATGAAATGAAATGAGATAAAAGAGAAATAATATAAAGATTAAAAAATTGAGAAACGTTATTACAATATTTTTATAATAAATTTTAAATAACAAATTGTTATTAGTTAATATTAGTGAGTAAAAAATTAATTTAAGTGGTGGGTTTAAATTAGAAATAGCAACAACTTTCCACATAAATTTTTTTGTGAAAGTATTACGAAAAATGTTATAGACGTAATACTTCTCATTGAAAAATATAATTATCGGTAAATTTCATATTATTTAATGAGTATAAATAAATCTATTTCTTACCTATTATGTAACAAGGGTATAATAATCAATTTATATAAACTACATTTTCTACCCACTTTTCTTTTTAGCCAAACAAAAAATTTTTTCACTCCCACTTTTCCATCCCTTCAACTAAACACACACAAAAAAAACTAAACATTTTCCATCCCCTCGTCATTTTTCATCCTCCTATTTTTTTCACTTTTCCAACTAAACGGCCCTTAGTATCATGGTGTTCATTGAAAACAAAAGTGCCTCAGTTGGACTTGATTTCTCCTTTCAAATCAATCAATAATCCATAATTAGATGGAAATTAATCAAAGAAGCCAAGAGCAATGTTGTGATAGCTCCAACTTTTTGACATAAAGAGACCTGTCATCTGTAGAATTCTGACATGTCTGACCTACTCAATTTAATTTCAGCTTTAATCAAGGACAGAAATGTTTGTTTCTTTTGAAAAGATAAGAAAGCTACTGTCATAGCAAGGGCCATTGCTTTAAGCTTCAATAACGCAGGGAAACACTTTCCCCATTGTTTGCTTTCGATGCAGAGGGGTCCTACCGCCCTAGGCTCTAAGGACGAGAAATTATTATTCCACTGCTGTAGTTTTGGAGCTTTTGGTTAGTCAAGTTTGGTATTCATGCGCAAGTGGTAAGCATCCATGGACTCGCTAATTTCTTGTGCAGCTTTAAAGTTTAAACAATGCAAACAATAATGCAAGAAGCCAATAGCAACGTTGTTATAGCTCCAACTTTTGGACATAAGGATCTATCATCCGTAGAATCAAGGCATGTCTGACTCACTCAATTTTCAGCTTCAGTTGAGGAGACAAATGTTTGTCTCTTTCGAAAAGATAAGGAAAAAAAAAGCTGATGAAAGACTGCAAGTTTCATATACAACTGTCATAACTAAGGGCCATTGCTTTAAGCTTCAATAATGCAGGGGAAACAGTGTCCACATAGTTTGCTTTCGGTGCAGAATATTGCGGAGGGGCCAGAAGGACTGATGCTACAAGACTCTTGAATTATATATCTTATTAAGTATGAATTATTGAGAGAAAAGAAAGAATGAGACATCAAGCTAACACTTGTGGATGAGGAGAAGCTTTATTTTTTTAACAACATTATGCTTCATCAATATGTGTTATTGTCATGCATGGTAGCACCTAGGGTTATAAACGAGTTAAATAGACAAGTACTAAATGCTCATGATTATATTTGATTTTATTCCAAATACAAGCCAAGCTTGGAATCATCATCGGATGAGATTAATCTCGAACTTGGTTCATTTTTTTCTGTTGAAAAAGCTTGAATTTTTACAAGATACTTAATTAACTCATTCTTTTCTCATGTATAGTAAACATTGCAGCTAATTTTTTTTTTTTTTTACCCTTCACAAATCCATGCTAATAATTAATAAATCATAGCTGAAAATATATATTATGAGTTTATTAGATAGAATGATTTTAGTTTATGAAAAAATTGATTCACCGACCTTATAATGTCAAAACTTATCAATAAATAGACTATTTCTAATCTCAAGTTTATATAATTTTTTTTATATATGTTTCTTTGGAGACCTCTAGACGACGAGCTTAATGAATTTGAAAGACGTGCCGTAAGAGACCCCAAGGTTCATTTACCATACTATCTGTTTAGAGGGTTTTCAGGATATCTTATAGGCAAAAAAATATAGTAATCTAGCCAAAGACTAGGACATCACTTCTTTATTTCAATATATATATATATATATATATATATATATAAACACATAAGATTTTAAAAGGCTTTTATTTAACCAAACGTACGTATATTTAATTTTCTATATCTATTATATGCACACATTATACATTTCAAATTGTTGCTAATTAACTCAAAAAATTGTTATAGCATAACAAAGTTAACAAAAGTAAGGGTTTAGTAGGTTACTCTTCACATCTTCACATAGTAGTACTACATCCCCCCTCTCACTTGTTTAAATGCTTGCTGTATCTTCCATTCTTCCTTGCACCTCCAATCCTCAATCAAAGTGGAAAAAGAAAATAGAATAATCATTTCTTTTAACTCAGCAACGAGGTTTTGCCTCAGGTGGTACACAGAAAAAGACTGATATTTTAACTATTACATACTTTACTATGTATGCCTTATTTTTATTTTTATTTTTATTTTTTGAATATATATATCAAAATCAAAATCATAAATAAAAAATAATTAAAAATATATTAATTATGTTATTTGTGTGAGACCAATTACAGTTATTAACACACGGGTTTGTAAGTCTTTTATAGTAAACTTACTTGTAGGAACACGATTATTTAACGGCCCAATAATGATGTTGGGCTCGCACATGAAAGATCCCTCACAATATGATTTGTAGAGAGTGGGCTTGAAAGGCTGGCCACCGATCACGGGGCGATGATCCGGTCCCGATTTTAGGGGAGCTCATGTAAAAAGGGGTTCAGCTTGGACATCCAAGCCCTACAACTTCGTAGCCTGAAGGGTTGGACTTCTCGGACTTGGTCCAAGGAGCATTAAGGTCTTCCCCCGGTTACCCGGCGGTGGGTTTTTTGTGGTGTGCATACATCGTTAAGGTGTTTTCATCCCTCAAGTCTTTTTCCTGGAGGTGGGATGGGAGCTCCCCTTTTTGGCCGTCCCCCCCTTTTCTTTTATACTATCCCACGTTCGTTGTCCTTCGTCCACGTGTAGGGTCAACCTTTCCAAGACCGATATTTGTCCCGTCGGTCTAATCCTTAATCGTTGGGGGTGGTTGATAAAGCCGAAGAATCCGGCTCTGTTGGGTGCAGAGTCTTATCTGGGAAGAGTAGTAAGGGCAGCTTTCCCGAGATATTTTAGATCTTCTTTCAAATTTGTTCCTATACCTTTTTTTACCCCTCTTCTCAATGGAGCTTTGGGTCCGCCGAGCTACATCTCCAGGCCATTTTGTGTCTTATATTTTTGAGCTTGGGCCATAACCTTCTTCGGCTTGGGCCTTTGGACTCCCCATGAGCAAGTGGGCCTGGCCCATAAATTATTGGGCCCCACAATAGCTCCTCAAAACCCTGTTGTCCGACCTCCTGGTTGGAGAGGGGGGTTTTGGTAATACCGAGCCTTTATTATGGCTCATTTAATTCAGCCTTTGACTGACGTTGGCGACTCTTCATCTGCTTAGGAAATGTACCGGTCCACGAGATGTTCCTCTTAATTTGTTCACGATGCGCTTATGCCGTTTGGTTATCCGAAGCGTGTCTTTAATATCTTCCCTTCACGAGACCTCTCAGATTTGATGGTTATTGATGGCGTGGGGGAGCGAAACGGGCATATTCTGGTTGGTGGATTTCCTTGGGGATCTGAACATATTAAGTACCCTTCTCTTCGTCCCTCATATAAAGAGAAAAGACAAGTGCTGGTTCTCTCATACCTGGATCCCTTAGACTCCTCCCAGAGTTTACTTTTTCCCTCTGGTTATACCTCATCCGATAATACCTTCTCCATAGTAATAAGCAATGATGAAGCCATTCCCCTCCCAAAAACACCATGTTCTAATAAACCTCGAAATGGCTCGGTCGGGGCAAGGATGGCGGAGATTCAAGATTTGTCTCACCTTCCTTTCAGCCAAAATCTCAAGGTGTACTCGTCACGTCCCATTTTTGGCGTGATCGAGTCGTGGACATCCATTATCAGTATCATCCGCTCTCTCATGAGCATATCTAACACGGCACAAGTGTGTTAGGAGTTAGGACTGGGGCGGGGGCTAAGTGACCCCGCTTCTTCCTCTCTTCGTTCACCGGCGCCTCCTTTTACCTCTCTTTCTTCTTCTTTCCACCACCGGATCCATCCTGGTGTTTTTCCTTCTCCCTCTTTTGCTCCTTTTTCTTCCTTTTCATCTCTTCTCTCTTCTTCTCCTCCTTCTTTTCATTCATCTCCTCCATCTTCTTCTTCCTTCTCCTTCATCTTCTTCTTTCTTCTCCTTCATCTTTTTCTAAAGAAGGTTCTTCTCTCAATATGGGCGATCTTGAGGCGGAGATTGGAGAGACTTTGAAGACGAGTTTAAAAGACACCGACTGTTTACTTATCCGTATTCTTTGATGTTATCGTTGCTTCGGCAATTTACCTTTTGTATAGGCTTGTTTAAGCCCCTTTTTGTACGTTGTAATGTATCTTTATATTAATAAAAATTGTTGCCATTTTACTTTGCATGTTATATCTCTATGTTTCCAAAATGATAACGCAATGCATAAACATACTGTCTTGTGAATTCTTTTTATTTTTAAACCGTGATCGACGTATAGGACTAAAGTTCCAGCTAATAAAAAGATCTTGCTCCCTGTTTATAAAAATAATCTTGCTCAATAATACTGGATCGAACAAATGATTCTTAGGGCTGAAACTCCCCCGAGGCAGGAACAGAAAGGATATTATGATGAGCTTACTCAATCGGCCGAGCACAACATCGCCGACCTTAGAGTACAATACTTGGGTCCTTAACCCCTTATCAAAGAGAAAAGCGTTTTTACGAATTTGTAAGTGTTGTTCGGCACAAAAATATAGCGTTTGAATCAATGACAACTAGGGCCAAAATACTTGCTAAGAAATAGGTATAACCATAACTTTAATAGAGTTGTTTGGCACAACAATATCGATCTGTGAAGAACGATACTTACCCCAAAACTAGCCGAGATGAGAACCGAGTGCTCGATGCGGTGTAGGAAGTAACCATCCGAAGACATATCACCCGCAAAATGAACAGCCTCCTTAGGCTATCAAGCAGTGGGGCGTTTCGCCATCTTCTTATCACTCTTCATGGCCTTAACCTTTACAAAAGATTTGAGCCGAGGACCTTCCCCATCCACGTAGCTGGTTTCCCCGTAGGCTTGAGTCCGAGGACCATGCAAGGCCTTGGTTCTGTCCAAAACTTGGGTTTTTTTTTTTTTTTTTTTTTTTTTTTTTTTTTTTTTTGTACTTTGTTTCCCCATAGGCTTGAGTCCGAGGACCATGCAAGGCCATGGTTCTGTCCAAAACTTGGGTTTTTTCTTTTGTGTACTTGGTTTCCCCATAGGCTTGAGTCCGAGGACCATGCAAGGTCATGGTTCCGTCCAAAACTTGGGTTTTTTCTTTTGTGTACTTGGTTTCCCCATAGGCTTGAGTCCGAGGACCATGCAAGGCCTTGGTTCTGTCCAAAACTTTTTTGAGTACTTGGTTTCCCCATAGGCTTGAGTCCGAGGACCATGCAAGGCCTTGGTTCTGTCCAAAACTTGGGTTTTTTCTTTTGTGTACTTGGTTTCCCCATAGGCTTGAGTCCGAGGACCATGCAAGGCCATGGTTCCGTCCAAAACTTGGGTTTTTTCTTTTGTGTACTTGGTTTCCCCATAGGCATGAGTCCGAGGACCATGCAAGGCCTTGGTTCTGCCCAAAACTTTTTGAGTACTTTTTTGTACTTATTTGCTTTTTTCGCAGGTCAGCCCCTTGACCATGGCGGGGAGAGCTGACTTGAGGTCGGAAGCCCCTAGAGCTGCCCGTGCCGTTGGCGCTACAGGACATAAGCCCTGGCACAAGTTTATGTCGGAGCAACAATCGCATGTCACCGGAGATGGGGGAAAACCTGCGAATCTCCGCTTGCTAGAGAGTTGACTCAAACGCCACCTGTGCCAACGCGCAAGCCTTCCCACAAACGGCGCCAATTGTAGGGACACGATTATTTAACGGCCCAATAATGATGTTGGGCTCGCACATGAAAGATCCCTCACAATATAATTTGTAGAGAGTGGGCTTGAAAGGCTGGCCACCGATCACGGGCGATGATCCGGTCCCGATTTTAGGGGAGCTCATGTAAAAGGGGTTCACTTGGACATCCAAGCCCTACGACTTCGAGCCTGAAGGGTTGGACTTCTCGGACTTGGTCCAAGGAGCATTAAGGTCTTCCCCCGGTTACCCGGCGGTGGGTTTTTTGTGGTGTGCATACATCGTTAAGGTGTTTTCATCCCCGGAGTCTTTTTTCTGGAGGTGGGATGGGAGCTCCCCTTTTTGGCCGTCCCCCCCTTTTCTTTTATACTATCCCACGTTCGCTGTCCTTCGTCCACGTGTAGGGTCAACCTTTCCAAGACCGATATTTGTCCCGTCAGTCTAATCCCTTAATCGTTGGGGGTGGTTGATAAAGCCGAAGAATCCGGCTCTATTGGGTGCGAGTCTTATCCGGGAAGGGTAGTAAGGGCGCTTTCCCGAGATATTTTAGATCTTCTTTCAAATTTGTTCCTATACCTTTTTTTACCCCTCTTCTCAATGGAGCTTTGGGTCTGCCGAGGACTAAACTGCCCTCGGCTACATCTCCGAGCCATTTTGTGTCTTATATTTTTGAGCTTGGGCCATAACTTTCTTCGGCTTGGGCCTTTGGACTCCCCATGAGCAAGTGGGCCTGGCCCATAAATTATTGGGCCCCACAATTACTAATTACATTATGATTTTTCACAAAAAGAAAAAAGAAAAAATATGCGTAAAATGTTTCATCATGTTAAATATAAGGTCTTTATGAAAGATTATCTCCATTAGGAGACTTAAGAGTGCACTGCCTAGAATTTATCCTAATTATTTAATTATTATATATTTTGATTTATTTTATTTAATTATAATAAGAGTGATAGATAAAGACCCATCTATAAAGAATCTATTTGTGAAAAGCTATGTAACTTTCTCATTAAAATAGCATACCAGAAATTCCCATGATTGAGAAATACTTCTCAAACCAAATATACTTAACAACAAATGAGAATTCAATTCTAGTGCCACAACAGAGGGCATATACCGTAATACCTTTTTTTTTTTTTTTTGATTACTACAGTAATACTTTAATCTTTCTTGAGACTAGTTTATAACATTATCTAAATATTTCTTCAATTACTTTCATAAATCATAATGACTCAAGATCTCCTAATAATATGTTGAAACGCAGGTCTGAAGCTCAAAAAATTGGATTTGTATCTTGAGATTAGTTGTATTACGAGATTTGTAAATATTGATTCAGTGCTTGGAGAATAACTAATGGTGTCTTGGGTGATTTTTTGGATTTTGGTTCATCTATTAGTTGTTGCCTATACGAAAATTTATATCGAGTGTCAACGGTATTTGAAAAATGCTACTAATATAATTATAAAATCCTTATAAATTGATATGTTAGTGAATATAGTCAGTGTCGTTATCAACAAAATATATTAATTTTCTGTCACCTCAACTTATAAAATTTATATAATAATAGTTAGTGTACGGCACCGAGATCCCAAAACCCATATGGGCCCCGGGCTCGAGCCCAATGGAACGGCCCTATCGCCCTATCGCCCTAAACCCTTCTTGAAACTGCCTTCATAAAGAACAAGTTTTGGGCCTCGGATCCTGAGCTGTGCTCGGCATAAAACTTCCCCAAACAATCATATAAACTCTGCCTGGGTAAGTCATGGGATGCTCTGGGAACATCATTACCGAGCAAATTCGCCTGAATTGGAACCAAGTTCCAAAGCCATAATTGTTACATCCTACTCTCACCTAAACACCCACTTAAAACAGATAATATTGGACTTTCAATTGCACTAGCGATGGTAGTGATCATGATCTCCCCACTAACCTAAGCTATAAATAGCAGAAGTTGGGGAAGATAAGGGGTTCAGAAAAAAAAGAGAAAACAGTCATTTAGAGAGAGGAGGAACATTACTCCGAGTCTCTGTACCGAGAACGACCCAAAGTA
The DNA here is from genome assembly GCA_028216015.1 of Quercus dentata. Classification (NCBI taxonomy): domain Eukaryota; kingdom Viridiplantae; phylum Streptophyta; class Magnoliopsida; order Fagales; family Fagaceae; genus Quercus; species Quercus dentata. Next base: position 6,901,225 of record CP116447.1, read on the forward strand.
GGAAATCTTAAAGCCCACTTTACAAATAAATTGTGAGTCCAAGTGAGGTTGAGCCCAACAGTCTCGTTTTAGGCTTGCACAATTGGCGCCCTCCTACAAAGTCATGGTTCGACCGAGACTCAAACAAGGGAAATGTCCGAGGGACGTTCGGGAGGGCTTGCCAAAAAATGGTTCTCAGGATCTTCTCGGGGGTTCACATGGCGGGAAAGAAGATAGAAAGGGCGCGAAGATAGGGAGCGCCTGCGAGGAGAGGAAGAGTCCGGCTCGGGAGAAGGGTCGGATCAGACCCGCCGAACAATGTCGGGTGTCTCGGGACACAGGCAAAATGATGACAGAGACCGAGAGCTGGAACGGTTGTGCAGACTGGTGATGGATCTAGAACTCGAAGCGAGGGGTCGACGCCAAGAAAGGGACCGCCACCACCGGCAAAGGAGAAATGATAGCACGGGAAATCGGGGCGAAGAGGGCCCTAGCCAATCTAGTACACGACGATTCCAAAACCGATCACCCTCTCAAGAATCGCACTTGCGTAGGAATCACTCACACTCCCGAGAGACATGTCATTGCCGAAACCGTTCACGTTCGCATGGATACGAGGACCGAGGGTCCGATTCGCCGGAGGAACAGCGAACCCACAATGCTGCCATGGACTCCATGAGCCGAGCTTTACGAAGGGCTGCTCGGTCACCATTCTCAGATGAAATTGAACGGGCCTTTATGCCGAGTAGATTTACAAGACCGCCATTCAATTCCTACAACGGGAAGACGGACCCTGTGGAGCATGTCAGTCATTATATCCACATGATGTCTTTGCATGCACACAATGATGCCTTGATGTGTAAGGTATTCCCCTCCAGCCTCGGCTCCACAGCCCCGAGATGGTTCAATGGGTTACGAAAAGGCTCCATTCGTAGCTTTGCCGAGCTAATTCAAGAGTTCGACAGTAGATTCGTGACATGTAGCCGAGTGCCGCAGCCGGTGGATGCGCAACTTTCCATAAAGATGAGGATCGGTAAAACCCTTCAGAGTTACGCCAACCAGATCGGGAACTCTACAACGAGATCGGTGGAGGAAATGAGAAGATAGCGGCAAGCACATTCAGGATGGGGCTCCCCGAAGATTCTAAATTACGGGAGTCGTTGTGAAAAAGACCTCCCGAGGATATGAGACAACTTATGAGGCGCATTGAGGAGTATAAATGCCTGGAAGATGATCGGCTATAAAATAAGGGTAAAGCCCCGTTACTTGGGAGATCTCGGCAGGGTGTTATCCCAGCAAGACCAAAAAAAGATTTCAGGATGTAAGAACTAGAGGTGCAAATTGAGGGAGTTAATGTGGCATTCAAAGAACCTATGCACAAAATTCTAGATCGGATTAAGAACGAATTATTCTTCAGGTGGCCAAACAAAATGGGGGGTGACCTATCTCGGAGGAACCAAAACTTGTATTGCACATACCATAGGGACAAAGGGCACACCACCAAGCAGTGCCGAGTACTGAAAGATCATCTCGGGCAGTTTGTAAAAGCAGGGTATTTGAAAGAGTTTGTAGTGGACTCCGTTGATCGAGATTCCGGCCAGGGTGTTCAGCAGAGAAGGAATCCCGTCCCACCACACCGGGAGTGATCGAAGTCATCCACGCTGCCCCGAGAGGTATGGCAGCAGTTAAAGGGGTACTAACGGTGGCTTGCACAGAAAAAGAATCACCCGAGAAGAGGATGAAAGTTGATCGGCTAACAATCTCTTTTGGCGAAGAAGACTTGCAAGGGATGATCCAACCTCATGATGATGCGTTGGTAGTAACAGCTCGGATAAGCGGATTCTTGGTAAAAAGAGTGATGATAGACCAAGGAAGCAGAGCCGACGTGATGTACCCGGACCTGTTCGAAGGGCTCAGATTGAAGAGTCAGGATTTGACGAAGTATGACACACCATTGGTCTCGTTTGACGGAAGGGTTGTGGTGTCCCGAAGGGAAAATTTCTCTCTCGGTGGACATGGAAGGCAAGGAAGTAATATTGACCTTCATAGTAGTCCGGTCATTCTCACCGCTTAACCGCAATCTGGGAAGGCCGTGGATCCACGCAATGAAGGCCATTCCATCCACCCCGCACGTGAAAGTGAAATTTCCCACCGAGTATGGAGTCGCCGTGGTGCGAGGGAACCAACGAGTGGCTAGGCAGTGTCTGGTCACCGCGGTCAGATGGTAGAACGAACAGCTCAGACGAGCGGAGGAGACCGAAAAAGAGCCTTTATGGCAATCACAAAAGCCCCGAGGAAAAACCGGGGTGGACGTTGCCGAAGAGGTTTTGAAGGTCAGAATTTTTCCGGACGAAGACAGGTATTTCCAAATAGGCACGAGCATGAACGACCAAGAAAAGGCAGAAATGTTGTTGTTTCTTTTACAGAACGTGGATGTTTTTGCCTCAAGTCCGTACGAAGTGCCCGGCGTGGATCCCGAGTTCATTGTCCACAAGCTTAACGTGGACCCATCGATCCCCCAAAAAAAGCAAAAACCAAGGAGAGTATCGAAGGAGCATGCTGGCGCGGTGAAATTGGAAGTCCAGAGGGTGAAAGGAGCAGGGGCGATAACGGATATATATTCTTCCCGAGGTGGTTAGCGAATATGGTGGTGGTGAAGAAAAAGAATGGTAAATGGAGAGTTTGTGTGGATTTCACAGACTTGAATAGGGCATGCCCCAAGGATCCGTTCCCAATACCCAAGATTGACCAACTGGTAGATGCCACATATGGGCACCAGAGGATGAGCTTCTTGGATGCTTTTCAAGGGTACCACCAGATTGCTTTGGCGTCCGAGGACCGAGAAAAGACAGCATTTATTTCCCCGAGTGCTAACTATCACTACGAAGTCATGCCGTTTGGGTTGAAGAACGCTGGTGCCATATACCAGCGGATGATGACAAGGATGTTCCGAGAGAAAATTGGGTGCATGGTGGAAGTATACATTGACGACATGGTGGTAAAGAGCAAAAAGGAGTCGCAACACACGGAAGACCTCCGGGGAGTATTTGAGATACTCCGCAAAGACAAGTTGCGCTTGAACGTCGAGAAGTGTACTTTCAGTGTGGAGGCTGGCAAGTTCTTGGGTTATCTGATTTCTACTCGAAAAATAGAAGCCAATCCTGACCAGATAAATGCCATGAATCGCCTCATACCGCCGAGCAATCCAAAGGAAGTACAGGTGCTAACCGGGATGTTAGCCGCCCTAAATCGATTCATCTCCAAATTCGCGGATCGTTGCAGACCGTTTTATAAACTTCTAAAGAAGTGGAAAAGGGTTTAATGGGACGAGGAATGCAATAAGGCCTTTCGAGAACTGAAGGAGTACTTGGCAAAAGCGCCCATGTTAACAACCCCGGAGTCCGGGGAGGATTTGTTTATGTACCTCTCAGTGTCTAACCATGCCGTGAGTGCTGTGTTACTAAGGGACCAAGGAGTACAACAGCCAGTGGTGTATTACATAGGCAAAACCTTAGTAGATGCCGAGACGAGATACCTACCCCTTGAGAAGCTAGTTTTGGCACCAGTGCACGCCACGAGGAAGTTACCGCATTACTTTCAGGCTCATACTGTATTCGTCCTCATTGAGTATCCCCTGCAATCGTTGCTAAAGAGATCGGACTTCACGGGCCGAATAGCCAAATGGGGAACTAGTTTGGGTTCATTCGACATAAGGTACCAACCACAAAGCTCGGTAAAGGGATAGGTTCTTACCAATTTCATTGCGGAATTCACCCCTAAGAACTACGGGAAGATAATCAGTAATGCGGAGCGACGTCCATGGAAAGTGTTTGTAGACGGTGCTTCGAATGCTATGGGGGCAGGAGCTGATACTGTCATAATCACCCTGGAGGGCATACGATTAAAACACTTCTTCAGATTAGGATTCAAAGCCTCAAACAACGAAGCCGAGTACGAGGCTTTCCTAGCCGGGTTGAGGGTTGTATTGCGTTTAGGCACAAAAGATGTTGAGATTTATTCGGACTCTCGGCTGGTCGTTCATCAAATCATAGGAAGCTTCGAAGCTCGGGACTCTCGGATGAAAGCCTATCCGAGTGCAGCTAAGCAGATCATTGGCCCAGGTAGGTCAGGCACAAAACAAACATGCCAACTCACTCGCCACGTTGGCTTCATCCTCTACCGAGAATATACCTCGGCCGGTCGAGATAGAGCTTATAAGGGAGCCAAGCATCGAGGTGAAAAGTGATGACAACCTGGCTGGGGTTGCGGTTGCCATGATGTCAATGGCAAATCCATGTTGGATGAACCCGATCATAGACTTCATAGCCGAGGATAAAGTTCCGAACGATGAAAAGGAGGCTAAAAAGATTCGTCGGGTGGCTTCCCGGTACTGGCTGTTGGCGGATCGCAAGTTGTACCGGAGATCTTTCATAGGCCCTTACCTTTTATGTCTACATCCCGAGAAAGTGAACGAACTTCCGACCGAGCTGCATGATGGAGTGTGTGGCGGCCATGTCGGGGGACGGTCTCTAGCGCACAACACCATGACCCAGGGGTTTTGGTGGCCACAGATGTAGAAGGATGTCGCGGAATACGTCGGGAGGTGTGAACAATGCCAAAAGCACGCCCCGATCCACGGCCCACAAGAGGTCGTCTAAACCCTGTCATTTTGCCCATGGCCGTTCGCACAATGGGGGCTAGACATCCTCGGCCCTTTTCCTCGAGCAACAGGTAACTACTGTTTTGTGTTGGTGGCTGTGGATTACTTCACGAAGTGGGCGAAAGCCGAGGCCTTAGCCAACATTCGGATTATCGACGTGAAAAAGTTTGTTTTGAAAAAAATAGTCACAAGGTTTGAGGTACCGAACTCACTAGTATCGGACAACGGGTTCTGATTCGATAGCAAAACTTTTAGGGCCTTCTGCAGCGATCTTGGCATTAAGAACAAGTACTCAACCCCAGCATACCCTCAAAGCAACGGCCAAGCCGAGGCAGTGAATAAGACGATTTTGAACGGGTTGAAGAGGAGGCTGGACGGGGCAAAGGGGAGATAGGTTGATGAGTCGCCTAACGTTTTATGGGCTTACCAGTAAAATGTGCTCCCCCCTAGATCGAGGGTTTTACATGGAGTCGCCACTTATTTAATTTAAAAGGAAAAACAAGAAAACCTTTAATGAAAAATACTTTTGTTGTATTAATGTATATGACAATTTACATCAAATTTTGTAACAAAAATTTACAATGCTTTTTGTCCTAGATACAATCTAAGAAAAGTAAATTACATTACTTTATTTCCTAGTTACATTCTAAAAAAAGTAAAATTGTAAATACAAGAGCATTGTCTAGAACCCTTGATCTTGGTTCGGAGGCTAATTTACGAGATGGGAAGGGATTAAGCACCCATCTCGCCCGGTAAAACCGGTCTCCTAGGTTAAGGTGGCCAATGTCATGTCATGTCAAACAAATACAAAGAATATGCCATATAAACATGTGATTTGCAGGAAGTGTAAATAAACATATGTTAGGGGAATTTGACATAAAGAGAAAAAATAAAAAATAAAATAAAACTTGTTAGATAACAAAAATGAAGGTAATGGCATGTTCATCCAAGAGATCAATATAAATAAATAATTCCTAGCCTAGACATGTTCATCTAAGCATGTGAGGGAAAAACAAAATTGTCATGTTATTTGTCATCAACATAATTGCAAAGAGAAGCAAATAAAAATAAAACCTTTAAGCATATTTGATCATCCAAGCAATTATGAAGAGAAGTAAAGGAAAAACCCTAGACATGTTTATCTAGACAAAATCAAAATACTTTGGCATGTTTGTTCAAGCATTTAAAAAAAAGTAAAACAACTACCTAGACATGTTCATCTAAGTATTAAAGAGAAAATTGTGTTTTAGCCTAGAAGTGCTCATCTAAGCATTCAAAAGAAAATTGTGTATTGGCCTAGAAGTGTTCATCTAAGCATGTAAGAGAAAACCAATAAGACATAGGCATGTTCATCCAAGCATAGCATAAAAGAAGTGAATAATGATTTGTAAGCATTTATTCTAGCATGTATAAAGAATTAAAAAAAGTTAACTACTTACCAGCATAAATTAAAAGGGGAAATGATCACCTAAAGAGCTAGGGAGAAAGCAAGGAAGTACTCAACTACAACCAAAGTAAGAACAATGGTTGCTCAATAGCTTTTTTTCTGCTTTCTCACTAGCTCTCTAGAGGGAATTCGGGATCCAGAGAATGGAAGAGGTCTTCTCTATTTATAGGGGAAGGGATGGCTTAGCTTTAAAGCTAAGTTATTAGCTTTCTTCTGAAGCTAAGGGAGGAGATAACCTGTTTAAATGAGCTGGGACGGATTTGGTGTTGATCCCCATTCAAATTTTGAAATGATGCTGCACCTGCTTCGTATTTTGGCTCTAATTATCCGCTCAAAATTCCAATTGATTCAAGATGTGTATTTTTTGAAAGGAAATTCAATTATCTACAACTTTTTCAGAAATATAGAAAGCCAAATTTCAACGTTATCCATGCCAAAAATGTGTTTCAAATTGCTGCTGAAAATAGTAACGTCTTTTGAGCATTTTTGAATTTTTTCATAGGTCAGATTCTGTTTCTTTACCCAATTTATTTTTCAAAAATCTTTCTTCTGAAGCAAAGGGAAAGGATAAGTCTATTAGATAGGCTTGACCAGATTTGATGTTGAACTCATTTGAAATTTTGAGAGAAAATTGAAGATAATCTTTGAATTTGTGTTATCTTCTCGCACTGTTTTGTTTTTTGGCCATAACTTGCTGCTCAAAATTCCAATTGATTTGGGATTGATGTTTTTGAAATGAAATTTAATTCTCTACAACTTTTATAGAAGTAGAGAAATCCAAATTTCAACATTTTTCTGACCAAAAATGTGATTCAAGTAGTCTTCTTGAAGATAATGACGTTTTTGAGCATTTTTCTTTTTTTTTTTTCTCTTTTTTTGAATTTTTCATGGATCATATCTCCAATTTTATTATTATTTTTTTAAAAAAAATAGCAGATAAGATGCCATAAAGAAAAACATTTTTTATTATTTCTTCAAAAAAATAAAAGAAATAAAATGAAATCCAATCAAAAATCACACTTGATTAACTTTAAATTAATTCTTGTGAGAACCAATCAAAATTAAGTGTTTAGAATAGGATGTGATCAAGCCCATCGTATAGGCGAGCCATGATCATTGAAAATTGTTTGTATGATAACTTTTGATCAGGTGGTCCGATCAAAACCCATGACATACCATTATGATCATTAGAACATCAGGATTTGTTTTGTATCACAAATCTGAAGATCTACCAGTCGGTTAAATGCAAGTTGTAAAATGGGGTGTCTACATTACCGTACGACTCCCAACAGATCCACGGGGGAGACCCCTTTCTCTTTGACATATGGGGCGGAGGCCGTAATACCAACCGAGGTAAGCTTGTGCAGTGCACGGGTCGTAGGATTTGACCTTGCCAGAACGCCGACCTAATGATGGAGCGCTTGGACTGGTTAGAAGAATGCCGGGAGGCCGCAACCATACAGACTCGTAGAGTACCAACAGAAACTGTCCCAGAGATATAACCAAGATGTAAAGGGGAGGAAATTCAATGCCGGGGAACTGGTTCTAAGGAGGGTCGTGGGAAACATGCGAGACGTAGCTGCGAGAAGCTTGCTCAAACATGGGAAGGGCCGTACAGAATTACCGCCATCGCGGGCGCGAGGGCTTACTACCTGGAAGATCTTGACGAGAGGTCGCTCCCTTGGCCATGGAATGCTCACAATTTAAAGAAGTTTTACCCGTGACCATCCATATAGTAAATGTAAGTCAAAACTTTATACTTCGCTAAAGTCAAGATAATGATGAAGTTACTTGTCCGAGCTGTTTTCGATCCCGTCATTTCACATTAAGAGAATTGCATGTTCTGTACAAAAAAAATTCTAAGGACAGAAGCCTCGTCCTCGATTCGATCAAAATCACCGAGCAGGCGGAAACCTTATCGTTACAAAAAAATTCTAAGGACAGAAGCCTCGTCCTCGGTTCGATCAAAATCACCGAGTAGGCGAAACCTTATCGCTACAAAAAAATTCTAAGGACAGAAGCCTCGTCCTTGGTTCAATCAAAATCACCGAGCAAGCGGAAACCTTATCGCTACAAAAAAATTCTAAGGATAGAAGCCTCGTCCTCGGTTCGATCAAAATCACCGAAGCGGTGGAAATCTTATCGTTACAAAAAATTTTCTAAGGATAGAAACCTTGTCCTCGGTTCGATTGAAATCGCCGAAGCGGTGGAAACCTTAACCCCTTTACAAATATTAATTGCAAATTCATTCCCGGATTATCCAAAGCACCGCGCAACAGGTTTTGGGGTATCATTCCATTTACAATAAAAAAAAAAAAAAAAAAAAAAAAAAAAAAAAAAAAAAACCGAACGGGCAACTCTCGGCCCGACTTACTACAATATAAGAAACCAGTAACATAATCTAAGCAAACACACAAATAAATAGAGAATCATTCAACGAGTTGAAAGCAAAGTTAAAAAGCAGAGTTAATATCTCGTTGCCAAAACTCGGCAATTGTTTACTGGTCATCCCCATGAAATAAGGAAATTGTTCGTTCGCCACAACCTGGTGACGTAGGCAAATATACCATTGAGAAAATAAACTAAAAATGCTATAAAGATGAGTAAAAGCATGAAAAAACTAGACTGCAGATAATCGGTTGGAGCACCGGGTTGGATCTGTCACTTCTTGCTGGTCGGTCAAGGGGTAATGCGGGTCTTCACCAAGAAGGTCTTATACGATTGGGAAGCTGGTGGCCTCCATCTCATCCGGCTCGGCATGAGCATCGATCTGTTCAACCAGCTCCCTCATGCTTGCCAACCGACAAAGAATCGGTGGATCCTGCACCGCGAGAACGGGGCTCGGGAAGGGAATTTGGCTGGGGTCTCTCGGAGGGAAATCCTCGGGAACTCCCAGAGCTTGAAGAGCGGCAAACCACCCGGCCTCAAAACCCAGCTTCCGGGCACGGGCCACTACCGGTTCCGTTGATTGCTCGGCATCGCCGAATCCCTTGTTGTACCACTACGCCGCCCGCAGCCTCTAGGGCTGCCCTCAGGTCGGTTAGCTTTTTGGCTTGAGAGGTGTTGAGGCTAATGGCTTGAGCTAGCTTCACGTCCGTTTCGTTCTGCTTAGCCAAAAGTTCAGCACACCTTTTCTCTTGGTGCTTTATTTTTCTCCGCGGCAGCAGCTTTCTTCTCGGCGGATTTAGTTGCCTTTAGTTTTTCCTTTGCTTTTTTGGCAGGTGACTCCCACGCCCCCTTCTCATGGTCGACCTCCTCGACAAGATCCCGTGCACGGCCAGCCAATATGTAAGCCGGTTGAGCATCCTGGCAATAACAAAAGTTAGTACGGAAGTAGTAGTAAATGTATGGAAAGGAATAGACAAGCGAGTTACCGCAATAGCGTGCCACTCTAACCGGCGCCCCACGGACTCCTCGGACCCCTCCTCGAAGGCATGCACGTCGTCGGGAAGCAGAAGACCCTCGGCCAAGGTTTGGGCAATACGGCCACCCTCGCCTTTCTCCCACATCCGCATACAGGCGGTCGAAGACAAAGGCTTGCCGTCCAGCAAAAACTTGGGCTTCCGGAGCGACTTGGGAGGAGGACGCAACCCCCGGACCGACCTAGGTTTGCGGCTCGCGGATAATGATCCCCCCTGTTGGCTCGGGAGAAGTCCGGATGGCAGCATCTCCCGGACCCGTGGTTGGTTGATCGGACCCCCTCCTGTTTCTTACGGGCTCGTCTAGCTTGAGAAGAGGGTGGAGGGTGAGGCACCTGGCTCCGACCTTGAGAAGGTAGGGGCTGGATGGGTTGCCGTGCACTGGGCACGAAGCGATCAATAGTCATAACCTTCCTTGACACCATGTTTTCGCCGGGTTGGGTATCTTCAGCCGACAAGGCATTTGCTTCAATCGCTGGTTGCTCGGGCCCGCAATGAGGTCTTTGGTGTGCTTGCTCTTGAACAGGGTCCTCTTATTGAATTGCCTCATGAGCTAACTCTCCGAGATGTCGAGACACACATTCCACGAACTCGTCCCGCAAAGGAGCTAGCTCGTCCGAGCAAGTGTAGCGCCTTTCGAACTCCCTCGCCTCCCCGGTTGTAAACTTCGACGACAGGGGACTATCAACTAATAGTGCCTGCTTAAAGGTCTGCCAGGTAGAGTAAAGCGGCTCTACTCCGAGGATCAGGTGCAAGGCCCGGAGTCATCTGTCCCAAAGGTGCACGAATATCTTGGAACGAAGGATGAAGTTTAGGTCTTTTATGTGGACGATTCTGATGTCTGGAACGAACACTTTGCCGTCTGCAAAAGAACAAGCGTTATATCAATATCCGATGATAAAGATCTACTTCAATAAAGAGGAAAGAAAAGGAAAAAAGGGGGGAAAACAATTAGATCAAGGGATTGGTACAAACCCACTTCACGCCATGAAAGAGGGCAAGGGACTTCCCAAAGAAACCAGTTGTCGCGCACCAGAACAAACACCCCGACGGAGTTCCTATTCGAATCATGTAGGCATGATATCGCCGCACACTGATTATCTCTTGTTTTTAGGTAATAGTTGGTAGCTTTGTTCCCACAGAGGCTATATATATGGTTAATATCATGGTAGTTTAACTACAAATCAGGTGCAAGTTATCATGATATCTGCCGTACACGATTATCTCTTGTTTTTAGGTAATAGTTGGTAACTTTGTTCCCACAGAGGCTATATATATGGTTAATATCATGGTAGTTTAACTGATCCTCGGAATGCCGAGACACACATTCCACGAACTCGTCCCGCAAAGGAGCTAGCTCGTCCGAGCAAGTGTAGCGCCTTTCGAACTCCCTCGCCTCCCCGGTTGTAAGCTTCGACTGAAGGGACTATCAACTAATAGTGCTCGCTTAAAGGTCTGCCAGGTAGAGTAAACTGGCTCTACTCCGAGGATCGGGTGCAAGGCCCGGAGCTGTCTGTCCAAGTGCACGAATATCTTGGAACGAAGGATGAAGTTTAGGTCTTTTATGTGGACGGTTCGATGTCTGGAACGAACACTTTGCCGTCTGCAAAAGAACAAGTGTTATATCAATATCCGATGATAAAGATCTACTTCAATAAAGAGGAAAGAAAAGGAAAAAAAAGGGGGGAAAAACAGTTAGATCAAGGGATTGGTACAAACCCACTTTACGCCATGAAAGAGGGCAAGGACTTCCCAAGCAAAACCGGTTCGCGCACTGAACAAACACCCCGACGGAGTTCCTATTTGAATCATGTAGGCATGATATCCGCCATACTTGATTATCTCTTGTTTTTAGGTAATAGTTGGTAGCTTTGTTCCCCGCAGGCTATATCTATGGTTAATATCATGGTAGTTTAACCGCAAATCAGGTGCAAGTTATCATGATATCCGCCGTACACTGATTATCTCTTGTTTTTAGGTAATAGTTGGTAGCTTTGTTCCCCACAGAGGCTATATATATGGTTAATATCATGGTAGTTTAACTGATCCTCGGAATGCCGAGACACACATTCCACGAACTCGTCCCCAAAGGAGCTAGCTCGTCCGAGCAAGTGCGGCGCCTTTCGAACTCCTCGCCTCCCCGGTTTGTAAGCTTCGACAGCAGGGGACTATCAACTAAAAGTGTACGCTTAAAGGTCCGAGGTAGAGTAAACGGCTCTACTCCGAGGATCGGGTGCAAGGTCTTGAGTCTGTCTCGTCCCGGTGCACGAATATCTTGGAACGAAGGATGAAGTTTAGGTCTTTTATGTGGACGGTTTCGATGTCTGGAACGAACACTTTGCCGTCTGCAAAAGAACAAGTGTTATATCAATATCCGATGATAAAGATCTACTTCAATAAAGAGGAAAGAAAAGGAAAAAGGGGGAAAACAGTTAGATCAAGGGATTGGTACAAACCCACTTCACGCCATGAAAGAGGGCAAGGGACTTCCCCGGTAAACCAGTTGCCACGCACCAGAACAAACACCCCGACGGAGTTCCTATTCGAATCATGTAGGCATGATATCTGCCGTACTTGATTATCTCTTGTTTTTAGGTAATAGTTGGTAGCTTTGTTCCCACAGAGGCTATATATATAGTTAATATCATGGTAGTTTAACCGCAAATCAAAGGTGTGGTTCAACCTCATCGACGCAGACTAACTACCCAGTAAAAGTTGGGGGGAAGCTGGTGGGACACGATCCGTAGTACCTAAGTGTATTTGCTAAAAGGGGATCCACGCGGAACCTAACCCCACCCTCTAGAATTAACATTAAAGGAAAAAAGGTTGTGCCTTGTCCTCGATGGAGAGCGATTTCACTCTCGTGGCAGTAAGCCACTTCCATGTCATCGGGAATATTAAACTTGCGCCTAAAAGTGGCCAAAGGCAAATGGGCCTCCAAGAGATAAGAGTAGCCCATCCGTGACGCTAAATGCTATGAAAGGGAACTTGAAGAAATATGCTAAAGGAATAGGAAGGAGAAGAGAATTTACTTTAGGTTCTAAGGGAGAAAAGAACTCAGGCGGTGAGTAAGCACACAAAGAATTGGTCGGCAGAGAGTAAGCTCGAAAGATCACAGGTAAAAAAAAGTGAAAGAATGTTCTGAGGAAGGCTATTTATAGGATCGGAAAAGGGGCAAAGGAACGTTCAATCAAGTAATAAATGGGCACGATTCACGAATGACCCTGCAGATGCCAAAGATAACCGACACACGCGCTGCTTCGGTTCGCGAACCGTCAGGCAATAATGACAATTGAACCTGGCGCCGCGGAACGGCGCATCTTTTGAGATGAGCATTAATTAGAAACCATAACCGCATGAGTCCCAGGCCATAGGACTTTCGAGACCAAAAGGCTCGGTTGACTCCTTGATTCTTCCCAGCAACCGGGTATGAATCAAAGGGGTCTAATGTACGGCACCGAGATCCCAAAACCCATATGGGCCCTAGGCTCAGGTCCAATGGAACGGCCCCATCGCCCTAAGCCCTTCTTGAAACTGCCTTCATAAAGAACGAGTTTTGGGCCTCGGATCCTGAGCTGTGCTCGGCATAAAACTTCCCCAAACAATCATATAAACCCTGTCCGGGCAAGTCATGAGATGCTTGGGGAACATCATTACCGAGCGAATTCGCCTGAACTGGAACCAAGTTCCAAGGTCATAATTGTTACATCCCACTCTCACCTAAATACCCACTTAAAACAGATAATATTGGACCTTCAATTGCACTAGCGATGGCAGTAATCATGATTTCCCCACTAACCTAAGCTATAAATAGCAGAAGTTGGGGAAGATGAAGGGGTTGAGAAAAAAGAGAGAAAACAGTCATTTAGAGAGGGGAGGAACATTACTCTGAGTTTTTGTGCCGAGAACGACCCAAAGTATGAAATCTTGAAGCCCACTTTACAAATAAATTGTGAACCCAAGTGAGGTAGAGCCCAACAGTCTTGTTTTAGGCTTGCACAATTAGGTTTTAAAACATTATTCTTAATTATTTGTTGGACTACACTTCCATGAAACATGTTAGGTCATTTAGAAACGTGACCCTTGCTTAGGAGGTGGTACTTTGCCATTTTAGTCCCATAAAAATTGTCATTTTTTATTTAATTTATTTTAAATAAAAAATCTTTAAAAGTGTTATTTAATGTTAAAAATTTGAAATAAAGTCGTTTCAAAGGAGTTAACATAAATTTTTTAATGGTGATAGACAAAAGGACTAAAATGCATAACGTTATCAAAATTAATAGATTAAAATGATAATTTTAGAATTTAATGGACTAAAATGAGAAGTGGTTAGAGAATGTAATGTGTATTTTTATGAAAATAAATTATAAAAATGGCTCGTTAAAAGTATTTTTCTCAAAGAAGTTCTTTTTAGAAACATGAGGTTCTAAGTTCTAAAAACACAAAGGCATACTTTGTATTAAAATTTCCCTTGGTCATTGTTTGCAGTTAAAACTTAAATTAAAGGTGAGAACTTCGAAACCTGGTCTATTTATTTATCTAAAACATATTATAAAAGTTGAATTTAAAATTTGGTGGATGAATGCTACGATTACACATACTCATTTTTGAAACATACTACATAAATATATGGCAACTTTCTATATTTAATTGGTATGATATGCATAAATAATGCTTCCTGTCAAAAAATTTATTTGTACATATGAATATGTTTGTAGTAATACTAGACAGGTGACATTTAATTAAAAATTGTATAGGCCCTACTGCCCTAGGCCCTAAGGATGAGAAATTATTAGTCCCTAAAGGACCGACACTCCATGTAGTGTTTCATCTGCTTTTGATGCAAGTTGGGGGAAAAAAGCAGTGTTTGTGTCTGCTTTCCTATCGGTTAGCTTATCTATTTTTTTTCTTTTTTTTTTTTTGGGGGACACAGTATTTTGTCTGCTTTACGATCTTTTGGAGGTCTTACAAAATAATAAAATTACGACCTATTTAACTAACTCATATTTTATATATATAATGGCGGGGCCGGAGAATTTGTGGTTCCGGCCCACTTCACAATAGGGCCCAGGACCCAAGCCGTGGAGAATAATTTCCGAAGACGAGTAGTAAGAGTCCAAAAAAGACCTAAGAATGTGGCCGAGGACGATCTTATGCTCGGCACCTCACGTAACGCCTAAAGAAAATGACAAACTCAGTACAAGGGCAGGATAAGGGAGAAAGCTGCCAACACTATAGTATAGAACCTTGTATCCGACAGGCCCATACTCCTCACCATGCTATTTAGCTTTTACAACCACCCCCAACCACTCTAGGTATGGAGTGATGGGACAGGTCTACACCCCAGAAAGTAAAATAAAGGGAAAGAGAGACAAGAGGGAGGGGGATCCCCTCAGAAAAAGGAGTCTTACAAAAGGGAGAATGAGAAGAGTACTACGCTCCTCGGACATGGTCCGAGGACTTAAATCCTACAAACCGCATCGACGAAAGGCTTAGCTAGGTCCACCCTCATATAAACCTCCATAAAAACCACGATTAAACCGCTGTCTGGCGGCTAATGCCTAGCCTTTCAACCCCACGCTCTACAAATTGTATTGTTTGGGCCCTTTGCGTATGAGCCCACTATCATGTGTGGGTCGTTACAAATTGTGCCCCTATAATTGGCGCCGTCTATGGGAAAGGCTTGTGCGGTGGCCCAGGCGGTGGAACGAAAAGTCCTCCCATCATTTCCAGTAGCCCGCTGCCGTATCCTAACGTAAAGTTCCACTAAGGGCTGCGTTTTGAAACGTTAACAATACGAATAGTTCTAGGGGCTTTCAACGTTAGGTCAACGTTTTACACCTTGACTGGGGCGAATCACCCAAGGACCTAGCCCACCCCATATTAAAAAAAAAAAAAAAAAGGTTTTGGACAGAACCAAGGTATTGTATAGTTCTCGGACTCAAGCCTATGGGGAAACCAACTATCTAAAAAAAAAAAAACAAAGGTTTTGGACAGAACCAAGACATTGTATGGTCCTCGGACTCAAGCCTATGGGAAAACCAACTACCCGAAAGAAAAAGCAAAGGTTTTGGACAGAACTAAGGCATTGTATGGTCCTCGGACTCAAGTCTATAGGGAAACCAACTACCTAGAAAAAAAAAAGGTTTTGGACAAAACCAAGGCATTGTATAGTCCTTGGACTCAAGCCTATGGGAAAACTAACTACTTGAAAGAAAAAGCAAAGGTTTTGGACAGAACCAAGGCATTGTATGGTCCTCGGACTCAAGCCTATGGGAAAACCAACTACCTGAAAAAAAAAGTAAAGGTTTTGGACAGAACCAAAGCATTGTATGGTCCTCGGACTCAAGCCTATGGGGAAACCAACTACCTGAAAAGAAAAAAAAAAAAAAAAAAAAAAAAAAAAA
This sequence comes from Quercus dentata, assembly GCA_028216015.1. Taxonomy (NCBI): domain Eukaryota; kingdom Viridiplantae; phylum Streptophyta; class Magnoliopsida; order Fagales; family Fagaceae; genus Quercus; species Quercus dentata. The sequence continues at coordinate 6,917,137 of CP116447.1, forward strand.
AAAAAAAAAAAAAAAAACAAACAAAGGTTTTGGACAGAACCAAGGCATTGTATGGTCCTCGGACTCAAGACTATGGGAAAACCAACTACCCGAAAGAAAAAGCAAAGGTTTTGGATAGAACCAAGGCATTATATGGTCCTCGGACTCAAGCCTATGGGAAAACCAACTACCTAAAAGAAAAAGCAACGGTTTTGGACAGAACCAAGGTATTGTATGGTCCTCGGACTCAAGCCTATGAGAAAACCAACTACCTGAAAGAAAAAGCAAAGGTTTTGGATAGAACCAAGGCATTGTATGGTCCTCGGACTCAAGCCTAGGGGGAAACCAACTACCTGAAAAAAAAAAAAAAAAAAAAAAAAAAAAAAAAAAACAAAACAAAGGTTTTGGACAGAACCAAGGCATTGTATGGTCCTCAGACTCAAACCTATGGGGAAACCACCTACCTAAAAAAAAAAACAAAGGTTCTGGACTTAACTGACATTGTATGGTCCTCAAACTCTATCCCATGGAGGGGTTACCCATTAATAATTGGGTCAATCTCTAGACCGAATGGAATCCCCGTCTATCCTCGGATCCTCAATACCAAGGGAACTAATGCGATTGTGTTGGGGCCAAGTGTTATCAAAAACACGACCAAAGTCCCTCATTATTCGGCAACCCTCTCGGATGGTTTATTTTGAGTTTCTCATTCTCGGACGGCTACCTCACGCGTAGACACGGAGCACTCAACTGTTATCTCGGTTAGTCTCATAAGTTTAATCTACTGTGGATTGGCATTATTATATTTGATAATGTCGATAAGTTCAAATTAATAGCTTTTTGTTACAAGGTTTCCTGCCCTAAGTATCATTAAAGGAAAATACACATGTAGTACACCCATTCACAAAGTAATTGTTGCAGAAAAGAAAAATATTTAGAAGGAAACAGATTCATCTTTTATTAAGACAAAAAAATAGTACAACGTACAATGAAAGAGCTTGAATAAGCTTATACTAAAAACTAACTACATAAGCAAAAAGAAAAGATACAAGGGAATGAGGAAGAAGCAGAAGAAGAGGTGCAGAGAAGAGAGATGCAGCAATTCCAAGTCGTGGTCTAAGGAAACCATTTCTCAATACTTTTACATGCCCATAACTCAGGCAGCAAAAGAACTTAACGTGGGGCTAGCACCTTTGAAGAAAAGGTGCAGGGAGCGGGGTATTCGTAGGTGGCCGCGCAGGAAGTTGATGAACCCCCATATTAGCCGCGCTCGTGATAGAGTGGATGGTGCTGACGATGAGAAACCTCTTCTTTGTCGCACCAAAAATCTGACGCGACCAGCACACCGCTCGGATTTTGACCGAAAGAGGTGGAGATATCGCCCCCACCTTGTAAAAGCGGAGGATTGTCTTGAGTCTGTGTCTCCCCCGTCCAGACTGCACCACCTTGAGTCTTGGAAGGATCCGGTGCCTCCGGAGCGGGTGTGGTTCCTTCACCCCCACTCGTGCCTCAAACATATTGCTCTAAGGGTTGATTGCACTGGAGATGAAGACTGTGAGTATGGCTCAAGGATTAAGAATTTGAAGGGGCCGAAGGGTTTATACGTAAATGGAGTAACCTCCTATCCTACTTATATAGAGGGCAAATTCGTGGCATTTAATCTATACAGGTTTCCAAGAAATGCTACAGACAAGACGGTTTTGGTTCAATTTCCAACGCCGTCTGCAACCATAAGATTTGAATAGCCTCGTGAAGGGGACATATTAAAAACGCGCCTTGAGCACTGAAACGTCAAGGACGCCGCGTGAGTAGATCTAGAGGGATGTCTCATAATCCGGCGCACCTCCCATGCAAATGGAGAAACACCGACATTAATAAAGTAAAGAGCTGGGCAAGCCATGGTTTGAGCTCGACATCACCAAAACCTTCCTCCCCAACCAAGAGGTCGGGCAGCAGGATTTTGAGGGGCTATTGTGGGGCCAAAGAATTTGTGGTCTCGGTCCACTTCACAATAGTGCCCAGGACCCAAGCCGAGAAGAATAATTTCTGAGGACGAGTAGTAAGAGTCCAAAAAAGACCTAAGAATGTGGCCGAGGACGATCTTATGCTTGGCACCTCGCGTAACGCCTAAAGAAAATGACAAACTCAAGACAAAGGCGGGATAAGGGAGAAAAAGCTGCCACATCGTAGTATAGAACCTTGCATCCGACAGGCCCATACTCCTCACCATGCTATTTAGCTTTTACAACCACCCCCAACTACTCTAGGTATGGAGTGATGGGACAGGTCTACACCCCAGAAAGTAAAACTTACACGTGGACACTAAGAGGAAAGTAAATACTAATATAAAAAGGGAAAGAGAGCCAAGAGGGAGGGGGATCCCCTCGAGAAAAGGAGTCCTACAAAAGGGAGAATGAGAAGAGTACTACGCTCCTCGAACATGGTCCGAGGACTTAAATCCTACAAACCGCATCGACGGAAGGCTTAGCTAGGTCCACCCTCATATAAACCTCCATAAAAACCACGATTAAACCACTGTCCGACGACTAATGCCTAGCCTAGCTTTTCAACCCCACGCTCTACAAATTGTATTGTTTGGGCGAGCCCACTATCATGTGTGGGTCGTTACAAATTGTGCCCCTACAATAATAAACATTGCAAAAAGCTTTTACCCTTAGAAAATCAATGCTAGTAATTAATAAATTATAGTTAAAATTATATTGTCTAAGTTAAATAGATAAAATGATTTTAGTTTATGAAAAATTTGATTCACCGACCTTTTATTGTTTTAAGTGGCTGTGTGGTTTGACATCAAAATCTCACAACATGAGCTAACAACCATTACGATCAATGTTGGAAAGTCAAATCCTCCATTGACCACCATCTCGTTCACTGTTGGCAGCACCATTTGGCGGTCTGAATGGCTTGGCTTCCGCGGGCTTGTTGGTCCAAATCAAGTTTTGAACAGCCTCAACATATACAGAAAACACTAAAGTTATTATTAGTCTTACTGCAAAAAGGTTTATAAAATAATATGACATTACATGTGAAACACTAAAGTTACTATTAGTCTTACTGCAAAATGGTTTATAAAATAATATGACATTACATGTGAAACACTAAAGTTACTATTAGTCTTACTGCAAAATGGTTTATAAACTAATATGACATTACATGTGATTAGTATCGCATCAATATAATAGATAATTTTTTCATTAACTTTTTATTTGGTATTTAGAAGTAGATGATTTTTTTTTAAAAAAAGACAGCATCTCAATTTATAAGATTTACATAATATAATTTATAAATTATAGAAAAAAAGGTATATAATTAAATTTATAATTTTCATAGTATTATTCTATCATAACATGTTGGACGACACTTCTCAGCTTTATCAAGAAACGTGACCCTTGATTAGGCCATCAATTTCCAGCACTAATTGAGGAAATAGCATAAGGGCAATCGATAAAGATAGCACCGAGTCCTGTTGTTTTTGTTTTTATTTTAATTTATGGATAAATTGATGGTTACAATCGATAAAGAATGGAATTGTGTTAATATTTGGCTGTTGCAATCTTGAGTTTAATGGGCGAGTGGTGAATGTAGATTATTGAAAAAGTGGGCATATCAATAATAGATGTTTTGTAGAAATGTGGCTTCTGAAGATGGAAGGTGGTTTCAGGTAAGATATAGATGAGACACTATACTGTCTATAAAAAAATGGTTATGAGAGTTGAGGTGGATTTGAGGATGATTTTAATGAGCTAATTCATACTAGTTTTTTCATTTTGGATTTTGTTGGCGCGATAAAAAGCTTGTTTATGTTCACTCGTTTAGTAAACAAACCAAGCTCAATCCCAACCGATGGTGTCACAAATAATCCCAAGTCCATAACTCGTCCATATGTCTCGTCCAACGACAGAAGCAACAATAGGTGGAGAAAATTGTAAGCGTGCCAGTGACCCTCGTCCGTATATGGACGAGCTTAACACCTCAAGATCTACTTGTCATTTATGAACGACAAGCCTTCCAAGATGATCTCGTCCGTCTTTCACTAAAAGTGGACGAGATCATCCTTGAGGTCTCGTCCATCCTTACTATGGATGGACCAAAAGTGGACGAGCTCCTCATGAAGGTCTCGTCCATCTTCATTATGGATGGACGAGTTCATCGGCCCGTCCGACCTAGGTAACTTCCACAGCGGTTACTCCCAATTCGCCGGACTCCTCGACATTGGGAACGGTTACCAAACAGATAACCATTCACACACACACACTATATAAGGATTCTTCGATGAAGGAAGAAGGTATTGAGACATTTTTCTTACTTCCGAGAGAATATTTCTTAAATTCTGAAAGTTCAAAGTAACTAACTTGATCATCGGAGGATTTTTGGCGGTCCACACCGGTCCCCTCCGATTCTGTGTCTTTGGTATTACAGGAGATAGCCCGAAGATCAACGTTCAAGTCTTATCAACCCACCGATAATCAAGGAATCATCGATTTGCGCGCCGTCTGTGGGAACGATTGTTTCACAGTTTGTTTCTTCGTGACAAAGGGTTGATGGTTCGGACTAGATCACGGGCTACTAGCCCAGGCCGTCAAGGTAGCAAAGAACCCGCATCGCGATCGCCGATCTGCGCCGGTCATGCAGTCATCTGCCCAACAAGCACAATCTATGGCAGACGCTATGGCGGAGTTGACTCGCCAAAACCAAGAATTGCGAATGGAGATTAATATGAGGAGGCAAACACAAGAAGAACGTGAAGGAAGACAAAGAGATAGTCACGGTGGAAAAGAGAACACCGAAGTTGGAAGTCGGTTCAGAGGCACCACTTCACGAACGGTACCATACTTGAAGGAAGAAATGGACCAAATGAAGAGAGTTATGGAGAAGATGAAGGAGAATATGAAAAAGGCGAATCCGATAGAAGACTTGGTTCACAGGTGAGATTCTCCCTTTACGGCTTCCATCAACGGTCACCCACTACCATCAAAGTTCAAGTTGCCTTCTCCGGATTCATATGATGGAACACGTGACCCGTTTGATCACATAGCCACTTTCAAGACCACCATGCATCTTCAAGGAGTGCCCGATGAAATAATGTGTAGAGCCTTCCCAACCACCCTTAAGGGTTCGGCGCGAGTTTGGTTTAGCAAACTACCTCCGAGTCGGTGAGTTCTTTTGAAGAGTTGAGTAAGTTATTTGTTAACAATTTCATTGGAGGACAAAGGCACAAGCGTTCCTCGTCCAGTTTGTTGACAATAGAGCGGGGAGAGAACGAGAGCCTTCGGTCATTTATCACCCGTTTTAACAGAGAAGCTCTCGGTGTGGACGAAGCGGATGATAAGCTTCTCTTGGCAGCCTTCCACAATGGGGTGAATTCAGATCTGTTTATACACAAGCTCTATGAAAAAGAGCCCCGATCCATGGCCGAACTCGTCCATTCGGCTCAAAATTTTATGAATGCGAAGATGCAATCATTGCTAAGAAGAGGAAGAGGTCCGAGAGAATGGACGCAAATCCCGATCGTCGGCAAAGACGAGCAAGGTACTCGTCCAAAGAAGGGACGGATGGAGGAAAGGAGAGATCGAGAAAGTAAGAAGCCAGGCCCTCGAAGACGGAACCAGCAGTATACCCCTTTAAACGCCCCACTTGAGCAAGTCCTTATGCAAATCAAGGATGATCATTCCCTGAAGTGGCGAGAGAAGATGAAGGGTGATCCCAACAAGCGCAACAGGAACAAGTATTGTCGCTTCCATAGGGATCATGGTCATGACACGGACGAGTGTTTTGACTTGAAGCGGCCAATTGAAAATCTCATAAGGCAAGGGAAGTTAAGGGGTTTCCTTGGACGAGACCAGAGGGACGAGAAACAGAAGGGAAAGATGGAAGATTCATCGCGACCACCACCACGGGGAGATAAGAGTCATCATTGGAGGAAGTACAAGCGGCGGTCGTCCAAGTCCAAGAAAGCATACTTGAAGGTAGTACAGAGCGTCCAACTTTCTGGACGATCACCAAGAGCAAGATCCACGGACGAGCGGGCAATCACTTTCACGGACGAGGACGCGGCGAAATTCATCACCCTCATGATGATGCCCTCGTCATCTCTTTACTAATTGCAAACTACACAACCAGAAGAGTGCTTGTGGACAATGGAAACTCAGCAGACATTTTGTATTATCCAGCCTTTCAGCAGATGAGATTAGGACGAGACTAGCTCCGTCCGGTGAACTCCCCCCTAGTAGGCTTTGGTGGGATGAAGGTGCAACCAGTGGGTACCATTTCCTTATCCGTGGTAGTGGGGGCATATCCACGACAGATTACCAAGGATGTGAACTTCCTTGTGGTAGATTGTCCATCCTCTTACAATGCCATCATTGGGAGGCCAACTTTGAATAGTTGGAAAGCTGTTACCTCTACTTACCACTTATCGGTCAAGTTTCCAACAGAACACGGGGTAGGACGGGTGCAAGGTGACCAACTGGCAAAGAAGAGAGTGTTACTTGGCCATGCTGGCCATGGATGAACAAGTTCAAGCAATGAACATTGAAGAAAAGAGGGTTGTAGCAGAACCCCATCAAGCATTGGAAGATATTTCCTTGGATGAAGATAACCCCGAGAGGTGTACCAGGGTTGGAGCAGATTTAGAAGAGAAGATTAAGACGGACCTCGTCCAATTTTTGAAGAAAAACATCGACGTGTTTGCGTGGAGTCACGAGGATATGCCGGGTATAGACCCTAGTGTCATTACCCACCGTTTGAATGTATGTCCTTCCTCCAAGCACGTGCGGCAAAAGCAAAAGAGGGTGTTTGCCCCTGAGAGAGATAATGCAATCAAGGACGAGGTCCAAAAGGCGATGGTAGCAAAGTTCATTCGGGAGGTGTACTACCCGGATTGGTTGGCCAATGTAGTAATGGTCAAAAAAAGCGAATGGCAAGTGGAGAATGTGCGTGGACTTCAGCGATCCGAACAAGGCTTGCCCAAAGGACAGCTATCCGTTACCGCGCATTGACCATTTAGTAGACTCAACTGCAGGCCACAAATTGCTTAGCTTCATGGATGCCTTTTCAGGATATAATCGAGATAAGAATGGACGAGGCTGATCACGAGAAGACATCTTTTGTCACCAAGTCAAGGCTTATTCTGCTATAAGGTGATGCCGTTTGGTTTAAAGAATGCAGGGGCGACATATCGAGGTTGGTCAACCACATGTTCCGTCCGCAGATTGGGCGGAATGTGGAAGTCTATGTAGATGACATCTTTGGTGAAAAGTCGGGACGAAGGAAGACATCTAGACGACTGCGGGGAGACATTTGAGACGTTGAGGCAAGTATCACATGAAGTGAATCCTAGCAAATGTGCCTTTGGAGTATCGTCGGGAAATTCCTTGGCTTTATGGTATCCCATAGGGGAATTGAAGCGAATCCAGATAAAATTCAAGCAATCTTGGACATGAAGCCATCGCAAAATACCATGGAAATCCAATCCCTCACTGGACGAGTCGCTGCGCTTAACAGGTTTGTCTCTAAAGCTACCGATAAATGTTTGCCATTTTTTAAGGTTCTCAAAAAAGCATTCGAATGGACCGACGAATGTCAGAGAGCTTTCGAAGATTTGAAGGTATATCTTACCATGGCACATTTGCTTTGAGTCCATCGGTGGAAGGAGAGGAACTATATTTGTACCTAGCGGTAACCCCACATGCAGTGAGCTCGGCATTGATAAGAGAGGAAGATAAAGTACAAAGACTGTGTATTATACAAGCAAGGCATTGAAAGGAGCGGAAGGACGATATCCACAAATGGAGAAGTTGGCCTTCGCACTAATCATGACTTCAAGGAAGCCGAGGCATTATTTCCAAGCACATATCATTAATGTTATGACAGATCATCCTCTCAAAAAGGCAATGAATAGACTGGATCTTTGCGGGACGATTAATCCAGTGGGCTGTGGAGCTAAGTGAGTTCGATATCAGATATCAACCAAGGCATGCCATAAAAGCTCAAGCCCTAGCAGATTTTATTGCGAGTTTACCCCAAGTCATAATGAGGCAGAGGACAGCAAGAGATGGATCGCCCACGTGGATGGTTCGTCTACACGGCATGCGGGAGGAATTGGTGTGGTCCTGCAGTCCCCAGAGGGAGACAAACTGAAACATAAAGTCCGTCTACAATACCAAGCGACAAACAATGAAGTCGAATATGAAACCCTCCTCAAAGGGCTAGAATTGGCGAAGTCTGTGGAAGCCAAGTCCATACGTGTCATGGGAGATTCCCAACCGATCATGGGGCAAGTGAATGGGATGTATGAAGCGAAGGAAGGACGAATGAAGAAATACCTTGGTAGGGTGATGCGCCTTGTGAAAAGGTTTGAAAAAGCTGACTTCATTCAAATCCCCGGGGAGGAGAACGTGGAAGGCGATACTATAGCAAAAGAGGCCTCAGCAGATGAATCATTAGAGAAGTCAGATGAAGTTCAATATATGCCAAGTATAGATGCCCGGGAAGTACAGCAGGTGGATAACAGAGAAGATTGGATGACTCCCATTATATCATATTTGAAAGACGGACGACTACGGAAGAAAAGGACGAAGCGAGAAAGGTGAGGGTGAGATCGGCTAGATACGTCCTTATGAATGAAGTGCTATACAAGAGAGGTTTCTCTCAACCTTACCTTAGGTGCCTAGCTCCGGACGAAGCGAACTATGTCTTTGAGAGAAGTTCACGAAGGGGCCTGTGGCAATCACTCAGGAGCCAGATCACTTGTCCACAAGGTCGTCCGTGCAGGATATTATTGGCCGAACATGCAAGCTGATGCAAAAGCATACGTTAAAGTCTGCGACCAATGCCAGCGATTTAGCAATGTCCCCAGGCAACCATCGGAATACCTCACCCCAATGGTAGCACCGTGGCCCTTCGCACAATGGGGATTGGATATTTTGGGTCCCTTCCCTTTGGGAGTAAGGCAGATGAAGTTTTTAGTTGTGGGCATCGATTACTTCACCAAATGGGTGGAGGCAGAACCGTTGGCAAATATCACACAACAGAATGTTAAGAACTTCGTGTGGAAGAACATTGTCTGCAGATTTGGAGTGCCGAAGGTATTGGTGTCTGACAACGGACGACAATTTGATAATGCACTCTACAAGGACTTTTGCTTACACTTTGGAATTGAGAACCATTACTCCTCGCCTGCACACCCCCAAGCCAACGGCCAGGGTGAAGTAGCAAACCGATCCTTGTTGAAAATCATCAAGACTCGGCTTGAGGGGGCAAAGGGAATATGGCCGGATGAATTACCAGGAGTTTTATGGGCATACGGGACCCTTTGTGAGGACCCCTACGGGGAGATCCCTTTCAAGTTAGCCTATGGAAGCGATGCGGTCATACCGAGAAGTGCATATGGCTAATCACGGGTGATGACGTATCAAAACAAGGATAATGAGGACCAGCTTCGTCTGAACCTCGATCTAATAGACGAGGTAAGGGCAAACGCAGAATACAGGGCAGCAAAGTATAAGAACCTCATGGCTAGGCAGTATGATGAGATGGTGAAGCCTAGGCGTTTCAATATAGGAGATCTCGTCCTGAGAAAGGTCTCTTTGTCAACCAAGAACCCAGCACATGGGAAGTTGGGCCCAAACTGGGAAGGACCCTATAGAGTAATTAACTGTAAAAGGCAAGGATCCTACTACCTGGAGGCCACGGACGGGAGAAAGTTGGAACATCCTTGGAACGTGGAGCACTTAAGGAGGTACTACCAAGAAGAATGAACCTATGGACGAGACTGGGTCTTATCTGTCTACTAGCGTACTACTATGAGTGATGCTGTTTGATACTACTATGTTTGGTATTGTTTGTGTGTGAAGTTTGAAACTATGATTTACTTTTTATAGTTGTGTTGTGGTTATGGACGAAGTCATGAAGTATGTATTTATTAAATAAAAAGGCATCGGTGTGTATGTGCCTTGTCTCGTAAACAATATTTATGTTATGTACAAAATGTTGTGTGAATTCTCCATGATATTGTCGTCCAATTCAATCCTCAAGAGGGTTGAAAGATCCAAGACGAACAAAATCTCGGGACGAGAGATGTAACGTCTAAATTTTCTTGAATAAAAGAAACCACATCCATACTCGTCCAACTCATGGACGAGGTAAAGCCAACTAAAACAATCCAAATTCTGGACGAGACAAAAAGTTGGCAAAATAGGTAGATGGTATGTAAAATTAGTTTGCAAGTCTTAAGACGAATCAAGCTAATTAAAAATACTACCTGCTAAGACGAGTCAGACTACATGAAAAATATGTATTCTCGACATGGACGAGCTAGGAGTAAAATAGCTTAGCAGCATCCGTCCATGCAAAGAAAATGAAATCACTCGTCCATGCAAAGAAAATGAAATCATTTATCCATGCAAAGAAAATAAAACTTCATTCAAAGGGTGGACATCCTACGTCCAAAAACCCTTGATTAGTTTGAAAAGCGAGAAATAGTATACTTAACAAACTCGTCCTAAAACCATGGACGAGTATAATGTATTCTTGTTACATAAAGAAGGTCCAAAAACAAAGGACCAAACACAAAAGTTACAAAAAAAAAAAGAAAAAGCAAAGTTACAAAGGTTAAAGTCTCGTCCTAAGAAGGGGGAGCATTCACAATGAGCTCGTCGAGGAGGCCGAAATCTTGGCGTCGTCTTCCACGTTGACGTCATCGAGCCGATCTGGAGGAGAGAGCTTGTGGCAGCAGCAAGGTTAAGCTTGATTGTGGTGAAGTCAACTTCAGGAAAGTTTTCTACAGCGTCCATTCTGAAATCTTCAAAACCAGTGCATAATTGCGATCCAAAGTGTGTCAGTATACTCTTTGGACGACTTGAACTCAGCCACAGCGTCCTCTCTTGCCTTGGAAAGACGAGCATTCAACTCATTGTTCATCTGTTGTAAGTGATCAATGCGCGTCTCCTTCTCCAATGCATCCGTCCTTAGCTCCTCAATCAACTTGTTACGCTCTTTGACCTCGTCCTTAGCTTTTTAAAGCAAACCCGGCCCATTTCTTACGGTCGGCGTTCACCTCCCGAATCCTCGTCTCCAACAAGACTCTCGTCTTGTCCAGCTCCGTTGACTGTCTAGACGCTGCTATAAACTTCGACATGGCTCGTGAACAGAGAACAACATAGAATGATTAGATGAGGAAAATTTAATAACTAAACAAGGACGAGGGATCTTGGCATACCTTGAAAAGGTCATGGACGCCTGAATGCTCAAATTCCTTCAAGCCCATGTTATAGCACATGTTTATATCCTCGTCCTTGACGGCTATCTGGAAATGTTCCCAAGCCAAGTCTTCATTTGCAATAATATTCATAGAAGGCTGGGACGAGCCAGGCATGGTAGATTTGGCCACGGGGAGTTCGGGAGGAGTCTTGGACGGGGTGGACTCAACTGGAGTGGACGAGTCCACATCAACTATTTGGACGGCAGTCGAGACGAGGTGGTTTGGACTTGACCACCTTGGACGAGCCTTGTTTAACCCTTTTATCTCTTCGACTCGGGAGCCCTTCCAGGCCAATGTTCTTAGGCAAGAACTTTCTTTTGTCCCCGGCCGTTGGACGATCCTGGGCTTGACCCTCGGGACGTTTCCCCTCTCCTGCGATCTCTCTTCCTCGGTTCTCTTTCATTGTTGACATTCCTAGGACGAGATGAACAAATGAGGAATGTATACATAAAAAAGAAAAAGAAAGGAAGGTTAAGCTAAAAACTTACTTTTTCGCACGATAACTTCGTGGGCTATAGCTTCGTCTGAAGGCTCGGGACCTAAATCCCACTTGGCTAGACGTCTAAGCGTGACAAGGGAATGGAAGCTCCTGTCTGTGTGTAGACGAGCCCTGTGGACGCGGTCACGGTGAAATTTGCTCAAGGACGGACGTTTGGCGGCTACAAAACAGTGAACAAACAAAGGTTAGAAATTGTAAATGTACTAAATAGAAGAATAAAAGTAGACGAGGGGAAGGGACGTACCTTCGGGACGAAGGTTCCCCAGGTCCCCAGTGTAAGGAGGAAAGGGATCCCCGCCAACGTCCACGGGGTTCCCCGCCTTAAGCTTTGAAATAAAAATAAACTCCGTCTTCCACTTCCTATCGACGAAGCTAGGGACTTGATCAACCTACAATCATTCCCTCTAGCAGTAGAAATTGGTAAAAACTTTCAGATTGACTTATGGCGGAAGGTTTATAACAATAAAGGAACTCAAATCCTTTGTAAAGAGGACGGTCCCTACCAAAAACTTCCCTCCACAAAATTTGCATGGAGATAATTAATCTCCATGCGTTGGGATTGAATTGACAAACACCTAGACCTAATTTGACTAGTAACTCCCTAGCAAAGGCATTTAAAGGAAACCTAAGGCCACCTAAGAAATAAGATTCATAGACGCCTATTCCAAAACGGGGCTCACAACACCACTCTCCACGGACGGGTAGCCTAGGGTTAAACTCGTCTGGGATTTGATACCAGGACCTAAGGTTACCTAACCTTTGTTCGTCCGTCTTAGAATGGACGCCTACAGCGCAAGAATCAAGACGGTCTCTACCTCGTCCGTAGGATTGACGGAGAACCCTTGAGAGCCGAAGCTCTCCTAAGCTGTTCTTGGACGACTTCAATAGGGAGCCCAGGGGGCCCCGGAAGAGTAGTTCTCGTCCGTGCTTCCTCCACTCTCATCACTAGCTTTGCTAGAGCTAGACCTATCACTAGTATCATCACAATACTCGTCTATAACCTTATTAAGGCTATCTCAGACGAGGAAGCGGCAGAACATCCCTAACAAGAAACTTAAACCTAAAGACGAGAAAAAGAAGAGTACCTGGCTCTAGACGGAAGAAGACTCTAGACGCAGAGAACTCCTAGACGAGGCTCTAGACGATGGATGTCAAGGAAGAAAATTTACGGAATGAGGAGGGTCAAGGGAGGCATTCCACTATTTATAGGATGCTGACCTGGGTAATCGAAACGACCCAACCAATACTGAAGCAACACGTGGCATCTACCTCGGAAAAATAAATCGACGGAATCAGTCTCTAATAAGAAAAGGACACGTGGTACAGTAATTATTAACCAATTGTGTCCAAGAACGTTCAACCTTTTGGACGACTCACATGGACAAGGGGGCAAGCGATGGTGTCACAAATAATCCCAAGTCCATAACTCGTCCATATGTCTCGTCCAACGACGGAAGCAACAATAGGTGGAGAAAATTGCAAGCGTACCAGTGACCCTCGTCCGTATATGGACGAGCTTAACACCTCAAGATCTACTTGTCATTTATGAACGACAAGCCTTCCAAGATGATCTCGTCCGTCTTTCACTAAAAGTGGACGAGATCATCCTCGAGGTCTCGTCCATCCTTACTATGGATGGACCAAAAGTGGACGAGCTCCTCATGAAGGTCTCGTCCATCTTCATTATGGATGGACGAGTTCATCGGCCCGTCCGACCTAGGTAACTTCCACGCGGTTACTCCCAATTCGCCGGACTCCTCGACATTGGGAACGGTTACCAAACAGATAACCGTTCTCCACACACACACACACTATATAAGGATTCTTCGATGAAGGAAGAAGGTATTGAGACATTTTTCTTACTTCTGAGAGAATATTTCTTCGTTACAGAAAGTTCAAAGTAACTAACTTGATCATCGGAGGATTTTTGACCGGTCCACACCGGTCCCCTCCGATTCTGTGTCTTTGGTATTACAGGAGATAGCCCGAAGATCAACGTTCAAGTCTTATCAACCCACCGATAATCAAGGAATCATCACCAACTATAATTAAGTACGATTATTAGACAAGTCAAACTCAAACATAATAATGTGTACGTGAACAAACTCATGAACATGAAACATCAAATTAATTATATATAATACTATATATTTATATGTATACTTGTCTAATAATATATTTATATAAACTTGAAATTAGATGGTATAAATTTGCAAATTTGTTCATATAATATAAAATTATTATTTATAGTTTATTGGTAATATGATCAATTCATTTGTATTCAAAATTCATAAATTTGTGAAGAGATAAAACATTTAGTCAAAGTTTTACTATATATAGGAAAATAATAAGTTAATAAGTAGTTCATGAACAAGCTCAAGTTTGTTCGACAAGTAAATGAACCAAGATTGAACATATAATCTTATTTGGTGGTGAACTTGAGCTCGAAACATGTTTGAAATAAAATTAAATGAATAAGCCTTAACATTAAATACATGGCTTGGCTTGGCTCGGCTCGTTTATAGTTCTAGGTTTAGAGGAGATGGCGATGATTGTTGCCTTTGTTCTTTTCCTTAATAAATTTCCTTAAAAAAATGATTGGGTGTAATTGTTAGGTAGACTCCTCTCCGTCAAGTGATGGCCCCCCACTGTGCAATGCATAGATAAGATCCACTCATCATGTTAAAGGGGAAGAGTCACAGACCTAATAATTTCTTGTGCAGCTTAAATCAATGCTAATAATAATGCAAGAAGCCAAAACGTTGTGATAGCTCCATTTTCCTTAATAATTCTTTAATAAAGATCTGTGTTCTGTAGAATTATCAATTATGGTATGTCATAGCAAGAGCTTCAATAGTGCGGCGAAACACTTTCCACATAGTTTGCTTTTGGTGCCGAGGGGCCCTAATTAAGGACCAACACTACATTTGGTGTTTTATCTACTTTTGATGCAAGTTTGGGGAAAAACACAGAAATTCCATCTTTTGACTATCTGGCCTTCTCTATTCTTGCTTTCTCTTTCCCTTTCATTATTTGGATGTGTCTTTCAAATACAAAAGGTAATTAGGTTCCTGACATTACTTTTGCTTTTATTTTTGGAGAAGGTCTTATAAAATTCAGAAAAAGTTCTATTCTTAGATTCTTGATGAATTACTGTATAGAAAGAAAGAAAATGGAAAGAAAAACCAAATTAAAAAAAAAAATTTGATAGTTGAAGGGGAGAAATTTGAATCATAAATGCCTCTATTGAAAATAACATAAAGTATCAACTGAGTTATAATACTCTTGAATTTGAAATATTATTAAAAGTATGAATAATTGAGAGAGGAGTAATTGAGACATAAGCTAACACTTGTAGACAAGAAAAAGCTTGCTTTGTTTACAACATTATGCCTTCTAACAAGTATATGTTATTGTCATGCATGGTAGCACCTACGTTATAAACAAGTTGAATCCACAAGTATAAAAAATTCAAGATTTTTCTTTTGATTTCATTTTGAATACGAGCTGGGGTTGAACTTATCATCATAAATAAGATTATACGTGAAATCTCGGTTCATTATCTCGTCGAACAAACTTGAGTTTGTTTACGAGTTGCTTAATTAACTCACTTTTCCCCCCACAAATAGTAAATATTGCAATTAAGAATTTTTTATCCTTAATAAATCCATGCTAGTAGTTACTAAATTATAGTTGAAATTATATTATCGGAGTTAACTAGATAGAATGATTTTATTTTATGAAAATTTTGTTTCAACAATCTTATATAGTTCAAACGTATCAATATATTTTACTACAAAATAGATTATTTTTATTATCAATAAGTGTAAAATAATATTTTAATAATTTATAAATTTATTTACAAACTTATGTAAGTTTATTTTTATGTCCCTTAGGGGACACCCAGATACGGTGGGTTGAAGGTCGTGTTGTAACCTTGATGTCTAAGTTCCATTTATCACACTATTGGTCCATGAGATATTCAGAGTATCTCATGGGTAAAAGATGGAATAGTCTGGTTAAAGATGCTATACACACACATACATATATACATATAAACACATAAAATTATATATAAAAAAGGCTTTTATTTAAACAAATGTATATTTAATTTTTCTATATATATAATATGCATAGATTATACATTTCAAAATTTGTAGCTAAGTAACTCAAAAATTATTATAGCATAACAAAGTTAACATTATACCCTTTTTTATAAATAAATAAAAGTAGTGGTATTTTTTATTATTTAATAGAGGTACGATAGAATTCCAACCTAGTTATAATGTTTGCTTTATGATTGCTTTTCATTATCGGGCTAAGACATCAATCGGTTTTTAGTGTAGACAAGATTTGAACTCTAATTCTCTTATTCAATGACAAGAGAGTTTACCCAAGAGACTAACTGGAACCCATATAAAAGTAAGAATTAACTCTTCACATAGTTTTACTACATTCTCCCTTTCACCTATTTAAATTCTTATCATATCTTCCTTCACCTCCAATCTATAATCAAAATGGAAAAAGAAAATAGGAAAAAAAAAAATTTTAAACAACTTTGACCTTTTGCCTTTGGTGGTACAAAGAAAAATGGTGATATTATAATTTATACTAATTTTCCTACATATGTCTTATAAATAAATTCATCAAATTATAAAACATAAATTTAAATTTAAATTAAAAAATAAATGATTATTATTTTTGTGATACCAATTACATTTATTAACACGCCAATTTATAAATCTTTTAAAGTAAACTTACTAATAGCTTTAGGATTTATATAAAAAAAAATGCATAAATTGTTTTATCATATTAAATATAAGGTCTTTATGTAAGATTATTTCCATTAGGAGACTTAGAGTGACCCTCATATAATTTATCCTAACTATAATAAGAGTGATAGATCAAGAGCCATCCATGAAGAGACCATTTGTGAATTTGTGAACAACTATGTGACTTTGAATGCTCATTAAACTAGCATACCAAAAATTTCCATGATCGAGAAATACTTCTCAAAAAATTTACTTATCAACAAATCAAGCTAGGAGAAATCAATTCTAGCTCCAAAACAGAGGGCAATTGCTTTAATCTTTCTTGAGACTGTTTCATAACATTATCTAATTATTTCTCTGCCACCTAAATGATTGAAAAAAATCACTTTCATGATGTCTCGAGATCTCCTAATAACATGTTGAAACTCAAGTCTCTACTTAAAAAAGTTGGAATCCTATCTTGAAAATTGTTGTATTATGTGATTTATAAATATTAATTGAGTACTTGACAAAAAACCTAATGGTGTCTTGGGTAAGTATTTGGATTTTGATTCCTATATATATTGGTTATTGCCTTTGTGAAAATTTATATTAATAGTGTCAGCATAATTGAAAAATACTAAAGTTGTTATAAATTTTAGTATAAGGGACTTATAAATTGACATGTCAATGAATATAATATTAATTGGTGTCATATGATCAACATAATATCTTAAATTTTTAATTAATTCTTTTGTGTCACCACAATTTATATAATTTATATAATAATATTTATAGTTTCTATAACATTATTCTAAATTATTTGTTGGACTATAATTCCTTGGAACATCATAGTTTCATTTAGAAACATGACCCTTGCCTAGGATGTGGTATATTATGTAATGTAAATATTCCCCCCTCATTACCTAATTTAAGAGTAGACTCCGTAAGTTTACCCACATTTAATGTTTATTGTTTAGAGTAAAATTTTTTTTTCTATATAAAAAAATACACTTTACACCTTATAACTGTCAATTTTTGGTTTAAACAAATAAATGAAATAATCTCTAAAATTATTTTTTAATGTTAAGATATTAAATGATGTCATTTGAAAGGATATAGCAGAAAGTTTTTAACGATAATGGACAAAAGGATTTAAATGCGGTGTTATCAAAGTTTATTATTAATATGATAAATTTTAGATTTAATTAACTAAAATGAAAAGTGATCAAAATTATTGGATGTCAAGTGTGCTGTCTCTTTTTTTTTTGTTGAAAATGAATACCAAAAAAACTGGCTGGTTAAAAAAAAAAAAAACACATATTTGCAATCCGCAGGAGTCTAGAAAAAGTAATGCTACATGCATAAAAAATTTCACAACATTTTTTATGATAGATTTTTTTTTTTTTTGACAATAGGACAAAGTGATGGCCAATGATGCTTAAAATTTCACCAAAATCATTTCACAAAAATTTTCTAAGTTTAATGAAATATATATATATATATATATATATCTATATATAGGAGAATCAAGTTTAAAGTAAGAACTTTGAAACCACAATATCTTCTCAAAAAAATTCAAAAAAAAAAACGACTTTGAAACCACAATAATTGTAACGCTATTTTCGCCCAAGTGAGGGCCAATTAGACATGGCAATACGGGTCAAAATTTTCTGACTCGACCCAAAAAATATCTGACCTGAACCTGATTTTTTTGACCCGAAACAAAAACAGGTTGACCCGTGACTCGACCCGATTTTTCTACGGATCAACTTGACCCGACCCGAATAACCTGTGATCCAACCCGTTAAAAAAAAAAATTTATATATATTTTTTTAATTACGTCCTATACTATGTGCATAAAGCACAAAGTTTCAAAACTAATAATAATATACTAATAATAATATATTATGTTTATCATAATCAATAAAAAGAGCCCTGTCCTTGACAGTAGACAATACATCACAACACTATTGTCACTACACAAGGTCCAACTTGGCCGACTCACTAATAATAATATATTATGTTTATCATAATCAATAAAAAGAGCCCTGTCCTTGACAGTAGACAATACATCACAACACTATTGTCACTACACAAGGGCCAACTTGGCCGACTCACAACCATTAAAAAAAAAAAAAAAAATCTCATTCAATGGTCAATGCTTACTAGCTGTAGTCCGTGTCCATCATTCACTCGGTTCACTCCATTGTCCAAAGCCAAAGCACAAAATGCACAATACAATCAATTATACAACAAACCTGAAAAGTGAAACCTGAAAGTTTAGTTGAGTTCCTCTACTTCTCTAAGTTCTCTTGCGCCTCCATGTTTACAGTCTCTACCCTTCTTCAGTCTTCACACATTCCACGTTCAACACTTTTTTATGTTTATTTTAATTTTTTTTTTTTGGTTTAGTTTATCTTTCTAAGTAATCTAAATTTATTATTATTTTAACTGCAACAGGAACATATGCACTTAAAAAGACCAATAGCTTGTTACTTTGCTGGCTCACTTGTTTTGTTTGTTTTAAGATCTATTTCTTTTTGAAGTTGTAAACTTGTAATTATATGCATTTTAACAATGAACTATTAACATTGAAGACTTTTTCCATCATGAATTTATGACTATAAATAATTTTTGTTGTGCTCAAAAGTCAAAACTGTTAGAATTGGAAGGATATTAACAAGTGGCATTAAGTGCAATTCATTTGCTTAACTGATTTTATTCATTCTCTCTAAATAGGTTGTCGTTGATTTGTTTTTGTAATTGAGAGAGGAAAAAAAAAAATCTTTGAAAAACACGGGTCAACCCGACCCGACCCGAAACCCGATTGACCCGTTTAAAAATGACCCGTTTTGACCCGTGACCCATTTGACCCGCCAACCTAATTGACCCGACCCGAACCCGATCTGACCCACCCGTTTTGCCATGTCTAGGGCCAATGATGCTTCAAAGAGTAACGGGGTTGGGATTTGGGGAATTTGTGGGATCCACGGGGCTTCCTTTCGGTGCCACTTGCCAGGGCCCATGGCCCATCATTCACAGGTATATATATAATATATTTTTTTTTAGAGTATTCACAGGTACATTAAAGTAACTTTAGGAAAATAAGAGCATCAGCATCAAAGAATGCTATCCTATTCTATTTTACCATCTCAAAAAACTACTTTATTACTTATACCATACCATTTTATAATACCTCTCACATCCAAAAACTCTATTTTTATTAAAATATTATTTTTTAATATTTCTTTATTATTTTTTTCTAGCCGTAATTTTGGTTTTCCTGGGCTTTTCCAAACCCATCACCACACACACACACACACTCACACAAACACAAACCATCAAACCTTAAATAGAGCCACACACACACATAATCCATCAACCCAGAAAAATCCAGTAGTAAAAAATACCCAAAAAACGCCGATGATCAACCTAGAAAAACCCAAGCCACCACCGCCCACCGCTCACCAAAATCCCACCGGAACAAAGCCCATATTATTTAAAAAAAAAAAAAAAAAAAAAAAGTGTCACAACAGAAGGAAAAAAAAAAAAAACCCATCGGAAACCCAGGAGAACCAACCAACCATGCGGTGACCCACACCGATCTCCACCAAACCCATCACCGTGACCCACGTCGATCTAGCCATGACCTCATTTGGACCCAAAACACGGGCGATCTCCGACGACCAAGAACCCACTTCAGCCACAACCCAAACACCGGACCCAACCATGACCCACAACCCACTTGAGCCATACCCACCTCTTCCTTTAAGAACCGGTCACAGCAAAAAAAAAAACCCGGATCAACCCCGATCAAAACCCGGACACCACCGCCGCTAGATCAACGTTTCCTCCATCGTTGATCAACCCAGATCAACCACCAAAATCCCACCGGAACAAAAACCCGGACATCGCAGATTAACCCGAATCACAATAGGGAAAAAAAAAAAAACCATATCAACCCCGATCAAAACCTAGACACCGCCACATCGCCGCCGCTAGATCAACATTTCCTCCATCGTTGATCAACCTGGACCAACGTTTCCTCCACTGTGATGTGTGATGTTAATGTTGAGAGGAGGAGGATTTTTGGGTCTGAAAAGATGAGAGAGCAGATGAGAAAGAGAGAAGGAAGAGAGAGAAGATAACAGAAATATGAGGGAGGAGAGAGAAATTTTGGGAACTTAAAATATTATTATTATTTTTACAATACTTACCTTTAGCATTCTCTGATGCAGTGGGTAGAATTACACTGTAACAATATTGTAAAAATATTTATAATACTTACTTTTAGTATTCTCTGATGCAGTGAATTTGAAACTTAAAATTCTAAATATGCCTTACATGTGACATTAACATTCTCCAATGCTAATGCCGTAAGCATGTGAAAACGCATTGTCATGGCCCATCATCAATTACGCGTTTTACTGTCGTGCAGTACACAAGGCCCCGGGTCTTTATTATATATTGATCGCTCTGTTTATTACATCCTCCTCTCACAGAAATTGTTCTCAACTTACTCTCCTCACAAAGTTACTATTCATTCAATTACCACTAAGAAATGGCGGAAGGAGCTGTGCTCGACGTTGCTAAGGGAATCACAGAGAAAGTGGGCAGCCTCGTAGCCCAAGAGATTGTACTACTCTGGAATCTCAAAGACGAGATTGAAAAGCTCAACGACACAGTTTTGACAATCAGTGTTGTGATTCAGGATGCAGAGGAGAAGCAGCAGCAGCACAACATTCAAGTTAGAGTGTGGCTGCAAATGCTGAACGATGCATTTTATGAAGCGGACGACTTGCTGGATGACATCTCCACTGAAGCTTTACGGCGGGAAGTGATGACACGGAATAAGAAAGCAAAAGAGGTACGCATCTTCTTTTCCAAATCCAACCAGCATGCATATGGTATTAAAATGGGTCTTAAGGTTAAGGCAATGAGGGAGAGGCTTGATGCCATCAAAAACGATAGGTGGTTCCACTTTGATGAACGTCCTGTAGAGACACAAGTGAGGCATAATAGGGTGAGAGAAACTTATTCTTTTGTACGTACTGAAGATGTCATTGGTAGAGACAAAGATAAGGTAGAGATTAAAAAATTTCTTTTGGATCCCAATGTTGAAGGGAATGTTTCAATCCTTCCGATAGTTGGTCTCGGAGGATTAGGAAAGACCACATTAGCTCAGTATGTGTTCAATGATAAAGAAATCGAGAAACATTTTGAGCAAAAATTATGGGTGTGTGTCTCTGATAACTTTGATGTAAAAATGATTGTTGAAAAAATCCTCTGGTCCGCAAAACATGAGAACCAAAAAGAACTTGAAATGGAGCCATTACTTAAGATTCTTAAGGAAGAAATTGATGGAAAAAAATACCTACTTGTGTTGGATGATGTATGGAATGAGAATCCTCAGAAATGGCTTGATCTAACAACTCTTTTAATGGGTGGGGCAATAGGTAGTAAAATATTAGTGACTACACGCAGTAATAAAGTTGCAGAGATTACAAAAACTACTCAACCATACTTGTTAGAGGGTTTAGATAAAGAAAAGTCTTGGTCTTTGTTTAAACAGAAGGCATTTGAAAATGGACAAGAGCCAGAGAAATCAATCTTTAAAGTAGTTGGAAGGGAAATCCTTGAAAGATGTAAAGGAGTTCCCCTTGCCATAAGGACCATAGGAAGCCGATTATACCTTACAAACACGGAAAAGGACTGGTTATCTTTTAAGGATAGTGAGCTTTCAAAATTACCTCAAGAAGAAAATGACATTCTACCAATACTTAAGTTGAGTTATAATCATCTCCCATCACATTTGAAACAATGTTTTGCTTATTGTTGTTTATTTCCAAAGGATTACAAAATTCATAAAACAACATTGATTAAAATGTGGATGGCTCAAGGGTTCATTAGGTCTTCAAGTCCAGACAAATACTTGGAAGATATTGGTCATGAGTATTTTATGGATTTGCTTTGGAGATCATTCTTTCAGGAAGTTGAGGAGGATAAGAGGGGCAATATTTTATATTGTAAAATGCATGATCTTATGCATGAACTTGCGAAATTAGTAGCGATATCTTGTAGCACCACTTATAATTCAGAAAAAGAAATTATTCATGAAAAAACTCTGCATGTGTCATTTGGTGGTCAATCACAACCACGAATTCCAAGTTTATTGTTCAAAGCTAGTAGGATACGGACATTTATGTTGCAAGGTCAAGTTGAGAGTCTGGATAAATCAATTTATAATAAAATTGTTGCAAGTTTTAAGTTCATTCTTTTGTTGGATTTGCATAGTATGAACATTAGAATAGTTCCAAATTCTATCGGGGAGTTGAAGCATTTGAGGTATCTTGATCTATCTTATAATAGTTGTATCGAGATGCTCCCTAATTCCATCACCAAGTTACTGAATTTGCAAACATTGAGACTCTCTGGATGTTCAAAAATTAAAGAATTGCCTAAAGATATCAAGAATTTAGTCAACCTCAAGTATCTTGAGATCGATAAGTGTGAGGATTTGACTCATATTCCATGTGGATTAGGGCAATTGACTAGTCTTCGGACATTGTCAAAATTTGTATCAAGTTCAGTCTCTAGGCATAATAGTGGGTTAGAGGTACTTCACTGGCTAAACGAATTGAGAGGAACACTAGAGATCTGGGGACTAAGACATGGGAAAGATGTCGCATTAGAATGTAAGAATGCGAATTTGAAGGAGAAACAACACCTTCAAAGCTTGGGGTTAAAGTGGTTAGACGTTTATACACAAGATGTTGTTTATGATGAAATGTCACTGGAGGCCTTGCAGCCACATCCAAATCTTCAACAATTGTGTATAACTTTGTACATGGGAGTGAGATTTCCAATTTGGCTTTTAAGCCTTAACAATCTTGTAGAATTTTCCTTGTTTAACTGTAACATGTGCCAATATTTGCCACCATTGGATCGATTACAATCTCTCAAAAGTCTCTTTCTGAGTGGATTGGATTCTCTAGAATATGTATCAAAGGGAAAGGAGTTCTCTAATTCTTCATTCTTCCCGTATTTAGAGGAACTCACACTCTCGTATTGCCCTAATCTAAAGGGGTGGTGGCACCAATTGATTAGGGATTCCATAGAGGAATCCTCTACCATCGACAATAATTTACAGCCTTCATTCCCACGTCTTTCCAAAGTACGTATTTGGGAATGCCCTAAGCTGACCTCCGTGCCTCTGTTTCCATTGGATCAAATTCCTTCTCTTAAGGTTCTTGAACTTGGTTCATTGCTTGCTTTGGAGTACATTTCTAACAAAAGGGAGTTCTCTAATTCTTCATTCTTCCCATCGCTAGAGGAACTCAAACTCAAGTATTGCCCTAATCTAAAGGGATGGTGGCAGAGGCAGAGGGAATCCATGGAGGAAGTCAATGAGGGTGATGATAAAAATGTTGGAATTACCGCAGCCACAGTGTCAATGGCAAAGCATCATTTAATGCCTTCATTCCCTCAACTTTCCAAACTATGCATATGGAGATGCCCTAAGCTGGTTTCCATGCCTTTGTTTCCATTTGTTGAAAAGCTAGAGTTGTATGACTGCAGCTTCGAGCCATTGGAGCAGACAACAAGGATAGCAACAACAGCTATGGCATCAACATCTTCTTTTTCTACACATGCCACCCCTTTTGCCCCTCTCTCCAAATTATTGTCTATGGAAATTGGACATATGGAGGAGCCACTACTGGAGGCTGGCATGCATAATCTCAATCGTCTGTGGATATATGAATGTCGTGGTCCTCTCCTTCAAGGTATACAACATCTCACTGCACTTGAGCAATTGGACATTTGTTCTTCTGAGGTGTTTGAATCATCCAATGATGGGAATGGGATAGAATGGCAAGGCCTTCAAAGCCTTAGTTCCCTATGGCTATTTCAACTTTTAAAATTGGAGTCTCTTCCAGTGGGTATTCAACACGTCACCTCTCTGCGAATACTTACTATTGATTATTGTCCATGTTTGATGGCACTACCGGAGTGGATTTCCAACCTCACATCACTTGAAATACTTGAGATCCTGCAATGCCCAAAATTGAGATCACTGCCAATGGGGATTAGTCACCTTAAATTTTTGCACACACTAAAAATTCGTTATTGTCCCATTTTATTGCAAAGATGCAAGAAAACAGGTAATGATTGGCCTAAGATTGCTCACATCCCAAACTTGTATTTAGAGGAAGGAATTTCAGGTATGCAACTCACTATTAGTCCCAATCTGTTATAGAATTTCAATTTCTTCTGCTTCACCGTGTTGATTGTTCTTTCCAAGTATTTCACTATTATTTGGTGATCAAATTTCAGATGGAGAACCAAATGAACAGCAGAAGAAACTCGATCTTTTAAGAATTAGAGCATAATCAAATATCTGGGTGCTGTAATTGTTCAACAAGTCAACACCTCACATGTATTATCTCTATTTTATTTTCTTGTTTTCCACCTTTTTATATGCGTATAGGATTTCATTTGAAAAGAAATTATATTCTCACATATTAGGCAAAAGAATGGTTGAAAATTTATTTTCATTGATCTGTTAATGTTATGTCATTATATCTCAAACTAAGGTGATGTAGTGATTTAATTGTGGCGCTTTATTTCTGTGTTAACAGAGAAAATTTTGGCACTTGGTTACTGGGTTCATATTGTAGGAAGAGTTAAACCTGGCATTATTGTGTGGAGAATTGAATCTGGCAACCACTCTACAGGAATTAGCTTTGTTGTGCAGGTACTCTGTTGGTCAAATTCCTTTTTGTACGTATGCTTCCAAATTGCTATTATATTACAAATGATAATAATTCAAATTTTGTTTTTAAGTTAAATTTCTAAGGGCTCATGTTATTTTGTCGACAACAGAGAAATTGTTTCCTACTTTCCTCCTAATTTTGTCTGGTAGCCTGGTCCTGATTTTCATTGAAAATACAGCTTGATAGTTTGAGCTTAGGAATGCATAATTTCATAAATTGATTTCACTTTGTCCCCCTCGGGCTCAATTCCTCATTTTAAATCAATTAACAATTTTGAAAACTGAAAGTGGAGGAAATGTGCTCTGATCAACTTGTTGTAAGAGAGATTGAAAGCCTGAGAGGTGAGATTCTCAAGTCTCAAAAAAATAAATAGAGACAGAATGGTAGGGAAAGAGACAGACAGAGAAGAGACCCACAGTGTTTGTGTTTCTTATCTGTGTGGCGAAGAGATAATGAGATATTTTATTTTTTAAACAAAAAATTCCACAGCCACACTTGTTTTCAGATTACTTTGACATTTTTTTTTTTTTTTGAGAAATACATGTTTTTTAGTTTTGAGAAACGTGTTTTAGTTGAATACCTGCCACAATTTCAAACTTTAATATATATAGTTTTTTTTTTAATGAAATAAACTTTTCTATATGAAGGCCTTTGAATGTATATAAATGTAATGCGTGTAATAGAATTTTTTTTTCTTTTTTTTTTTCTAATAATGCGTAATAGAATTTATTGTTTCAACTTTCAATTGTGTGCTACGGATGAATGAAATAAACTTTAAATGCATTATTTTTGGCTAATTATATTAGTACATTACAAATTTAATAGAATATTTTAAAATAATTAGAGGAGGTTTATTAATCTTTATAGTAAATTATGAGAAATATCTTCTAATCTTTAATCAAAATATACTTTTTAACATCCAAATATCCAGTATTTGTTTATTACTGTTACTGTCAATATAGCCTCAATATCAATTATTCTTTCTATAAATATTGCATCAGAACCAGATGCATCAATTCATTGTGTAGCTTCATATTTTGATCAAGCTGGTTTATATAGGAAACCCTTCATAACAATTTCTTCTACAATTTGATTTAGAGAGGAGTTCAAATAATTTGAATTAAGGGGCTAGACCTCATTAAATTTAAGAAAACATGACCCTTGCATTAAAAAATGATCTATGAAAAGTAATTTCAATTTTCTTTGCATGAATCATCCATGGAGGTAGGCCATATACGGTATCATTAGTTACTGACTTCTCCATTTAGAGTCCTTTGTCATTTGACTCTTCCTTCACCTCTTCCCGACCTGATTCTGATTGAATTTTCATAATATTGCCTTAGCTAGTACAGTTTAGCTTTACCTATTAAGGCGAGTGGGCAACCAAGTTTTTCCCATTTCTTTTGTTTAATTCTTTCTTGAAATGAGGAATTAATTGTATGAATACCAGTCTATCTCTATCTTAACTTTTACCTTTCATTGGGATGGTGAGTTTATCGGTTTCTGGATTTTAGCAGAAGCCTAAGGAGTATTGAATACTGAAGCTGACAAGCTTAAGAATGCATGTTTCTTCAAACCTAGCTGGTAATAATACTATGCAGCAAACTATTAGAAAAGGAATGGTAACTATCTCAGTTATTACCAAATTTAATCTTTTCTCATAATTTAGGTTTCATTTTTTGGAAATTTATTTGCAATATGGTTGGCATATTATTAGTTTCTCTCTTATTCTGTTTTTATTTCATTCTCAAACACAGCTTTGGTAGGTTCTAATGAATGAAGAGCATAGCTTGTTGTTAGAGCAGACTGCAGAGTACTCCCTGATTTAATAGATTGCTTAGTTTCATGGTAAATGATTCTTGGACTTTTCACCACTTTTGACCTTTTTTTAGTCATAAATATTGTTTTTTGTGCTTCTCAAAGTATAACCTTTATTCTTACATGACAGTATTCTTAAAGCTTCTCATAGAAATTAATCACAAGAAATCTCAGGAGAAATATTTTAATCTTGACTAAAGATGCCATTAGTTACTACAACAGGTTTTGATACTATAATTTTCTCTGTTTGTGCAAGGTCCAGACATGATGCATATATTTTGATGAAAAAGCCATCTGATCTTGCTCTAACAGAAAGGTGGTTCATATACAATTTACAAAAGAAAACAAGAGATTGGCATTGTCAGGATCCATGTTCAACTGACTATCTGATTTGCAGGGAAAATATGTGATTTTCCAGTGAGATAGCACCTAAAATTTTCTATGAACAATGATTGCTTGGTGAGTGCATTCAGTTCATTAGCATGTCATATTCTTTCATCTTTGAAATCGCATTATATTCTCAAGGATGCTTGGCATACAATAATCCAGCAATGGACAATTGGAATTTTGACACCTATGACATATCACTTGAATCCAGCGCCTTCTAGTCTCAGTAACAGAAGCTTTGTTTTCACAAGGCTTAAAATGGAATGCTAAATAATCACATAATGGCATTGAGTTGTCTACTCCTGAACTAAATTTGGCTGTTTTTATGAGTAGACTACTAGTATTTGCAGAACTACAATTCCTTATCTTTTGTATAGATAGGGATCCGCTCATTTTAATAAATTTTTTATTAATCCAATTTTTTTTTGCTAAATAACTATAGCTATCAAAAAAAAGACAACAAACAAGTACTCTTCCAACTGTTTGGGTCTGCAAGTAAAATTATGAATACATAATTGTTACTAATTGGACCTCCTCTCTTCATGTTGCTCATATTATTTTTCCAATTATGTTCACTTTCTTGGCAGTGGTTCTTGTATTGGTGAGTATTGGGATTGAAAGTTTTGTTCTATGAATCAAGTTATATATGTCAACACTTTTCTAGACAGAAATTTGCATTTAAGGTGAAGGTAAGGTCCTGTCTCAATTCATCTAAATGAAGCTCCTAGTTTTCTACCTGAATCTTATTTGATATTGTTTTCTTACTAAAAATTGTGAAATGTTCCCATTATCTCAAATGAAATTGCTGCACAAATTATAAAGGTTTCCCATGACAATATTCTCTAGTAGCAGCTTTTCAGAACGCATGTAAAAATGGGCTTCTGAATTCCTATTTGTCTCAACTGATTAACAGCTTTTCAAACTATTTGTGTTTTGTATCTTAAAAATTTTTGGCTTGAAATTACTGGAGATTTTATTGGTCCTCTTTGGTGATTTAGTTTCTCTCACATTTAAACATCAGTTTCTAAAATGGTTTGTTTATCTTAGAAATTTTTGATTGGTTGATAAACGTCTGGAGTATGCTTTCTAGATATTGTGAGAAAGAAGTTATCTTCGCTTAATGGATAAAATTTAAGTATAGGTACTTGCACTTACTAATTTTAGGAAATAAAAGCTTCATATAGCACTCAATTAAATTTGCATTATTGTTTTCTTCACCCACAAGATTTTCAAAATATTTTTTAAGATAAGCATTGATTATGTGTTTGAATTCTTTCTTCCCCCAGGAGAGTGAAAAATTCACATGTGCAATTAGCTAACCTTATTTGAATGCATTTCTTGTTAGGCATTGATCAACTTAGAATTTTCAACATGTTAATTTTTTTTTTTTTGATACATTCAACATGTTAATTGGACTTAACACAGTTAATCAATTTCATTTTTCATTCATCCAATATTAAGTTTTGTCCTAACAAATTCCAGGTTACTCTTTTTTTGCAGATTAGATGACAAAAGCAACAAATGTCATCTCATAGCACTTTGAAGTTCACCACCTTGGAGGACTTGTCCTTTTGTGCAGTAGTGGAAAATAGGGGTAAGTGGATATAATAAAAGAGCATCATCAATTTTTTGGTATTGTCCTTGGGTGACTACATCTGCATAACTTGCATCTTGTCTTATGACAGACTTCTATGTCTAGAAAATGTTTAGGTATCATGTTGGAGTAGATATCAAGTTGATTTTAAACTAAGAAGAGAATGAGAATTAGCTAATGAAGAAAGCAATTGATGGAGTTCTTGTTTGTTCCATGTAGTTGAAGACCTAACAACCATCCAGAAGAGCTGCTCTATCCCTAGTTCAAGCACCAATGTCAAGTGTGAAAGTCAAATTTCAATCGTATCTGACTTGGACTCCTTTTGTTAACTTTGTCTAGGAACTCTATACCTTTTTGGTTTGGTACTGTACTTGGTTTAGGATTTGAATCATTTTCCTACTACACCTCAACTTGGGGTACTATATATTGTGGGGTCTTTATGAAATTGCATCAGCTTTGGCTTTTGTAAACTGAGAGAGTGAGAGTTCTTTGAATGTTTTTGGGGTTTGGGTTCTATGAGAGTGTTTTTGTGTAACATTTGTAATCTCTTTTTTTTCTTAGTGCAACTTTCTTGACACCGCCCGTGGATGTAGGCCTAAAGCCGAACCACGTAAATTTGTCTTCTTATGTGATTCTTTCTTCTATTTTTCTGTTTATATTCACATAAACCCATTATTTTTTTCTACACTTATAAAAAATTGATATTAAAACTTCAACTATGTCAATAGATCTCTCTCTCCTGCTAGTCATTTAGAAAGGTAATCTAGCCCCCCTTTATTTTTTGTTTATTTCATTAGCAAAATAACTTATCAGAAAAAAAAACTTGCAAGCTTGATTTTGATTCTTTCCCTTTTTTCCCCCACTTCTTTGGATGTATTTTGCAATTCTAAGTCGTTTAGTGAGTGCTGTTAGCTATGCAGTGAGTTTTTCATGGTTTATCTCCTTTAGTTTAAGGCGTCTGTAATTTCTTTCTTTTATTTGTGCATTTTGATGTATCCAGGTTTATGTATGTATTTGGTTGAAAACTACTTGTAATTCAAGCTTTATGTAATGGAATTTTATGAATATACCAATCAATCTCTGCAAATTACAGATAAATGCATTTGATAATCTGCAAATCAATTATCTTGTGTGCTTTCCTATTACCAGTTAGTTCCATTTACTGAAACAATTTACCTGCCTCTTAAATTTCAATATCTCTTGTAATTAGATATCTGCTAATTATTAACTGTAATTTTCTTACCCCTTTCTATTTGGTCCGGAAGCAAAAATTTTGTACCTCAAAGTTTGCCTTGGAGAAATGCTATAAAGTTGAGTTAATTGATTTTAAAAGCTGATTAGGTCAAGCTCTAGAGACAAACAGTGAGCCCTTTTTTGCAAAGAAGAGGCACTATCTTGGTCTAAAAATCGATGTGCCTTGCCAAAGATTGTCCATCTCAGTATCAAAAATCCCAGACGTCTGTGAATGATTTATGTTTTGACAGGTAGATATGTAAGATCTTTGTAAGAACTTATTTACTGTATTTTTCATGGTATCTTCAAGTGCAACAAATGCAACTAGCATGTTATTGTGTGGATATCATTGAAGGGCTATGTACCTACTGCTAACCTTTCCATTGTAATTAAGAAGCCCTGTTAGCAGTTCTTGAATTTTGTTCTCAATCAGTTTATACGTATTATTTTCTATAGCGTTCTGAATATTACTCGGTCATTCTTCTGATATAGATTCGGACCATTTAAAGCAATGCCCATATGCCTATTGGTGCATTCACTGGATTACTTGGATCGGCCCATTAGAACATGTACTCCTTTCCTTGCCATGTGTTCCAACAACAGTACATGGTCCGAAAATATCATTATTTTGTTGGGTAAATTAGATATAATATATATAAATCCAAGGGTTTATATCATATTTTATATTAGGTATCAAGTTTTATGATTTTGTCAATTAAAATCCCAAATTAATTAAATCATTCCAATTTAAGGCATTTATCCATCTTTATTATTCCTTTAAGTTATTCTGATTTCTGACAGTAACAAAGCTTATAAAAGCCGGAATTCTTTAATTAAACCTTGTGTTTTACATAAGACTTATTCATTGATCAATTTAGTGGCCATTGAATAGAGAAGCTAAAATTGAATCTAATTACCTAGGTGAAACTTAATTTTTTATCAACCGTTCTCCCCTTTTTTGGTTCTACAACTGTACATAATAATGTAAATAAATAATAATGATAAATAGACTTCCAATTAAAATAGCTTCATAAATTTGAGATGTTAATTGATAAAATTAAAAATTTGTGACATAACTTGTGATAGAGTGTGGTTGATTTTATTATATAATTGGCCATATATATCGAATAATGACAATACGGGCAATGCCATTTGTTTGTTTAAAAATCGGGCATGAAACAGTTTAGAAGTGCAATGTGCAATTTTTAAACAAACAATAATGTAAAAGCATCTTTCTTGCAAATGGAACTATTATTTGAGGGTACGATTAGGCTTTGAGGAATTTATTTATAGAGAAAGGTACGATAAGACATACTTTTGCTAAAGAGGGCTAGTATGAGCTAAAGTACCTACGCATTAAACAGGACACACCCTAAAATAACCACATATTGGCTTGTATCTCATTTAATGCACAAAAGTATCTAAAGGAAGCCTAATTTTAATAAGTGAGAAAATAATTTTTAAACTGAAGGAGTAGTTTTTAAAACTGATTAATTTATTTTGTATGTAGTGGGTTGCAATTTGTTATGATTGTGGTGGCTGGGGAATGCAGTTGTGGATTGTGTTGGCAGTGGCTGATCGTGGATGGTGCTGGTTGTGGTTGGATATGGCTTTTTTTCTTTTCCTTTTTTAGTGAAAATTGGACGTGCTTATAGTGTATTGTGTAGAAATATATTATTTTATTGTATTATTTTATATTGTTATGTTATCATAGTACTTTATTATAAAGTAAGTTATTAAAATAGATAAAATAAATTTTTTTAAGTATTTACAAGTTATATATATATATTTTTTTTGAGAAATTTGCTGCTCTTTTATAAAAAGTATGTGTGAACTGGACCATATTATCCTTCCTTTCTTTCGCATCTTACGTTCACGGTTCACCATTCTCCATTCACCATTCACAAGTCAAAGTCTTTCTCTTCAGTCTGTCTCACACTCTCTCTCTCTCTCTCTCTCTCTCTCTACTCATCTATGTCTGATCCCTGCAACTAGTGCCTTCTTTGGTCCATCTACATAAATCACTACATGCCGATTGCAAACACAGCTCGTATTCACTTCCACTCCGCCGTAGATATTCAGAGCTTGAGTTCGTGAAAACCCATTCAAGATTTGTAGCATCCTCACTCCTCCTCGGTATTTTTTTTTTCCTCTTTTATTTGAAGAACAATGTGTGTCTGAGAAATCTGGGTTTTATTTCTATTTATTTCTCTAACATAGTCTCTTTTGTTTTCTTATTTATGTGTTCTGCTTTTATAGGCCAACCTCATAGTTTATTAGTTTATTTACATGGAATTATGCTCCTAAGTGCATGGGTTTTGCTTTCAGTCGAGGTTCATGTATATCTGATCTGTGATACTATGATTGTGAAAATCTATGTACGTGTTTGTATTATTATTATTGGTAAGTATATTGAGGCATAGTTCTCTCTCTGCTATCTTCATCTTTTCATTTCACTTTGTGTTCAGTTAGATATGTCTTCGTCCGTGGATATCTCAACACAAAACGATGAATTCTTGACCTTTGAGAACATCGTTGCCACCCTTTCCACCTTGCTTACTCGCCTCTCTCAATTCAAGGACTCTGTCCCTCAATCCAGCAGCAGTAACAACACCACTTACAACAATAGTGGCAGTAATGATCTCAACAACGACAACACCACCATCACTGCCGCCACCACTGACAACAATAGTGGCAGTAATGATCTTAACAACGACAACACCACCATCACTGCCGCCACCTCTCAATTCAAGGACTCTGTCCCTCAATCCAGCAGCAGTAACAACACCACTTACAACAATAGTGGCAGTAATGATCTCAACAACGACAACACCACCATCACCGCCACCACCACTGACAACAATAGTGGCAGTAGTTATCTCAACAATGGTCATTCATTTAACGAAGAATGTCTTGTTACACACAGGCAATTTGATAAGTTACAGAGAGATCTCAATCAAATTAAAGAAGCTTTCCGCAAACTGAAGAATTTTGAGCACGATGCTGGTGAACCAATCAAGAATTTTAAATGCTGCCTCGATCACATCTCCAATATAATTTCAGAAGCTTCTAATGATGCCTTCCCAAATAAGGAAGTTCAAGCCAAGCTTAGTGCAATAAAAAAAGATGCCTTGAAGTTGAAGTTGAACTTTCCATCATTGCGACCCAAAATGTCTAGTAAAGATTCTGTTCATCGAAGATCGAGGCCAACGAATGGGTCCAATAGTGTGGTTAATGAATTTCCGAGCTTACATATGAATCATAAGTTTGTATGTAGCTCAGTTTTCACTGAATTTAAGGAAGTTTTTGAGAACCTTGATATGAGGCTGAAGCTTTGCTTGTTGTCCTTTGCTGTTCTTCCGGAGGATGTGGTAGTAAAGAGGAGGCTACTGATAAATTGGTGGGTCGGAGAGGGTTTAGTGGATCCTCCAAGTACTGGAGAAAAGAGAGCTGAAGATGTTGCTGATGAGATTCTTAAAGAACTTGAGCTGAAGGGCTTTATCGAACATGTTAAGGGAAGGCACAAACTGGTTGCAAACAGAAACAGGTTTAAGATGCAGCCTCTGGTGCACTGCGTGGTTTTTATGCTTGCCCAGGAGGCTGGGTTCTTTGATTGTCAATTTAATGGGATTCCAACTGTAAATTCGTCCCGGTGTAACAGGGCATATTTAGTGAAGGATGAGGATGGAACTTTGGAGAAGGTGTTGAAAAGTAGTCTTGATTTAGATCAGGAGAAACTGCAAACCATATTCAATGTTAATGAGAGTTTTCCTGATCTCAGATTTGAGTCCTTCGCAAAGAGAAAGAAGGTCAGCATTGTGGAGTGGTTTTCAAGGATGAAAAATGTCCATGTTCTTTATTTGGGAAGGTGGAAAAGCTCAGATCAGCATAACATTGAAGAGCAAAGCTCAGATCAGGGTGACATTGTGTGGGAAGGCTCACTTGAGAATCACATTGAAGTAGAAAGCACAGAATTCTTAGAAGGGTTGAAGAATATGAAAAGTTTAAGGCTTTTAAGCCTACAAGGAATCTCTAGAATTAATGAGCTTCCTGACTCCATAGGAAAGCTAACAAATTTGAGGATTTTAGATCTCAAAGCCTGTCACAATCTGGAGGCACTTCCAGAAGGTCTAGCCTTACTCAAGAAGCTGTCACACCTGGATATTTCAGAATGTTACTTGCTAGATGGCATGCCTAAGGGGATAGCCTCTCTCACAGAACTCCAAGTCCTCAAGGGGTTTGTAGTTGGTAATTTAGAAAGCAACATCAACAATAATCAACAGGGCATGCCACGGAAATTTCCTGGTGGAATGTGTTTCCCTCAAAAGAGAGACTCATGTACTCTTAAAGATTTGATAAAATTGAAGAAGCTGAGAAAGTTGAGTATCAATACAAGCATCAAGGCTTTCCCTAGAGAGGAAGAGCTAGAGGCTCTAGAAAAGTTGAAGGAGCTACGGAAGCTAGCAATAGCGTGGAGTGTCAATGGTAATCAGCAAGAAAATGGTGTCCCAAGAGCACTAGATCGACTCAACAGCCGACAACCAGATTTGGGGTTTCCTGGAGAGCTGGAGAAACTCATACTTCAGAGCTTTCCTGACAGCATTACACCCAATTGGCTGATGCCCGGAAAACTGAAGAAACTAGAGAAACTTTACATCAGAGGAGGAAAACTCATTAATTTAGGGCAGGAGGGAACTGTTGAAATTGTAAAGTGGAACGTGAAAATTTTACATTTGACGCACTTGGAAAATTTTGATATGAACATCAAAGAATTGACGAATTCATTCTCAAACTTAGAATTCTTGGAGAATGTCAGATGCACTCAACTTGATAAGTGGAAAGAGTTGTATGTTCGTTATGACGAGGATCAACACAAAGGACCGTGTCTTAAGATTATTACCGACGAGGGCGTTTTTGTACTAAAAGCTTCGGAGTTTAATTAGCAACGGCACCATTTAGCTTTGACATATCTGAAGCTCAACTTGTTGAAGCATTTAGTGAAGATGAAGCTGAAATCTCAAGTAACAAAAGCAGGGGCTGTCAAGAACTAAAGGCAGATGAAAACGGTAGTGTTTTGATTAAAAAGAAGAAGAGCAAATTGAAGAAACGGTGTCGTTAGACTAAATGTACAGCTGTTAATCTTTTGTTTGTGTTGATGTAAATAGCTTACACGTGTAGGACTCAGATTAACTAGTTTGTTTTGATGGTTAGTTAGTTATTTTATTTGCTCTGCTACGTGTATATAAAGAAGGGAACAGCTTGTATTTGCTGTTAGCTTCTAGATATTTCTCAGATCAATAAATTCCCATTTCTATTTAGAAAAGCTCTCTCCTTTTTACATGGTATCAGAGCTTCCAAAGCTCATCAATGGCGTCCAACATTGCTGCAGATTCTGAAACACCACCAACAGATCCTTTGCTTTCAACGAATCCTTCAATTGCTACAGATCACATATCAAATTCGACTCCTTCAATGGATGATCAAAATACCAATCCTTCAAGCCCTTACTACCTTCCACCTTCTGACAATTCTGTGGTTCTTGTTTCACAACCACTCACTGGTCCTGAGAATTACCTGAGTTGGTCAAGAGCTGTGTTTCTCTCTTTGAGTGGTAGGAACAAATTTGGCTTTCTCAATGGCCAAATCTCCATGCCTGATCCATCTTCATCTCTGTACAATACTTGGTACAGATCAAACACCACGATTCTCTCTTGGCTAGTGAATTCCTTGAGCAAAGAGCTTCAATCTAGTGTGATGTACATTCACACTGCGAGGGATTTATGGATCGACATGCATGACAGGTTCTCTCAGCCAAATGCTCCAAGATTCTTTGAAGTTTAGAAAGAAATTTCGAAGCTATCACAAGGTCAGATCTTGGTGACTTCTTATTTTACAAGATTCAAGATTTTGTGGGATGAACTTGTGAATTATCAAGCATTTCCTACCTGCACTTGCACTTGCACTTGTGGTTCTAAAAAATCTCAGTTAGATGCACAGAAAAAGGATCAAGTTTTTCGTTTTCTCATGGGGCTTAATGATAGCTATGCTAATGTTAGAAGTCAAATTCTGATAACTGAGCCTCTCCCTGGCATCAACAAAGTTTACTCCTTGATTTTGCAAGAAGAGAAACGTAGGCAGATTGGACAAGCAGATATGGTCCTTGAACCAACTGCTTTGTACGCTAATAATAGCTCAAATGCCAAGGGTTATCAAGGACAAACCTATCATGGTGGGAATCCGCAAGGGCATCAAGGTAGTAATCATGGAGGATATGGTGGAAAAGGAGGGAATTCAAAGAAAGAAAGACCTATCTGTGCTTATTGTGGAGTGTTGGCCATATTGCAGATAAATGTTACAAGCTGCATGGTTATCCCCAGGTTATAAGCCTAAAGGGAAATCTTACGCCAATCGGGTTTCTAGTGCAGGAAATTTTGGAAATTTCTCTCCCAATCTTGGTAGTTTTGGGAATTTTGCTTCTCGGCCATTATCTGGTTTTCCTAATCAAGTTGAGATCTTGAATTGTTCACCACAGATGATTGGTTACTCACCACAAAGATTCTCGGTACACAGCCACAATCTCAATTCAATGTGCCTCAATGTCCAATCACTCAATCTCGGTGTGAGCAATTGCCGTCCTTCCTTACTTCTCAGTCTCTTAAGGAAGCTTCTAATCATCAAGTTGCTCCTGCTCATCAAGCGACTTCAGTCCTATCACCACTTGCAAATGTTGCTGCCAGTTCTAGTGCTTCTTTGCCACCTCATTTCATTAATAACTTCTCAGGTAATCCCTTTTGGTTACCACCAAATCTATCTCATTCTATATTTTCAGCCCAGTATGTAGATAGACAAGCATATAAACCCCAAGACTGGATCATAGACACTGGTGCCACTGATCATATGGTGCACTCAGTCTCTTGTTTAACCACCATTACATCCACTATAAACACCTATGTCTATCTGCCTAATGGAGAAAGGGCTTTAGTAACACACATTGGCACAGTTCACATTTCAGAAACTTTGGTGCTTTATGGAGTTTTATGTGTCCCTTCTTTTACTTTTAACCTCATTTCAGTTAGTCAACTTACTAAAACTTTGTTTTGTTGTCTTGTTTTTCTTGGTTTTTTTTTGCTTTATCCAGGACCTAGTTCA
Source organism: Quercus dentata (assembly GCA_028216015.1). Taxonomy (NCBI): domain Eukaryota; kingdom Viridiplantae; phylum Streptophyta; class Magnoliopsida; order Fagales; family Fagaceae; genus Quercus; species Quercus dentata. The sequence continues at coordinate 6,954,605 of CP116447.1, forward strand.
TTGGAACATGATTGGACTGGGTAAAGCAACAAGAGGTCTATATCTGCTGCAACACAATTCTTTTCCATCATCATCTGTGCTTGCTGTTAGTTCACCTGCTCCTTCTCAAACTTCTGCTGCAGATTTTACTACTGTAACTTCCGACTTGTGGCATTTTCGTTTAGGACATCCTTCTCATGCCAAGTTGTCTTTGTTAAATAAAGCGTAGATTCTGGTTTGACAGTAAATAAGTCACATTGTTGTGACATTTGTCATCTTGCTAAACAAAAGAGATTGTCTTTTCCTTCTAGTACTCATGTTTCAAATGCTATCTTTGATTTGATTCATTGTGATCTCTGGGGTCCCTTTTCTATTCCTACTATTGATGGATACAAATTTTTCCTTACCATTGTGGATGATTACTCTAGGTGTACTTGGGTTTATTTACTTAAATCCAAGGCAGAAACACAAGCCTTAATTCAGCAGTTTTCAATCATGGTTGAAACTCAATTTGGTGCAAAAATCAAATGTCTTAGAAGTGACAATGGCACAGAATTTTTTATGAAAGATTTTTTCAAAACTAAAGGCATACTACATCAATTAAGTTGTGTTGATACTCCTCAACAAAATGCCATTGTTGAAAGGAAGCATCAACACATTTTAAATGTTGCTAGAGCCTTAAGATTTCAATCTTCTGTTCCTTTAGAGAGCTGTGGGTGATTTGTGTTCTTAAAGAACCCATCTCATTAACAGATTACCTTCAAAACATTTAGGGAACAAAACTCCTTATGAGATGCTCTTCAAGCAACCTCCTTCATATAATCATCTTAAAACTTTTGGTTGCTTGTGCTATATTTCTACACTTGCTCATAATAGACATAAGTTTGCACCAAGGGCTAAAAAGTGTGTCTTTCTAGGTTATCCCACTGGTGTTAAGGGTTACAAGGTTTTAGACTTGGACACTAAAACCATTTCTGTTTCCAGAGACATCATCTTTTATGAATCAATTTTTCCCTTTGCTACTCTACCACATTCTGCTACTCTTTCCTCGGATGCTTTTCTTGATAGTTTTGTTGTCCCTCGTTGTGTACCTGATAGTTTCCCAAGTTTTATTCCCTCACATTATGTTCCTTTGCAAAATACCATTGACACTTCAATTGTTTCTGGGGATGCTTGTGATTCTGCAGTTGCTAATAATTCTGCAGATATTACAAACATTGTAGATTTTCATTCAGTAGAACAATTCTCTGTTCCAGATTCTCCTCTTGCACATGATACTTCTGTATTGCCTTTTATTTCTGAAATTGGTATTGCTCCTTTAGTTGTTGCTAGGTCTTCTTCACCTTTAGGCATCAGGAAATCCACTAGACCACATAAACCACCCTTTTATCTTCAAGATTATTCTTGTAAGGCAGTAGGTTCTAAGCCATTACCTGGTCAACCTTATGACATTTTTGCTTGCCTCACTTACTCTAACCTAAGCAAATCCTATAAGCAATTTGTCATGGCCATAGATTCCACTTCCCCAGACCCTACCTCTTTTCTTGAAGCAGTTCAATCTCTGAATGGAGAGTCTGCTATGGATAAAGAAATTGAGGCACTTGAGCTTACCAATACTTGGACTTTGACCACTCTACCACCTGGCAAAATTCCAATTGGATGTAAGTGGGTTTATAGAACAAAGTATAAGTCAGATGGCACAATTGAAAGGCATAAAGCCAGGTTGGTAGCTAAGGGGTACATCCAACGGGAAGGGCTTGATTATACCGATACCTTTTCCCCTGTAGCAAAATCGGTTTCTGTGAGAATGGTGTTGTCTTTGGCTGCTGTGAAAGGGTGGTTCCTCCATCAAATGGATGTGAACAATGCGTTTTTGCATGGTGATTTGGATGAAGAAGTATATATGAGTCTCCCCCCTGGTTTTCACAAACAAAGGGAGTGTGTTTTTGGTTCTAGAGGTTCTGGAACACTGGTTTGCAAGCTTAACAAAAGTCTTTATGGACTTAAGCAAGCATCACGACAGTGGTTTGCTAAGTTCTCTTATACCATCCTGAATTTTGGCTTTATCCAATCAAAGGCAGATTACTCTCTCTTTACTCATACTAAAGGCTCATCATTTCTTGTTTTTCTTTGGTGTATGTAGACGATATTTTGCTTACAGGGAATGATCCTAAGTGCATTCATGAATTAAAAGCTTTGCTTGATGCTAAGTTTGGACTAAAAGACTTAGGTTCTCTAAAGTATTTCTTAGGACTTGAAGTTGCAAGGAGTGAAAAGGGAATCAGTCTAAACCAAAGAAAGTATGCTTTGGAAATTCTACATGATACAGGCCATTTGGGGTCTAAACCAGTTAAAACACCTATGGAGCAAAACTCGCATCTGTCAAAAGATCAAGGAAAGCTACGCCGGATGCAAATCAGTATAGAAGGTTAATAGGGAGATTATTATATCTCACCTTAACCAGACCCGACATAACATACGTTTATACACAGATTGAGTCAATTTCTGGCTGAACCAAGAGAACCTCACATGCTTGCAATCAAGAGAATTCTTCAATACATAAAAGGGACACCTGGTAGAGGTTTGTTCTTTGCTAGCAATTCAGATTTACAAGTAAAAGCATTCTGCGATGCAGATTGGGCAGGCCGCCCTGATACAAGGAAGTCTTTAACAGGCTATAGTGTTTTTCTAGGTGATTCTCTAATTTCTTGGAGGTCTAAGAAACAAAATACTGTCTCTAGATCTTGGTGAGGCGAGTATATAGAGCAATGGCTACCACGACATGTGAGATTGTTTGGGTTCTCTGATTGCTAAGGGATTTGAGAGTTGATCATCCTAAGAGTGCTCAATTGTTTTGTGATAATCAAGCCGCATTGCATATTGCAGCCAATCCTCATTTTCCATGAGAGAACCAAACATATTGAGGTAGATTGTCATCTTGTCGAGACAAAATAACAGAGGGTGTGATCAAAGCTTTCCATGTGTTGAGCCAATTTCAAATTGCAGACATTTTCACAAAGGCATTGGGGCTTCCAGCCTTTTCAAGGTTGGTGAATTGCTTGGGGTTGATTGACATTTATTCATCAAGTCTCAAGCCTATTGAAAGTCAAGTCTGTGAACTTACAGTTCAAGACTTGAAGGGGAGTGTTAAAGCATTTAGTGAAGATGAAGCTGAAATCTCAAGTAACAAAAGCAGGGGCTGTCAAGAACTAAAGGCAGATGAAAACGGCAGTGTTTTGATTAAAAAGAAGAAGAGCAAATTGAAGAAACGGTGTTGTTAGACTAAATGTACAGCTGTCAATCTTTTGTTTGTGTTGATGTAAATAGCTTACACGTGTAGGACTCAGATTAACTAGTTTGTTTTGATGGTTAGTTAGTTATTTTATTTGCTCTGCTACGTGTATATAAAGAAGGGAACAGCTTGTATTTGCTGTTAGCTTCTAGATATTTCTCAGATCAATAAATTCCCATTTCTATTTAGAAAAGCTCTCTCCTTTTTACACAACTAATCCTTGTTTCTGTATATATTTAGTCACCTGACATATCTGAATTTGTTAGGCTAATCCACTAGCCGTTGAGTTTGTTACAGTTTGTTAGAGGTGGTTTTACCGTCAAAAGTTTATTATGATTGAGCTCAGAACTGCTCTATAAATTGATCCTCTATACTTGTAATTTAGTATGCTGCGATTATAGAATTTCACCTATGATGCAACCGCCAACATCAGGGCTTCCTATAGACCTGAAAAAACTCGAACTTCAGTGCTGCGATTAGATCTCTTTTAGTTGTCCATACACAACATCATTTCTGTATTTTCATGGATTTTACTGAATTGTTAATTATTTTCTTGCATAACCTTCTTTATCTCCACTTAGAATGAGCCATACAGTTTGCACCAGACCTTTGTGACAATCGTTTTTAGTTGATTGCACCATTAAGAGCATATACCATAGCTTTTTTCCCCCACATTTTATGAGCTCTGACAAATCACTGTTTCCAATTTGTCTTGTTTACTGATCAACAGAAGGTGTTGATCATGTTAAATTTCCAGGCAACACAAAACCTATTGTAAAGTGTTTAACAGTTCAATTTAATGTGAATGGGCCCCATGATCTAGATGTTTAACCTAATAGTAGAAGTCGAATAGTCTTTCCACTTGCACACAATCTGCGGCACGTCTGTCATCCAAATATTATAACTAGACATGTTATATATAAAAAAAAAAAAAAAAAAAAGTATTCTTCATTTAAAATAAATTAAAGATATTATTATTATTATTAAAAAACGTTTTTTTATATAAGATTGATAGAATAAGGAGAAAATACTAAATAACTTGAAAAAAGGGAATAGTTGATAAAAGATATAAGATGTTGTACCTCTGCGAGAATATTTTTCTTGTAATTGTAATTGGAATTCATAATGTAGTTTGTTATATATAGTCCAATTTTCATTTATTAAAGAAATATATATGTATATATATATATATATAGAGAGAGAGAGAGAGAGAGAGAGAGGAGATGAATAACTATGAGTTACATAAATGTAAGAAGTCAAAAAGTTATGAGTTACAAATGATAATATAATAACCCACTAGCTTTTTTGTTCTAGGTAACTACCTATTAACTTTACCTATGGGTTACCATTAAATTGGAAGGTTTTTTTTTTTTTTTGGCCATATGTAATACAAAAGGACATGTATTCATGTATTGTATTAATTCATGTATTTTATTTTTTTTTAAAAAAATTTGATACAAGGTAGAATTTCTACTCTAACCTAATCTAAATATATATTTTTTTTTTGGGTTGAGAAGAAAGACGTTAAAACCCTTTCTCTCTTCCTTATGTGTGTATTTGTGTGTTTGTTTCTAAAAAACAAAAGGGGGTAATTGTCTTACATTACTTAAGAGAATGTGTTATGTGTTGAATAACTTGCCCAACACTCCCTTAAAAGTTACCATGGACTTTCAGTGGAATTTGTGGTGTGTCTTTGTGTTAGAACCACTTTCCCTTGCCCTTATGTGTGTGTGTGTGTGTGTGTGTGTGTGTGTGTGTGTGTTTATTAAAAAAAAAGACTTAAAAGATTTTTATTAAGAAACACCAACCACATCAGCCTAAAAAATACATTGAAATTATGGTGGAACATCCTTTGTTCACACCATTAGATCTAGGAAATTTATAGAATGTCTAGTCAGATTATGAGTTAATCTCCAAGGCAAAATCCAAAGCTCTAGTAGCTGCAACTTCCACTTCGACAACAATCAAGAGTTGAGGAATTTTTTGAGACATAGAGGCCAAGACTAATCCCTTTTTTTTAATAATAAAAAAAAAAAAAAAAAAAAAAAAAAACTCAATAGGACGTAAATCTAGGGGTGTTAATTCGGGTTAGCGTGTCGGGTTCGTGTCGTGTCAAGGTAGGAGTATTCAACTAAATGACTTAATCCGAACCCGACCCATTTAATAATCGTGTCATGATCCTTCAAGACTAAATGACTTAATAAGGCGGGTTGACTTGACCCAGCCCACTTGATACGCTTAATAAATGGGTCATGTTGGGTTGACACGAATGTGACACAACCCATTTCAACTTGCTTAATATCAAATATAACATCTATCTAGAAATAATTTTTTTGTACATCCCAAAAGTAGTGTATACATTTCAAGTCTTCAACCACATTCAAAATAATATAGTTCAACAAACATATAACATCCATCTAGAAATAAGTTCTTTACAAAAATATAAGAAGGTTTAAAGATTTAGGGTTTAGAGATCTAGGGTTTGTAAAGTTTCAATTTCCAATTATACCCCTTGTAAGTTTTTGTAATTACTTACTTTTCTTTTTAAGTTTAAAATATATATTGGATATAAAAGATATTTGACAAATCTAAAATAAAATGAATATTTATTTGTTATACGAGTGTGGTGGGCCTTTTTTGCTATGTTGGGCTAGGCTGCCTCCTGCAGATCGGGCCCAAGTATTCTAAGTAAGGGAGTTGGGATCGGTCCAACTACAACTCACTTTGGTCCAGCTTGTGCACAAACTATGCCTCGTTTGCCAGGAACTTCGTTCATATGCCCACGACAAGCGAGACTACTTCGGATGAGTCATGGCAAGCAGACATGATAATAATAATAATAAGAAAGTATTTTTGCGTTTAGACAAAGTGAATAAATAATCCTCAATTAGAATGATAATCACAATGATAAGAAAAACAAAGAAAATGGTGAAAATAAGTAGATAAGACATGGGTTATCAAAAAGAAAGAAAAAAATCAATCTGCTATGCCAAGCTATGTCACATGACCAAGACCAAGGAGAGAACCATTCTCCTCAACTTGAATAATCTCCCGGGGAAAATCCTACTGTAAAAATTAATCACTTTAAGAGAAACAGACCTGAATGGCTTGTGCCCAAAAGAATCCTTTGTCTTTGGTAGAAAGCAGGGCTTGTAGAGGGAGAGAGGGGATCAACTTATTGGTGCATGCCTGCCATCCTATCTCTCTGTTTTTCTTTCGTTGTTTCTAATTTTTCTTTTCTTTTTCCTTTTCTCTTCTTTTCTCAATGTTTTGCTTGAGTGTTGTGATTTCTTCCTCTCGAATCCCCCCCGTGCACGGTAAGGGTCCTTTATATAATGCCTGTCATGATTGGCTTTTACTATTTTAGCCTTTAACTACCTTTGTCTATTCTGGGTGTCCTTGCCGACCACCTTTGGTTTGTCAGCCATTCAGTTAGCACCATTTACCTGTGCTAGCCGTGCCACTCCCCATCACCGGACAAAGAAGGCTATTTTGTTCTTTTGTTTGCCGTGGCACTCTTACCTGCTATGGTATGGGTACTCTCTCTCTCTCTTCATCCCTCATGGCATATACCTAGTGGTTCTAACTCATCTTTACTTCTTTTGGGCGGTATGTCATTCCAGTAGGACAATTCCCCCAAAAGAGCCTAAGTAGGAACCCTAGAATAGGTTTTCTCCTCTCCGCACCGCCGGACTATACTCTCTTACCTTTGACCCATGACCCACAACCCACCACCTCCTGTATTGGCCGGGTACAGGCAGGTGAAGTTTGGGCTTTACGCGTGCTCGACTTCTGCGTGTGTCCAAAACTTGCCCACTGCGTTTGCCGTGGTCTGGAGGCTCCTCCGCACATTCGCACGCTCATTTTTGACTTCTTATGGCATGGGTTATTTTTCGATCTCTCGTTCTCTATGGTTTGCTCCCTTTAAGGGCTGGGCTTTGCTAGATCATGGGCTTTTCTTCCTTTAGCCTATTCTTTTACTCCTCCCATAGCCTGGCTACCCTTTCCCGCCATACCATTCTGTCATTCCTACGATGATGTTATTTGACCCAAGCATGCTGGGCCTTTTTGGACTTGTTGCTTATTCTTCTCTCAATGACTCAATATGGTCATTTGGGCTTTGTATTACATTGCTTATGGGCTCTTTTGTCCCACTTATTTCCTCCCGGGTATCCTTGACCCATTTGCCTTCCTTGGCCCTTTTCCTAACTCTACGTTCCCATGGGTTTTTACCAACTCCTTTGAGCTTCCCCGACCCAATTACCTTATCTTTTATCCTTGGGACTCATGGGCTTGCCATCAACCCCTTATTTTTTTTGTTTGCATTACTTCGAGCTTATTATGGCCCATTCTCACATACTGCCCATGTGTTTGCTACTTCTCTCTCTCCGGGCTCCTTTAGGCCCATTTGCTTCCTCAAGGCCCATTTGTTTACTTCATGGACCCGTGATCCATTATTCCTGCTGCTTGGACTTATTGGTTTTTTTATCCACTTACTAACTCTTTTCAGCCCATGTTGTTAGGCTTCTTCTTTCTACTAGGCTTCCCAAAATGAGCATCAACAACGAGTTAAACGAGTTGTGTTAAATAGGTCATTTCATGTTGACATAAATAAATTGGCGTGTCAAACGTGTCTATTGCGAGTCACGTAGGTTGACCCGCTTATAACTTGTTTCTTATCATGTCGCTTTTAGGTCGATTCGTTTATGACTCAAACCCGCTAAGGCCCAACCCTAGCCTGCAAAAACCCGTGTCGAGTTGGTGTCGAGTTTGCAAGTTATGTCACGACCCAAAACCTATACTTCAGAATTTAGAGCATGACCGGCATGTTAATATCAAGTTTACCTCAATACTAACACGAACCAACCTAAATCGAAGGTGCTTATCAAGAATATTTTATTGTATTCCTGCTTATTCCTTGTATAAAAGCCACAATATACAAAATTGATGAAAACTTTGAAACTTCATTTCACTAGAACTTGGAAGATTACCACTTGGCTGAAACATCAAGTATCCGTGTAAATATTACATAGTTAAACGTTTAACAAAACTCTTATTACAAACCTAACCCTAAAGACATATAATTAGGGTTCAAAACAAATTAAGATCTTGAATTACATCTGTGCTCAAGGATCAAGTACATCTTGATTCCTCTTATACAACAAAAGAACTAAACTACTATACAACAAAAAACTCTACATTCTAATAAACGAGAATCACAAAATCCTTGCCACCTCTAATACTCTCGTTGCTTCCAAGAAGAACACGTGTAATTGAAATATAATAGGGTGAGCTGCGAAACCTAATAAGGTTTTAAGCTCCATGGGCCTTTAATAAAAATGCATGTAAATCAAATATTTTATGGATATGCCGACTTTGATAAAATAGCCTTCATACTGTTCTTATTGTTCTTAAAATAACTTACGAGTTTTTAGATGAAAATACTTCATTTTCCTTTCATATAATAATAAAAAGACATAATAAGGAACTTAAACATAATTTTATAATCTTATCTTTGAATAGACTATAAAATACTTTATCATAAACTTCTCATCAGACTTATAATACATTCAACATACCTTTCTTATCATCATACTTCTTTTATAATTTCCAAATAGCTTAACAGCTCATTTATAATACATATTAGTTAATCCAATTGTAAGCCTGTCACAACTTTGGGAGGCTTCCAGACAGAGTGCGGACATCCAAAGCATTCCCCACAATGCTAGGTAATTCAGGAATCATTTCATAATACATATTTTCAACCATGAGGGTAGGTTGACATCCTTCACAAGTTGGTTGTTACCAACAAGGGCGGGTACAGCAGAGCCAGTCCCACTTTTAATGGCCAATTAGAATCTCTATGGAAATACCAGTACTATAACCCTTCTTTGTTTGAGTTCAGATCATAACAATAGAATAACTAAAAACTATATTTTTCTGATAACTTTGCTTTTACATAAATGTTTCACAACAGTAGCATATCCACTTCATTCTTAAATATTATGTTCGTGATAAAAATAATAGCATCAATATGCTAAAATTATTATGTATATAAGATTGAACAACTCACGAACACATATTTTACTTAAATCATGCATATATGTAATATCTCTAATTAAAAGGTTTTAATGCATGATAGTTTTCTAAACAATTTTAATACTTATCAAATGCACATGTCACAAATCCCTTACCCGAAAATAGAAGACACGAGAGATTGTACAAGAGGAGCTCAAGTGTCCATGTTCTTGTTCTTGTCACCTAAATGAAAAACCAAAATTTATTACGGACAAACTCTTCCTAATAGATAAACTTATACCTCAATCATAACCTAACTCTCAAACTCAAGAAAATCTCAATTCCCATTACACAAGGTTCCCCAAAGCACATGATACAATCATCAAACACATTATGTACCCAAACCATAGAGAAACCAAGGCATACAATTTATGTATGATCCAAATATACCAAAGGATAGGCATATTAAATTATAGTTCAAAACATTTACCCTAACTTGAGAATTAAATCCACAAAGTCAGGTGTAGTATATGTTGTTCACTGCTCATTTTAGCAACATATGCTCCATTTCTAAAATACAAATGGGCTGTCCATACACATTTAAATGTTATGAAATTTTACAGAACTACTCTCCTGTATATCTAGTATATACAGAAGATAGAATGTGGTTTTAGGGAAGATATAGACGAAACACTATACTGTGTACAAAGAAAATGTTTTTGAGAATTGAGATGGATTTGAGGCTGATTTTAATGAGCTAATTCAGATTAGTTTTTTCATTTTGGATTTTTCTAGCTCAAGAAAAAGTTTGTTTATGTTCGTTTGTTTAGTAAACAAACCAAGCTCAATCCCAACTATAGGCACGATTATTAAACGAGCCAAGCTCAAAAAGAAATAATGTTTTCGTGAACAAATTCGTGAACATGAGGGCATGAATTAATTATATAAATATATATATATATATTACTATATATTTGTATGTATATTGTTTAAAAATATATTAATATACACTTGAAATTAGGTTGTATAAGTTTGTAAATCAATTCATAATAATATAAAATTATTATTTATAGTTTATTCATAACATGAACAATTCATTTTATGAAGGGGTAAAATATTTTAGTGACGATTTTACTACATATCAAAAAAGAATAAGTTAATCAAGTAGCTCCTAAACAAGCTCAAACTTGCTCAACAAGTGATTGAACTAAGCTTTAACATGTAATCTAGTTTGATAATGAGCTCGAGCTTGGCTCACGTTTGAAATAAAATTAAATAGACAAGCTTAAACTTTTAATACATGACTTGGCCTGGCTCAGCTCATTTACAACCCTAGATTCAAAGGAGATGACAATGGTTGTGGCCCTGTGTCTTTTCCTTAATAAATTTCATAAAAAATAAAAATAAAAATGATTAGGTTTGATTGTTCGGTAGACTCCTCTCCATCAAGTGATGGCCCTCCATGTGGAATGCATAGATACGATCCACTCCTAATGTGAAAGAGGAAGAGTCACTGACCTAATATTTTATTGTGCAGCTTAAGTCAATGCTAACAATAATGCAAGAAGCCAAAACATTGTGATAGCTTGAACTTTTTGACATAAAAATATGTTATCTGTAGAATTATCAATTATGGCATGTCAATTTTCAGCTTTAGTTGAGAAGAAAAATGTTTGTTTAATACATACCGCATTATTATGCCATTGCAAGAGCTTCAATAATGCAGGGAAACACTTTCTACATAGTTTGCTTTCGGTGCAGAGGGACCCGAATTAAGGACCTACACTTCAGTTAGTGTTTCGTCTGCTTTTGATGCAAGTTCGGGGAAAAACACAGGAATTCCATCTTTTGACTTACTAGCCTTATCCATTCTTGCTTTCTCCTTTGCTTTCATTATTTGGATGTGGCTTTTAAATAAAAAAGGTAATTAGGTTCTTGACATTACAATTGCTTTTATTTTTGGAGAAGATCTTATAAAATACAAAAAGCTCTATTATTGTATACAAATAAAATGAAAAGAAAAACCAATGTTTTTTTTTTAAATAACAATAATAATTTGATAGTTGAGGAGGAGAGATTTGAATCTTTAATGTTTCTATTCAAAATAGCAGAAGTGGCAATTGAGCTACATGATTCTTAAATTTGAAATATTATTAAAAGTATGAATAATTGAGAGAGAGGAAATTGAGATATATCAAGCTAACACATGTAGATAAGAAAAAATCTATTTTGTTTACAACATTATGCCTCATGAATATATGTTATTGTCATGCATGGTAGAACCTAGGTTTATAGATGAGTTAAATCAACAAGTATAAAAAAGTTCAGGATTTTTCTTTTGATTTTATTTTGAATACGAGTTGAGGTAGAACTCATCATCTAATATGAATGTCAGCAATACTCTATGAATTCACCTGGTTGTTTCTCGTTCAAAGATTGACAATATCAAATTGTTGTATGTTTCTGATTAATTCTCTTTCAGTTGTCCATACACAACATCATTTCTGTATTTTCATAGATTTTACTGAGCTGTTAATTATTTTCTTTCATTACTTTCTTATCTCCACTTAGAATGAGCTATACTGTTTGCACCAGATCTTATCTTTGTGACAACTGGCAATCGTTTTAAGTTGATTGCACCATTCAGAGCATAGACCATAGCTTTTTTCCCCACATTTAATGAGCTCTGACAAATTGCTGTTTCCAATTTGTCTTGTTTACTGATCAATAGACGGTTTTATGATAGTGCCAGTCATCCACAGTCGGAACCAGTAATTAGGAAAAAAACATTGAATGACTTACAGGAAATGATGTTGGACGGAGATCTACAGTGACTTTATGTGAGACGCAACAGGCAACAACGTTACAGAAGGCAATCCAAACAGCTTTGGATTCAGTTATGCGCATTCTGCATTTCTGCTTAGATTCAGAAAGTCTAAGTTGCTACATCTTTGATATATATTCAATCTTACATCTTACAAATTTACGATGAACCTAAGTATGGTATATATAATATAATAGCTAGGCTAACCTTAAGTGAGCATCGAATATATATACTTGGGCATCTTGGACCACATCTTTGACACACATAACAATATTATTGTTGGTAACAAGTAATTTTTTCTAAGGTGATCATTAAGAAACTTAAATTATACAAAATCTAATAAAAAGAGAACTTTATATATTAACCAAAAAAAAAAAAAAATACACAAATACATAAAATTTTATAATTTCCTCTACAAATTTTCTAATTTTGAAATCATTATATGATAGTCTCATTATCAATGTTGAAAATTACATTTTTTTTTTTTTTGAAACGAAACGATAGTAGATCTTATTTCTTGAATATCATGTTGTATAATTGGAAAAAGAAAAAATGGGCATTCTTCTAGCCAAACAATGACCTCCTCATTCTCTTTTGCAACATTAGCAAGAGCCAAGGCAACATGATTACATTTCATAGGAACAGACACAAATGATATGCTAACAAATTGATCACAAATAAGTTTAATATCCTCCAAAATCCAAGCCACTTCTAAAGAACAAACTCTATCTGAATTTAGCAGGTCCACCAACTTAGCAAAATTGCACTCCACAATAATATTTGAGAAGCTCATATACCAAGTTCCCTTGACATCTGTTGTTGCACCAAGTAAATCTGGGACCTTCAAAACCCAAATCCATAAGAGATCAATTATATAGCACGTCGGAATTCAGCTATTTGATGATAAGGACGAGCACCACTACCCCAATACTCATCAAGATTGATGGTTTTTAGACCCCTTAAACAATTTATTTAACCTAGGTAATTAGCCAAATTGTTACTTAGTCCAATTAAATAAGTCTAGGTTATCACAATAATAAAGATCAAATCATGCAAAGCAGTAGAAAATAGATAACACAAGATATGATTACTCAGGAAACCAAACCAGTAAAAACTTGGGGAGGATTTGACCTAACTATCCTCAAGGTAAACTTGAATCCACTATCTTGAAAGAATCGAAATTCATACAATATGACTTACAAGCCCCCATGCTCGACTTCTTATTGCTATCAACCAAGAGAACTTACCGACACGACCACGTGCAAGCTCCGAATCCACGGACTCCTTCTTTCTTGGATTCACCACGGATACAAGCACACCGCTTGTGTTTTCTTTAAGTTTCAATGGCAAAGAATCGAATTGATCATCAAGGTGTAGATAAATCTTCTCCTTGAAACACCTAAGTTTGTGTAAAGGAAAGCTCCTCTAAATCTCACAAGAGATTTACACAAACCGCAATTATGAGCAACACTAAAACGTGGATAGGGTTTGCCTTTTATACTTAGGACAAATAAGAAACCCTAAAAACGTTTTAACACACTTAGGGTTGAGTTGGAAAATTCTGCAGAAAAACATTCGCACGAGCTTCAATCGATCGAGCTTGTCTTTCCATAGATTGAGCCAGGCCGAAAGGCACAATGCTTCTTGCTTTAACTCGATTCCAACTTTACATAAAATCACAACTTTGAGCTAGACTAAAAATACTTCTAAAACATTGTTTTGATCATGGTTTGCCAACAATACAAATTAGAGTTCTAAATACATAAAATCCTAAGACTTTAGAACCTAACAAAGATGAAGAATTTCATTCAAGTCACCCATTGACAACCAAGGATAAGACATCCTGGCATGTAAATGGCGTAATAATTCCCATGATTCACCTCTTCTTGTTGTCACTAGATGACCATAAATACCAGTAAAGCGCGTGCGCCATTCCACTCCTTCAAACGAAATAGGAGCATCTATGTGATGAGGAGAATAAGTTTTAACCGCCAGATTAATGTTTTCATGCCACGAGAGTGCTAATCCTCCACCTAAGCCAATGCATGGAACATCCAAGCCCTATGTCATATTTAGCTTTTCCTTCAAATTAGCAAAGCCTCGTTTGTCAAGTTTAGTCTCACAAAGAAACAAAACTTGGGGGAAAGCTACATTCATTTCAAAATTTTTGTTAAATAAATTTTTTCTTCGCCTTTTCTTTTTGTTGTAAGGTCCTAATATATTGTTAAGGAGACTAAAGTTTGGCTACAAACTTAGTTGTAACCTAAAACTAAAGTTACAATTCTCACTAAATAAATTAATGTGACTACATATTTTGAAAATCTAACTGTTTAATTGTATGTTTTTTATGTTTTTAAAACACATGTCAAATTTCTTGTCAATTAGATGTTATTTACCATTCGATTTATAAACTTATTTTTTATGTATAATTCTAGACTACAAAAACTAGAAATTAAAACATTTTGATTAATAATATAGATATTGGTTTTTTATCTTTTTGAAATTTTGCAAGTATGGAGGACATAAAAAAAAATGTAATCTAATGATGAATGTGTCAAAATTTATATCTAATAAAAAAATTATTAAATTGAGTTGTAACCTTAGTAAACCAAATTTTTTGTCAAATTTTGTCCAAAGTTTAATCACGTTGGACCTAAAAAAATTTAGGTTAGTCACAAAATTTTTTAAAGGGTAAAAAAAATTCAAAATTTATATATAATAATTATTTTTTTTTCAGGTTAGGGCCCTAACTCGAATGTGGAGCCGCCCTTGAACCAGCAAGGTCAATTAAACATAGAGCTTAAACAGCACCTATTCTGTGGCAACCAAGTTGCTTTACGTACTGTTGCTAATCCATTTTTCATGTGCACAAAAAGCACTTTGAGTTTAATTGCCATATAACAGTACCGGCGCCACCCAACTTGCGGATGCTTTTACAAAGTTGCTTCCATGCATTGTTTTCCAGTTCCTTCATCGTCCATCTTCGGGGGAGGACTATAGAAATTAGCTTCAGTTCAAGAGAAAAGACTCCACCCTCGTCAAGTTATTATTTCAGATCAAATAGTTTTATCTTTAGCATATCTTTACCTCATCTTTTTTGTTTTGTTTTTGTTTTTTGGTTTTCAATCTTATTTCTTTAATTTATATTAATATATTTTTATTTCTATTTCTGCGAGATTACATGTAAACATACAAATCCAATACGTATATATAAATCGAAAGCCATCAATAAGCAATACTTAAATTCTTTTCCACACTTTCAAAATTTATTAGAGTCACTCTTGTAAATTTCAGTTAACGCATGGACACAAATATGGTTACAGGTACAACATAACGATACTGAGTTATAACAAGTACCCAGACCAATAATCAAATTTTAAGAAAAAATAATATAAAATAAAACTGCTCTTGGACATAACGGTGGCTCAGTGAGATTCCCATTTTTTGGGTGGGGGAGATAGGCTGTGCCCATTTCGTTTGACAACGTGGGACAGGTCACATGACCAAAATTAATTGGCGCTCCCTCTCATTTGGTTCAATTAACTTTTAAGAATTATGAGATTCTCAAAAAAAAAAAAAAAATCTTTTAATAATTATGATATTATTTTCATAAAAAAATATAAATTTTTTTAAAAAAAAAAAAAGTAGCTTTTTTTTCCAAAAAAAAGTCTATAAAGAACAAAGATAGGCAACAATCATGATCCTAGATTAAGGTAACAACTCTACTCAATATTTTTTGGACAAAGTTTAGATATAAAATTAATTGTAACTAACTGTTGAATTGCATATTCTTTACGCTCTTAATACACATATCCAATTTTGTGTCAATTGTATATTATTTACTGTATGAGCTATAAGATTATATTTTTATGCATAATTTTAAACTACTAAAATTTGCAATTTAAACAATTTATTAATGACACAACTATTAATCTTTAATTTTTTATAAATTTTTCAAGTATGAAGGATATAATGAGAAAATATTATCTAATGGTGGATTTATCAAAATTCACCACCAATAAAAAAATGGAAATGATATTTGTGAAGAGAACGAATTAGCTATGCAGAGTGACCAATATGTATATATATATATATATATATATATATATATGTGCTTCTGTCATTTTCAAGCATCAATTTAGTTTCTCAAAAAAAAAAAATAAATAAAGCATCATTTTTTTTAAGGGTAATAAAGCATCATTTTAAAGTATATAAGGTTTTGGCTATGAATGACTGTTATGACTATATGTCAGTCTCAACTTGGATGACAAATTAAATTTAAATTAATTGCTGGTTCCAAATTGCTGGATCTACAAAATTAAGGACGGTGACTAGAAGGTGTGAACTAGTGAAATGCGTGGATTACTTTACGAGAATAACATCATTGTTATTTATCGCTTAAAATATATTATAAATATCAATAGTTAATTGTAGAACCAAAAAAAAAATATATATATATATATATATATAAATATATATATATATATATATAAATATATATATATATATATATATATATTCCTTTGAAAGCTAAGTAATTAATTGATTAATGAATGAATGAAAAATGGAACATTTGTGCAGAAAAATTTAGGCACAATTTAGAATTATGAATAGTTTTATTTTTTTAAGTTAAAAGATATAAATTTTATTGATTGGTGAAAATATAACAAAGTAAGAACCTGACACACCTTTAATTGTTAATGAGATCACGGTAGAAAATAAATTAAAAAGGATTTTAGAAATTTAGAGACCATAATAGAAGTTCAAAAATTGTGGAAATTCATTAAAGTGAAAAATGATCCAAAATGTAAGAAACAAAAAAAAATTCCCTAAATTATTACATAACTGAGGTTTATTATTATTATTTACATCACTTAAAAGTATCAATAATACCAAAATTTTTGTTTCTATTTGCAAGTGAATATTGACGTACAAAAGAAACAACAGAACGTAGATTATAATTATAATATAAAAAATACATTAACAAGAAATAGATCAAATAAATTTACAAAAAAAAAAAGTGAAAAAAGAGAAAAAAATTCAAATTAAAATATGAGTTAGGTGAGTTGGGACTTGTGACTTGTGACTTGGGAGGAGAGGAAGGGCAGAATTGTCAGAATTTTTGAAGTATTTTTATTATTTTGGCATATTTACTTACTTCATATATATATATATATATATATATTACGTGGTAATCTCGAGTTAATACTCCAAAAGATTGATATCGAAATATTTTATTTGAAAGGTTAATTTTTTTAAAAAAAATCTAACTACCAATAAACTAATGTAATTTAATTTTCATAAAAGAAAAAGAAAAGAAATATCGGAACAGAGACTGCAAGCACTTAAAGCAGGGTCTTTGTTATATAATAATTACTCTGCCTAAGCAATCCTCCTCACAAACAATCTTTCTCATCATCTCTACCTAGCTTTTTAACTTTTTCAAGAGTGGCCATTAAGCATTCGTTCGCCCAGCAGTGTGAAAAATGGCAGAAGGAACAACCGTCGAAGTTGCTGAGAGAATCATTGGCCCACTGGGCAACCTATCTCTCCAAGAGGTTGGACTGCTCTGGGGTCTCAAAGATGAGCTTGAAAAGCTAATGAACACGGTTTTAACAATCAAAGCTGTGGTTCAGGATGCAGAGGAGCAGCAGGCGCGGAGCCATGCCATCAAGTATTGGGTGGCAAAGCTGAGATATTTACTTTTTGAAGCAGACGACTTGCTGGAGGAGTTATCTAATGAAGCTTCACGACGGGAAGTGATGACCCAGAATAAGAAGGCGAAAGAGGTACGTATATCCTTTCCCAAACTGAACCAGCTTTCATATGATTTTAAAATGGGTCATAAGATTAAGGCTATTAGGAAGAAACTAGATGCTATTGCAGCGTATAGGAATAAGTTCCACCTAGAGGAACGTCCTTGGGAGACACAAGTCAGTTATAGGGTGAGAGAAACTCATCCTTTTGTACGTGCTGAAGATGTTATTGGAAGAGAGGATGACAAGAAGGTGATCATAGAAAAATTATTAGATTCCAATATTGAAGAGAAGTTCTTCCGATTGTTGGAATCGGAGGTGTAGGGAAGACCACATTAGCTCAACTGGTATTCAATGATGAAGAAATTAGAAGTCATTTTGAGAAAAAATTGTGGGTGTGCATCTCTGATGATTTTGATGTAAAAATAATTATTGAGAAAATCCTCGAATGTGCAAAAAATGAGAAATCAAAAAACCTTGAAGTGAACACATTGATAAATGATCTTAAAAAAGAAATTGATGGAAAGAGATACTTACTTGTATTAGATGATGTGTGGAATGATGATTCAGAAAAGTGGGATGAGTTAAAAGGATTTCTACTGGGTGGTGCAAGAGGTAGTAGAATCTTGGTGACTACACGTGAGGAGAGGGTTGCAAAGATTGCAAAAACTATTGGACCTTACTTTTTACAGGGTTTAAATGAAGAGGAGTCTTGGTCTTTACTTAAGCAAATGGCATTTGAAAATGGACAAGAACCACAAAATTTAACAATTAAAGAAATTGGAATGGAAATCCTTAGACAGTGTAGAGGAATTCCGCTTGCCATAAGGACTATAGGAAGCCTATTGTGCTTTAAAAACTCAGAAGACGAGTGGTTGTCCTTCATGAATAAAGAATTTTCAAAACTAGATCAAAAAGAAAATGATATCCTACCCACACTTAAATTGAGTTACAATCATCTTCCATCACATTTGAAACAATGTTTTGCTTATTGTAGTTTATTTCCAAAGGATTATCAAATTGAAAAGGAGATATTGATTAAGCTATGGATGGCACAAGGGTTCATTAAGCAGTCATGTCAAAACCAATGCTTAGAAGATGTTGGTCATGAATATTTTATGGAATTACTTTGGGGATCATTCTTTCAAGAAGTTGAAGAAGATAATTGGGGAAATGTATCATTTAAAATACATGGCCTCATGCATGACCTTCTGTTATTAGTAGCTGGAAAAGAGAGCATCATTCTTGGCATAAATGAGGAAAACATTAATGAAGAAACTCATCATCTGTCATTTGGCTTTCATCTAAGCTCATCATCTCTGACCAGCCGATTATTTCAAACAAGCAGTTTAAGAACATTTTTGTTGTGTGGTCAACAATCAGGCGAACATGACAATGGGTTAAATGAGTCAAATTTTGTTGAAATTGTTTCTCATTTTAAGGTCTTACGCGTGCTGGATTTTCATAAGACAGGGATTAAAATAGTTCCAAGTTCAATCAGTAGGCTGAACCATTTAAGATATCTTGATCTCTCTGATAACAAACTGATTGAGATGCTTCCGAAATCCCTTTCTTTGTTGCGGAATTTGCAGATGCTTAAACTTTCTGGGTGTGTTCAACTTAAAGAATTGCCAAGAGATATTAGCAAATTGGTTAGCCTCAGGTCCCTTGAGATTGATGGCTGTCGGGATTTGACTCATATGCCATGTGGATTGGGGAAACTGACTAATCTTCAAACATTATCACAATTTGTGATTAGTAAAGATACCAGTTCAGTCTCTAGGAATAATGGTGAATTGGAGGAACTTAACCAACTAAATGCTGAATTGAAAGAACTTAACACACTAAACAACCTGAGAGGAACTTTAGAGATTGTAAATCTGAGACATGGGAAAGATGCTGAAGCTGAATTAGAGGCTACAAATTTGAAAGGGATAAAGAATCTTCAAGCCTTGAGATTATGTTGGATTGAGGACGAAGGTGACAAGGAGGATGTTGTTTTTGATGAGACATTACTTAAAGCTTTGCAACCCCACCCAAATCTTAAATTATTATCATTATATAGGTACATGGGAGTGGGATTTCCAAACTGGCTTTCTTCACTTACAAATCTTGTTGAATTCATATTATTTGGATGTAAGAAATGTCAACACCTGCCACTTTTGTATCAGTTTCCTTCACTTAAGGTTCTTGAACTTGATTCATTGTCTGCTTTGGAGTACATATCTCATAGTGAGGAGTTCTCTAATTCTTCATTCTTCCTATCTCTGGAGGAACTCAAAATCAAGTATTGCCCTAAGCTAAAGGGATGGTGGCAGAGGGGGGATTCCATTGAGGAGGTCAATGATGATGATGATAACTCCATTGGAATTGCCACAACCAGAACACCGATGGCAGGGAATCATATACCACCGTCATTCTCAAGGCTTTCCAAATTATGTATCCGGGCATGTCCTCAACTGGTTTCCATGCCTTTGTTTCCATTTCTTGAAAATCTTGAGCTGTATTACTGCAGTTTCAAGCCATTGGAGCAGACAACAAAGATTGCAGCAGCAGAAGCAACAGTTATGGCATCAGCATCTTCTTCTACACGTGCCACCTCCTCTTCTAACCCTCTATCGAAATTAAAGTCCATGGAAATTGGACGAATGGAGGAGCCTTTGCCAGAGGAGTGCATGCAGAATCTTATTTCTCTCGATCGTCTATGGATATATGAATGTCGCGGTCCGCTCCTTCAAGGTATGCGACATCTCACTGCGCTTAAGCAACTGGAAATTTGTTCTTCCGAGCTGTTCGATTTATCCAATTATGGGATGGAATGGAAAGGCCTTAGGAGCCTCGACTCTCTATGGCTCTTTCGACTTCTGAAATTGGAGTTTCTCCCAGAGGGTATTCAACACGTCACCTCTCTGAGAAAGCTTACGATTGATTACTGTCCATGTTTGACGGCACTACCGGAGTGGATTTTTAGTCTTACATCTCTTGAAATACTTGAAATCCTGCAATGCCCAAAATTGCAATCACTGCCAGTGGGGATTAGTCGCCTTACCTCTTTGCACACACTGAAAATTCGTTATTGTCCCATCTTATCGCAACGATGCAAAAAGGAAATAGGTCGTGATTGGCCTCAGATTGCTCACATCCGAAACTTGGATTTGGAGCCAGGAAATTCAGGTATACATCTTACTATTTATCCCAATCCTTCATAGAATTCCAATTTTGTTTGCTTCACCTTGTTCATTATTTTTTCCAAGCATTTCACTCATATTTTTTTGTGATAAAATTTCAGATGGAGAACCAAATGAACAGCAGAAGAAATTTGATCTTTTAAGAATCAGAACTTAATCAAATCTTCTGGCAGCTGTAATTGTTCAACAAGTCAAAAAATCACATGTATTATCTCGTTTGTTTCTTATTTTTCCACCTTTTTATCTGCGTATAGGATTTTCATTCTAAAAGAAATTATATCATCACATACTAGGAAAAATAAGTTGTGAATTTTCCATCATCTATTTCTTCATTTTATTCAATGTACCTCAAACTGAGGTATGTAGTGATGTACTTGTGGCGCTTCATTTCTCATTGTGTTAACAGATTAAAATTTGGCACACGGTGACATTGGGTTACTATTGTAGGAAGAGTTGAATCTGGCATTATTGTGTGAAAAATTGAATCTAGCAACCACATTGCAGGAATCAGCTTTGTTGTGCAGGTATTCTGTTGGTTAAATTCATTTTTCTACATATGCTTCCAACTTGCTATTATCTGCAAATGATAATAATTCAAATTTTTTATTTGAAATAACTTTCTAAGGGCTCATGTTTTTTGTTAACAACAGAGAAATTTACTGTTTCCTCCTAATTTTGTCCAGTAGCCTGGCCCTGGTTTTCATTGAAAACACAGCTTGATATTTTGAGATTATAAGTGCATAATTTCATGGATTGATTTCACTTTGTGCTCTACCTGGCTTCGATTTCTCATTTTTAAAACAATCAACAGTTTTAGTCAAATGGACATTGTTCCTATGCTTTATCAAACATCACAGTATCGTCATTTTCTTACATTCTCAATTTTAAGATTGTATATTGGCTTGGATTTATAGTTTAAGTTGATCTTAATTCTTAATGCTCATAGAGGAACTTTTCAATTACTGTGCACTCCTATGTTTAGATATACGCTGTTAATCGAATAATAGTTTATTATCAGTCTCTGTTGGTGTATGCTTTATAACACTTAATTAGTTTATTAGAAAACTAGAGATCCAGTTGCTGTTGATTACTGTTATTATCAATACTGACTAATTACAATCAACTACATTTTTTTTAATGAAGATACTCTTTCTAAAGCCATTAACAGAACCTGATAAATTTGTGCTTTAGTTCTTTTATGTAGGCAGCTTTCAATTTTAATTTCTGCCTTATAAATTTTAGTGAATTTGATATGGTGAGATTCCCCAGTTGTTGGAATAAAGAGGCTAGTGACCTTATTAAATACCAAGTATTAGATAGCATGATTGTTGCATTAAAATGTGAAATTTGGAAGCAGTTTCAATTTCTTGGATTGAATCATCCATGTAGGTAACTCACATATAGTATTATAATCTCCCTTTCTAGAGTAATTCTTGTCTTTTTTTCCCTTCGTCTCTTCCTTCACTTCTTCGGGACTCGATTCTTATTGACACTAGATTGTGTGAAATATGTGTATCCTTGTGCTACTTGCATACATACTAATTATAAATTCTCATTTAATTGTGCTTCAGATGCATTGCTACAGGACAAGAAGTGGAGAGTAGATGACCATCCAATATATAAAATTGATATTTGGGGGTGCTTCTGACAGCATAATTATGTTGATACATGTTGATGACTGCTTTTATAAATAGCGGAAGGATCTCAGGTGATTTTGAAGAATTCTGTATTTGATTTTAGATTTCTATGGGCTAATGTTACTTGGTCAAAAGCAGAGTGATTTGAGTGTTTCCTTCATTTTTTTTTTTTTTTTTTTCCGGTAGCCTGGTCTTCATTGAAAATACAGCTTGATTTTTAGAGTTTTAGATCTGCATAATTTCATGGGTTGATTTCACTTTGTGCTCCACTTGGACTAGATTTCTTATCACAGTACCATCTTTTTCTAACTTTCTCATCACAAGTTTTAAAACTGGGCTGTCAATCATGGATTTTATTCTTTGGACTTTATTTTGGTATGAATATTCTTCATAACTCCACCATGTTTTCATCATTACCCCCGATTTATAATGAGATTACACAGTTTTCCAACAATGTTGCAAATAGAATAGAAAATGCTGGTTCTCAACCAATCTTCCTTGCTTTCTTTATTCGGCACAAAGAGAGTCTTCTTCATTAAGTGTTATACCTTCCTCATCTTCAAATTCTTCTTTGATTTCTTCATGTAAGGACTGATAAACAGGTTCCTTACTTTCTTGTTCTATCTATCATGCATTGGCATAAGAGATTCTTTCTTGTCATAAGTGCAAGACCCTATTCTCCTTCATAGTCTTCAAAAATTTCTTCACACGGCTGAATAGCATAGGTAGGGGCTTTGGATTGTTGATCAAATTCCTCTAGTTCATCACAAAGAGTGCTTTTCCATCATGGGTTTGCGTTGCTAATCATTTTGCAGTTTATTTGTGGGAAGAATCAAATTGGGCAACCACACTGCAGGAATTAGCTTGTTGAGTAGGAGTGTATTCAGCAGGTTCAATTTCTTTTTTTATATGAACTTCCAGCTTGCTGTTAAATCTACAGATGTTTTTTTTTTTTTTTTTGCCAAGTACCATTTTGCTAAAGATAATGACAGACAGTTTGGTATTTGAGTTTAGAATAATGTATTTATTTCCCAATTTTGTCTAAAAACTTAGTCTTAATTGAAAACACCGCTTGATATTTAAATCAATTAACAATTTCAAATTAAATGGATCCTATATACTATTGAAGCAACAATGTACCATATTTTTTTGGTAATTAACAACAAAATACCATATTTTCTCACTTTGATTTTTAAATTGTAGGTTGGCATGGGTTAAGAAAAAGAAAAAAAAAGTCTCTAGCATGTGTTTCATACACTAATTATGGATTTTTATATAACTAGAGACATGTTAATTACTGTTATTGTCTTTACCTACTAAATGTTACAGTCAACACCATTATTTTTTTGTGAAGATAATCTTTCTACAGATTTAGCAACAGAACCTGATGTATCATTTTAAAGTGTGTGCTTCAGGATTTGATCATGTGAATTAATATTGGCATCTTTCTACACATCTCTAGAATCCTTTCTGTCAATATTTCCTTTGGTTCTTCTTTAACATCTTCAAAACCTGATTGACATATAGATTGTCTTTCATACTATGTGACTTGATGCAATCCATCTCTGTACTAATAGTCTAATATTGATGCTTATTTTATTGTATTTCAGTTGCATTGGCATAGGACTAGAAGCAGAGAGTTAATGAGGACCCACGTATAAGGTATGACAGTGCTTCTAAATGCATAGTTATGTAGAGATACAGGGATAAGTGCTTTTGTATTATGACGTAGGACACTTTATTTGGGGTGCCGTACTTGTGTTGGACATGTGACATGTCCAGGACACTTGTGGGACAAGGGAACAAGGGGAATCGAATACCCTTTCACAAAACAAAGAGAATACCCTTTCATAAAACAAAGAGAGAATTCTTGCACTAATAGTAATAGTGCATTTGAAAATTAATAAATATTCTTATTATTATTTGTATTCTAATTTCTAAACATCCTTTAATAGTCATGAATTCACTTTATTATCCATTATTGCTCTTAAATTGATATATATTTAACATTATGTGAAAAATAAATGCTTAACAATATATAGAAAATATATTTAATAATTATTTAATAGACGTGTTCTGTTGTGTCCTATTTTTTCAAAACAGTGTTGCCATGTCGTACTCTTACAAGTACTGTGTCCATGCTTCCGGTTTATATGCAAGTAGCATCACGACTCTGTGAGAGGTAAGCCTATGTCTCTAAAATTGTAATGGTTTAATTTCTGCTTTTGCTAGGAGAACATGTTTCTTCAAACCTAACTAGTACGATAAACTAGCAATAAAATTATGGTAACTATCTTGTGTTGGGTTACACGTGTGAGTGAAGTCCCACATTGAATAAAGATGAGAAGAATGAGTGGTTAATATAACATAATTGAGCACATACCCATTGGGCTTAGGCCTTTTGGGTTAAAGTGTGTCTCTATATATTATATTAATTACTCAAGGAAGTTCTCCAAGGTGTTTATCTCCCTAACAAGTGGTATCAGAGCCCATGGTGGTGTGCGGCGAAGGTGGTGATGTGTTCATGGTCCCTACCCGGCGAGAACAGAGAAAGCCTAAATGGCCCACACACAAAGATCCTAGAGAAAAAAGAAAGAAAAGAAAAGTCCAACAAAGGAATATTGCTAATGGTGCTAAATAATGGTGTGGTGCGAGGTTCCCGTGGACATAGACGTGCGGGGTTCCCATGGATATGCGTGCGAGGTTGACACGTGGTTCCCATGGATGGCGTACGAGAGACCCATGGATAATGCATTGATGAAGTGAAAAGCTCATTAGGTAAGGGAGAGTGAGTAGGACTTGTTCATGGCCCATAGAGAGGTCTTGAAGCCCACGAGAAGGCGAGACTCACATATGAGGGGGATCACACGTGAGGGGGAGATTGTTGGGTTACACGTGTGAGTGAAGTCCCACATTGAATAAAGATGAGAAGAATGAGTGGTTAATATAACATAATTGAGCACATACCCATTGGGCTTAGGCCTTTTGGGTTAAAGTGTATCTCTATATGTTATATTAATTACTCAAAGAAGCTCCCCAAGGTGTTTATCTCCCTAACATCTTGTTCCTTGCCTAATTAAATATTTACGAGTAGATTAGGTTTCAATTTGTTTTTTCTCTTTTTTTGGGCAATATGGTAAACTAAGTATTACTGTCTTGGATGAAAATCCATAACTTGGTCTTCAAACTCAAAGTGCTCCCTGATTTCAAGGATAGCTTAGTTTGATGGTGAAATATTCTTGGACCGCTCAATCAGCAAGAGTTCCTTGAACGAGGATTGTTTGAATAAGATGTAGCCCGTAAGGGGGTGGATTGTGAAGGACCAAGGGGAGATGCAATCCTAGAGTCTCACATCACCCAGGGAAGCACATGGTGATGTGCTTATAAGGGGTGATCTTCCTTTAATGTGTAGAGGTCTTTTCTCCCACTACACAGTTGAGGTGGGGTCATGACAAGTGGCTTTAATTCTGTCATGGTCTCAATTGTGCTAAATTGTAGTTGATTGTATCTAGTGAGAATTGTTCTGCTCTACTGGGTCTGTACATCTTTTAACTTGCTTGCTGCCCTTTTTTGGGACTAGCAGAGACTTTGTTGTATCAGTCTTTTTGTGCTTTATATTGGTCCTCCTTGTTGGTTGGTTTCTCTCACATTTAGACATCAGTTTCTAAACGGATTGTTTATCTTAGAAATATTTGATTGGATGGTAAATGGGTCATGCTTTCTAGATTTTGTGATAAAGAAGTTATTCCAGCTTAATAATTAAAATGAAAATCTAGGTACCTGCACTCACTGTAGGAAGCAAAAGCTTCATATATAAGTCAATTACAACATTTGTGTTTTTGTTTTCTCTGCCAACAAGATTTTCGAAAGATTTCTTAAGATAATCGCAATAAAAATGTTAAAAGGTGTAGTTTCATCTTATTTGTTTTTAGCATTGCTGTGTTTGAATCATTTCTACTTCCATGAGACTGAAAATTCACCACATGTGCAGTGAGCTGACCTTATTTGATTGCGTTTCAACCTGTTAATTGGAGTTAGCATAGCTAAACAATTTCATTTCTCCAGTAATTTGATAATGGATGATCATATTTTGTTTCGTCCTAAGTAATGCCAGGTTACTCTTTTTTGCAGATTATATGACAAGATCAACTAATATCATCTCATAGCATTGTGAACTCTGCCACCTTCAAGGGGCTTGTGCTTTTGTGCAATAGAGTGGAAAATGAGGGTAAGTGGTCATTATTAAATAAATTTATCAGTTTTTTTTTTTTTTTTTCTTTTTAGATAACTGCGTCTCATGACTCACTTCTGTATCCAACAAACGTTTAGGTATTAAGTTGGAGCAGATATCAAGTTGATGATGCAACCAGTTGTTTGGCTGCTTAACCAAGAAGAGAATGAAGAAATAGCGGATGCGTGAAGCAATTGAAGGTGCTCTTGTTTGTTCCATGTGGTGGAAGACCTAACAACCAACAAGAAGAGGTGCCCTGGACTCCTATATTGCTGGCCTGCTGAAATATCATAATCTGTCAATGATCTTGCAGTTCCCTTCAGTGCAAGAAATAAGTGTAACAAAAGAGAGAAGATATAGCACCAGGACTAAGATTACAAGTGTTGAAGTGGGCCCGTGTGTGGCTTGAATGCCATAAGCCCAACTTAGTTGACCGAATCCTATATGTAATAGGAACCTCTTCAGCCAACTTTAATATATATATATATATTGTATTTCTAGTGCAGCCGTGTGATTTTAAGAGTAATTCCAATTAACCTAGTGAGCAGCCGCATGAGAGAAAATAGAGAAAAGAGAGGCAGCCAGCTTTTATTCTTATTGTTTCTGTGAGAGAGTGCTAGGGTGTAATTGGGATTTGGGTTTTTTGAGAGTGTTCAGCACTATTGTATTTTCCCTGATAATAGTGAAATTCCTGCAACTCCGTGGACGTAGGCAAATTGCCGAACCACGTAAATATTGTCTTGTGCGTGCGATTGTTTTCTTTGGTGTGTGTTTTCTCTATTTGTTTTGTTTCTCATAGGTTGAAATTTCGGTGTAATTCCCTACAACCGGTATCAGAGCCAGGTTAGGTTTGAGGGAGCAATGGCAGAGGAAGCAGGAAAGGCGTTTGGAATAGAAAAATTTGATGGCACAGTATTGTATTTCTAATGCAGCCGTGTGATTTTAAGAGTAATTCCAATTAACTTAGTGAGCAACCGCATGAGAGAAAATATAGAAAAGAGAGGCGATCGGTTTCTATTCTTATTGTTTTCGTGAGAGAGTGCTAGGGTGTAATTTGGATTTGGGTTTCTTGAGAGTGTTCTTGTACACTATTGTATTTTCCCTAATAATAGTAAAATCCCCGCAACTCTGTGGACGTAGGCAAATTGCCGAACCACGTAAATATTGTCTTGTACGTGTGATTGTTTTCTTTGGCGTGTGTTTTCTCTATTTGTTTTGTTTCTCACAGGTTAGGATTTCGGTGTAATTCCCTACAACTGGTATCAAAGCCTAGGGTTAGGTTTGAGTGGGAGCAATGACAGAGGAAGCGGGAAAGGCGTCTGGAATAGAAAAATTTGATGGCACAGACTTCGCGTATTGGAGGATGCAAATTGAAGATTATCTCTATGGGAGGAAATTGCATCCGCTTCTTTTGAGGACAAAACCCGAGGCTATGAAGGTGAGGAATGGGCTCTTCTTGATAGACAGTACTAGGAGTTATCGGGTTAACTCTGTCTAGGTCTATTGCACACAATATTGTAAAGGAGAAGACCACAACAGATCTAATGAAGGCTTTGTCCGGTATGTATGAAAAGCCGTTAGCAAACAATAAAGTGCACTTGATGAAGAAACTATTCAATCTGAAGATGGCAGAGAATGCATCAGTAGCACAACATCTGAACGAATTTAACACTATCACAAATCAATTGTAAATGCAGAGAAATTGATTTTGATGATGAGATCCGTGCACCGATCGTTTTGGCTTCTTTGCCAAACAATTGGGAGGCAATAAGGATGGCGAGTAAGTAATTCTACAGGAAAGGAAAAGCTCAAGTACAATGATATACGAGATTTAATTCGGCTAAGGAGATTCGCGAGAAGAGATGCGGTGAAACCTCGAAGATCAGTTCTCGCCTGAACGAACCTTGAGACAAGGGGCAGAGGTAATAATGAGAAATTCAAATCGGGGGCGGATCAAAATCCAGAAATTCTAATCGGAATGCAGTAAATCTAGATCAGGCCAACAAGTACAAATTTGGAATTATGGGAAAACAGATCACTTTAGGAACCAATGCAAAAGTCCTAAGAAGAAGAATGAAGATGATTCGCTAATCTTCAGAATGAGAAAAGGGCACAGGATGCACTACTTCTTGCAGTAGACAATCCACTTGATGATTGGGTTTTGGACTCGGGAGCTTCGTTTCATACCACTCCACACCGAGAAATCATACAGAACTATGCTATAGGTGATTTTGGTAAAGTATATTTGGCTGATGGTTCGGCCTTGGATGTTGTGGGTATGGGAGATGTCCAAATATTGTTGCCCAATGGATATGTTTGGTTCTTGGAGAAGGTTCGACATATTCCCGACTTCGATGAGGAATCTAATTTCTGTTGGACAACTTGATGATGAAGGGCATGCAATACTATTTGTTGGTGGTACTTGAAAGGTTACAAAGGGAGCTAGGGTATTGGCTCGTGGAAAGAAAACTGGTACTCTGTATATGACCTCAAGTCTAACAGACACAATTGCGATTGTTGATGCAAGTACTAATACAAGCCTATGGCACATGAGACTTGGTCACATGAGTGAGAAAGGGATGAAGATTTCTTTGTCAAAAGGAAAACTACCAGAATTGAAGTCCATTGATTTTGATATGTGTGAAAGTTGCATCTTAGGAAAGCAGAAAAATGTGAGCTTCTTAAAAGCTGGCAGGACATCGAAGGCTGAAAAATTGGAATTAGTACATACTGATTTGTGGGGGGCCTTCTCCGGTTGCATCCTTTGGAGGTTCAAGGTACTACATCACTTTCATTGATGACTCAAGCAGAAAGGTATGGGTTTATTTTCCGAAAAATAAATCTGATGTATTTGAAATTTTTAAGAAGTGGAAGGCCATGGTTGAGACAAAAACAGATTTGAAAGTAAAATATTTGAGGTCGGATAATGGAGGAGAGTACATAGATGGAGGGTTCAATGAGTATTGTCTTTGCACTGAGAATTAGGATGGAGAAGATCATTCCTGGGATACTACAAAGTGAGAATGGTGTGGTCGAGCGCATGAACAGAACTCTCAATGAGCGTGCTAGGAGTATGAGGTTGCATCTTTGGATTACCAAAAACTTTTTGGATTGATGTTGTTAGCACTGCAGTTTACCCGATAAACCGAGGACCATCGGTTCCAATGGAGTTCAAACTTCCCGAGGAGGTTTGGAGTGGTAAAGAGGTAAAGTTTTCACATTTAAAAGTTTTTGGTTGTGTTTCTTATGTTCATATTGATTCTGATACTCGTAGTAAACTTGATGCAAAGTCTAAAATATGTTTTTCATTGGCTATGGTGATGAGAAATTTAGCTATAGGTTTTGGGATGAACAAAACAGGAAAAATCATCAAGTAGAAATGTGATATTTAATGAACAAGTTATGTACAAGGACATGTCAACTGTAGTGTCGGATGTGACAGAGATAGATCAAAAGAAATCTGAGTTTGTCAACTTAGATGAATTGGTGAAGGTACTTGTCCAGAAAAGGGGTGAAGAAAATAAGAAGAATGTAAATTCACGGGTAGATCTGAGTACACCTATAGCTAAAGTCCGCAGATTTTCCGGGAACATTAGACCTCCACAGTATTATTCACCCACTCTAAATTACCTCCTATTAAGCGATGGTGGTGAGTCAGAATGTTATGATGAAGCCTTGCAAGATGAGAATTCAAACAAGTTGGAGTTAGCCATGAAGGATGAGATGGATTCCTTGTTGGGGAATCGGACATGGGAACTAACTGAATTGCGAGTAGGAAAGAAGACTTTGCACAACAAGTGGGTGCACAGAATAAAGAATGAGCATGATGGTAGCAAACGTTACAAGGCTAGATTAGTTGTTAAATGGTTCCAGCAGAAGGAGGGTATTGACTACACAGAGATATTTTCTCCGATTGTGAAGATGTCAACAATCGACCTGTACTGGGAATGGTGGCTACATAAAATTTACATCTTGAGCAGTTAGATGTGAAGACAGCATTCCTTCATGGTGACTTGGAGGAGGACCTTTACATGATTCAGCCAGAAGGGTTCATTGTTCGGGAACAAGAGAATCTAGTCTCGCAAAAGCGAGAAAGAGCTTATACTGCCTAAAACAAGCTCCTAGGCAAAGTGGTACAAGAAATTTGTGAGTTTTATGCATAAAATTGGGTTCAAGAGATGTGAAGTGATCACTTTGTTGTTATGTTAAGTTTTTTCGACAATTCTTACATCATATTATTGTTGTATGTGGATGATATGCTTATTGCAAGGTCTAGCATTGAGGAGATTAATAATCTGAAGAAGTAATTGTCCAAACAGTTTGCAATGAAGGATTTGGGAGTTGCAAAGCAAATCCTTGGTATGAGAATCATTAGAGATAAGGCTAATGGTACATTGAAGCTTTCACAGTCAGAGTATGTGAAAAAAGTTCTCGGCAGGTTCAACATGAATGAAGCTAAACCAGTAAGCACACCCTTGGGTAGTCATTTCAAACTAAGCAAAGAACAGTCATCGAAGAGAGAGGAAAAAAGGGACCATATGAGCAAGGTGCCCTATGCCTCGGCTATTGGTAGCTTGATGTATGCTATGGTGTGTACAAGGCCGGACATTGCACATGCGGTGAGAGTTGTAAGCAGATTCATGAGCAGGCCTGAAAAGCAGCATTGGGAGGCGATCAAGTGGATTTTAAGATATCCGAAGGGTTCATCGGATACATGTCTTTGCTTCACAGGTGCAAGTTTGAAACCCGGGTTATGTAGATGCTGATTTTTCTTTGGTGATATTGATAGTAGAAAGAGTACTCTTTGGGTTTGTTTTTACTCGGGTGGTACTGGCTATATCATGGGCTTCAAATCTATAAAAGATTGTCACTTTGTCTACTACTAAACCGAGTATGTTGCAGCAACTGAAGCTGGAAAGGAGATTATTTGGCTACATAGTTTCTTAGATGAATTGGGTAAGAAGCAGGAGATGGGCATTCTACTCGGTGTGATGGTGAGTGCAATCTTTCTTGTCAAAAATTTGGCTTTTCATTCAAAGTCAAAGCACATACAGACAAAATACCACTTTATCCGTTATCTTGTTGAAGATAAGCTAGTAATACTTGAGAAGATTTGTGGATCTAAAAAACCGGCAGACATGTTGACTAAGGGTGTCACTATTGAGAAGTTGAAACTATGCGCAGCTTCAATTGGTCTTCTAGCTTGAGGACGGGAGGATGAGTTGCGGGGATGAGGGATTATGTTATGGAGGATTGTGGTTGATGTTTGTAGCTTGTGAGCCCTTAAGGGCTAAGGTGGAGCTGATAGAGGAGTTTGCTAGTGTAACTTGATCAATTCAAGCCAAGGTGGAGATTTGTTGAAGTGAGCCCGTGTGTGGCTTGAATTGCCACAAGCCCAACTTAGTTGACCGAATCCTATTTGTAATAGGAACCTCTTGATAACTTTAATATATATATATATATATATATATATTGTATTTCTAGTGCAGCCGTGTGATTTTAAGAGTAATTCCAATTAACCTAGTGAGCGGCCGCATGAGAGAAAATACAGAAAAGAGAGGCAAACAGCTTCTATTCTTATTGTTTCTATGAGAGAGTGCTAGGGTGTAATTGGGATTTGGGTTTCTTGAGAGTGTTCTTGTGCACTATTGTATTTTCCCTGATAATAGTGAAATCCCTGCAACTCCGTGGACGTAGGCAAATTGCCGAACCACGTAAATATTGTCTTGTGCATGTGATTGTTTTCTTTGGCGTGTGTTTTCTCTATTTGTTTTGTTTCTCACAGGTTGGGATTTCGGTGTAATTCCATACAACAAGCTCCAATGACACATGATGATAAAGATTACAAAGTAATCTTGTTGGCGTGGCTTGAATATGTTAGGTGTGAAAGTCAAATTTGAGTTGTATTTTGCTTGGACTCGTTTTGTCGACTTTGGTTAGGACTTTGGTATTTTAATTAAGTTCCACAAACTGTACTTGGTTTAGGATTTGAATCATTTTTTTACTACACTTCTACTTTGGTAATATATATGTGGGCTCTATGAAATCTATTGAGCCTTGGCTTTTGTATTTTGTGAGAGAGAGTTATTTGGGTGTATTTGGGGTTTGGGTCCGGTGAGAGTGTCTTTTTGCCACATTTGTAATCTTCTTATTTTCTTAGTGAAACTTTCTTGACAGTGCTTGTGGATGTAGGCTTAAAGCTGAACCATGTAAATCTTTGTCTTTCTCATGTTATTATTTCTTCTCTTTTCTATTTATATTTCGCATAAACCCACTATCATTGGCTACTCTTTCAGCATATTAGCATTAAAAGTTCTGATATATCAACTGATCTCTTCTATTGATCTTTCTCCTACTAGTCACTCAGAAAGGTGAACTATCCCTTATTTTTTTGGTTATTTCATTGGCACAAAGAACCTGCAAGCTTGATTTTGTTTCTTTCCTCACCTGATTGGTTAGATTTTGCAATTCTAAGTATGTTCGGTGTTCTTGTGAGCTATGCCATGATTGGAAAAAGGTGAAGATTAATTTATGCACAATTTGGTCGGGAAGCACAATTTATGTGACAGTGCAAGCCCAGAATCAAAGATTGAAGGAGAAGAAGTAATTCCTCCAACGGCTAGTTCTCAGTCCAAAACGGTGTCGTGTAGTGAATTGGTTAAACACAAAACACGCTTAAAGTCTAACGGTGTCGTTTCTCATTAAACCCAACGATGTCGTTTAGATTATATCGATTATTGAAGACCTGAAGGTTCACGCACGTGTTTGGGTCTATTATGGCTCGTGTGAAACGGTTAGGAGTTTGTTACCAGAATCCGTTGGGCTTCATCTCCTTCCTTCACCGATGTACCTATATATATATACTGTATCCATTCACCAGTATGGATTGTATTGTATTGTTCTCTTGATAGCAATAATACTAGAGCTTTTCAGTTTAGTTTTCCAGTCTCTGTTTTTCATTTCTGTTTTGTGTAATCAAGAATGATGAGATAGAGAGTGGTTTTTCATGGTATCAGAGCATTGATCCGTATCAATGGCCTCTACTCAGTCCAATTCATCTTCTTCATCGTTTTCTTCAAGTCTTGCACTGCTATGGCTTCTTCAAGTCCGCCGGTGAACTCTTCGTTGTTGTTGCTATCAAATATGTCATCTATGATGATTTGTGAAGCTAGATCATGGGAATTATGTGGTGTGGAAACATCAAATCGAAGTAATTCTTGATACCTACAACATGATTGAGGTTCTTAATGACTCAGTCATTGCTCCGGATAGATTTCTTAAGGATTCATCTGGTAATTTTACCACTGAAGTTGATCCGGCATTCATAGCTTGGAAGAATCGTGAACAAGCGATGTTTACTTTCTTGAATTCAACTTTGTCTCCTGCAATTCTTGCTCTCACAGTTGGGCAAAAATCTGCTAGAGGAGTTTGGAGAGTGTTAGAGAAAAGATTTGCATCAATTTCAAGGTCTCATGTTATGAGTCTCCGTAATGAATTGAATGCAATTAAGAAAGGGAATGAATCAATTGATGGTTATTTTCAGAGAATTAAGCAAGCTTGTGACAGATTAGCTGCTGTATCTGTATTTGTGGATGATGAGGAGCTTCTCCACATTGTTCTTGATGGTCTTCCATCTAGCTATGACTCCTTTAGTTCTGCTATTAGGACTAGGAGTGATGTGTTGTCCATAGAAGAATTGAATGCATTACTTAATGCTGAAGAGAGAATTATTAAGAAAAGATCTAACAGTATTGATCAAGTCTCTATGGCTATGGCTGCAAACTTTCATTCACAAGGTTTTCCTAAGGGAAGAGGAGGAAGAAATTACAACCAGAGAGGGAGAGGTGCTCGTGGACATGGACCTCACTCTGGTGGAATGAACTCTCAATTTCACTCTGGTGGAGGAAATTACTCTAACTTTGGTGGATCTGGCTCTCGGTTCCAAGGTTTTAATTCTGGTAATCAAGGTTTTCCATCTCATTTTCAGTCTCTTAATCAACCTAAGTCTTCTCAAAATCAAGGTCAATCCAGTAGGCCTACTTGCCGGATATGTGGAAAGAATGGTCATTCAGCTCTTGATTGCTACCATCGCATGGATTTTGCATATCAAGGAAGGCATGCCCCTGCTAAACTTGCTTCAATGGTGGCCAATGCTGCTCAAGTTCAGGCTTCCAATTCTTGGCTCATCGACACAGCTGCTCGGATCATGTAACTCCCAATCTGTCACGACTATCTCTTCATCAACAACCTATTCAAGGCAATGAGACATCCTTTGTTGGGAATGGTCGGGAAGCGCCGATCACTCACATTGGGAATGGTAAGCTTCAAACCCTAACTCATAATTTTAGGCTTGATAATATTCTAAGGGTGCCTCGACCTTGCTTCTAACCTTAATCGGTTCACAAACTATGTCTCCAAAATAATGTTTTTGTTATTTTGATGCCAACAAGTTCTTAATTCAGGATTTGTCCACGGGGAAGATCCTCTATGCGGGGTTGAGTAGAGATGGGGTCTATCCTATTCCATCTCTATCTGATCTATCCTCATCATTGAACCATTTCAAGTCCTCTGCCTTTGTGTCTGTCAAACCACATCATTTGTTACTCGGCATCACAGGCTTGGCCATCCTCACTCTAGAGTTTTGTATTCTGTTCTTAAGACTGTATTTCCCTCTCTTTCTCTGTCCATGATTGATGAGGTGTGTTCCTCTTGTGAACATTGTATAAGTGCTAAGATGCACAGACTTCATTTGAATAAATCTTCAATTGCTTCCACCTCAATTCTTGAACTTGTGCATAGTGATGTTTGGGGTCCCTCTCCCATTACTTCCTTACTTGGCTTTAATTACTATGTGCTTTTTGTTGATGATTACACTCGGTTTACTTGGTTGTTTTTGCTTAAGTCTAAACATGAAGTTCTATCTGTCTTTAAGCATTTCAAGAACATGGTTGAAACTCAACATCATTCCAAACTTAAAATTCTAAGAACTGATAATGGTTCTGAATATACTAATGCTGAGTTTCAAGCCTATTGTTCTGCTCATGGTATTCTCCATCAATCTTCTTGTCCACATACCCCCGAGCAAAATGGAGTATCAGAAAGAAAGCATAGACATGTTGTTGAAACAGGTCTTGCTCTCCTTTATCAATCCCATCTTCCTCTCAATTTACGGTCATATGCTTTCACTGCTGCCACTTATTTGATCAATAGGCTTCCTTCATCTGTCTTAAAGTTTCAGTCTCCTTGGGAAAGATTGTACTCTAAAACACCTTCTGTTCATGCTCTTAAATCCTTTGGGTGTGCTTGCTATCCATTTCTTAGACCATACAATAAGAACAAGCTACAACCTAAGTCTACATTGTGCATTTTTCTTGGCTATCCACCTTTGTCTAAAGGATATATTTGTCTTGATCCCACATCCAACAGAGTCTATATTGCTTGCCATGTTTTGTTTAATGAAACTCTCTTTCCTTTTGCCACTAATCCCAATCTCACTAATCCTCATGTTCCTTTTTCTTCATCCTTATCCGATTGGTTGTCTCATCCCTGCCCCTACTCCTCTAGCATCCTCTACATCCGATGCTACTCCTCAAACTTCTTCTTTTTCTTGATTACGAGCTGTTAACTTCTCTTCTTCCTTCATTTCTTTCTACTTCTTCTTCAATCCCCTGTTGTTCCTCCTCCTGTTGATACTCCTTCCTCGATATCTGCCGCCTCTTTTTCTTCTGTGCTACCAGATTCTATCCAACCTTCTGTCTTACCTTCCAATCCTACTTCTCTTGATCTGGTTCATTCCTCCACAAATACTCATCCTATGGTTACAAGGTCTAAGCATGGAATATATAAGCCTAAAGTTATGCAGGTCCAATGTGACTATACCGATGCAGAACCTCCCTCATTTAAAGTTGCTTCCAATCATCCTCAATGGGTGGGCTGCCATGGATCTTTGAATTCAGTCTTCTGAAGCAACAGACTTGGTCATTGGTTTCTCTTCCTCCACATAAAAATGTTGTGACCTGCAAATGGGTTTATAAGCTCAAGAGGCATAGTGATGGGTCTGTTGCCAGGTATAAAGCCAGATTAGTGGCTAGGGGCTATCTCCAACAGTATGGTTTGGATTATGATGAAACCTTGAGTCCAGTTGTTAAGCCTTCATCCTTTGTTAGACTCCTTCTTGCTTTGGCTGTGCAACATGGTTGGAAATTAAAGCAATTGGATGTTTCCAATACTTTTCTACATGGTCTTCTCAAGGAAGAGGTGTTTATGGCTCAGCCTCAAGGCTATGTTGATCCTTCATTTCCTCATCATGTGTGTCTTCTTCATAAAGCACTTTATGGTCTCAAACAAGCTCCTCGAGCTTGGTTTGAGAGGTTTACATCTCAGCTACTTCATGTGGGTTTCGTGCTTCAGTTGCTGATGGCAATTTGTTCATCTTGAGGCATCACTCTTTTATTGTGTATTTGCTGCTCTATGTGGATGATATTATAATCACTGGTAATTGCTCCACTTTTGTCTCTAACATCATCACACTTTTGGGCAAGGAATTTGATATTAAAGATCTTGGTCTGCTTCACTACTTTCTTGGCCTTCAGATTGACTACACCTCCTCTGGTTTATTTGTGCATCGGTCCAAATATGCCTCTGATCTTATCAAGAAGTTTGGCATGACTGATTGCAAGCCTTGCAAGACCCCTTGCTCTCCTAATCATCATCTTCTCCCAAATGACAGCCCCCTTTTACACGATCCTAAATCCTATAGGAGCCTTGTTGGAGCATTACATTACCTCACTTTCACCAGGCCGGACTTATCTTTTGCTGTTCAACAACGGGCTGTCAACATATGAGCACCCCAACCCAAAATCACCTTCAGGCCGCAAAACGCATCCCGAGGTATCTTCAAGGCTCTCTTCATTTTGGGATTGCATTTACTCCAGGTCCCATCTCCTTATCTGCTTATAGTGATGCGATGGGTGGGGATCCTGTGGATAGACGATCTATCACTGGTATGGTAGTATTTTTGGTAATTCCCCTATTACCAGTCCGCTAAGAAACAATGCACTTTGTTTCTCGTTCTTCCCACAGTTGAGTATCGTGCTTTAGCATCTACTACAATTTGAATTGTATTGGCTTCGAATGCTTCTTAGAGACTTTGGCATCTTTCTTCCTCATCCTCCGCTTCGTGGTGTGATAATGTTAGTGCTTTGGCCATTGCCTCCAATCCTGTATTTCATGCTCGCACAAAGCACATCGAGGTTGACTACCACTTTGTTCGTGAGAAGGTCCTCGGACATGACTTGCTTCTTAAATTTATTTCCACTCATGATCGACTTGCTCGATCTATTCACCAAGGGTCTTTCCTCTCCACGGTTTTGTTGGCTTACTTCCAAACTTATGTGGAAATTCCCCATTCGTTTGAGGGGGGATGACGGTGCAAGCCCAGAATCAAAGATTGAAGGAGAAGAAGTAATTCCTCCAACGGCTAGTTCTCAGTCCAAAACGGTGTCGTGTAGTGAATTGGTTAAACACAAAACACGCTTAAAGTCTAACGGTGTCGTTTCTCATTAAACCCAACGATGTCGTTTAGATTATATCGATTATTGAAGACCTGAAGGTTCACGCACGTGTTTGGGTGTTATGGCTCGTGTGAAACGGTTAGGAGTTTGTTACCGAGAATCCGTTGGGCTTCATCTCCTTCCTTCACCGATGTACCTATATATATTTGTATCCATTCACCAAGTATGGATTGTATTGTATTGTTCTCTTGATAGCAATAATACTAGAGCTTTTCAGTTTAGTTTTCAGTCTACTTTTTCATTTTTGTTTTGTGTAATACTGATATGATGAGATAGAGAGTGGTTTTTCATTATGTACCTCAAAGTTTGCACTATATAAAGGAGAAAAAGCTATAAATTAGAGCCATATAAAATAGACGATTGGTTGGCAGTAGTTCTGAAAATTACATAAACTATT
Source organism: Quercus dentata (assembly GCA_028216015.1). Lineage (NCBI taxonomy): Eukaryota > Viridiplantae > Streptophyta > Magnoliopsida > Fagales > Fagaceae > Quercus > Quercus dentata. Next base: position 6,993,500 of record CP116447.1, read on the forward strand.
TTAAAATATCGTCTCTTTGATTAACCAATCTGCATCACTATGCATAGTTGCAAACATTTAAATTCCATGTCATGGCTAGGAAGAGAACCAACCAAGTAACACTGGCATAGGTAGCCCCTAAAAAGAAGGCTTCTCCAAATAAGTCTATATTGAAACAAGTTTGATCTAACTTGAGTTATATGAAATTAAAAAAAAAAAAAAAAAAAAAAAAAGGAGGTACAGCCAAAAAACAAAGACACATACAACATTGAAAAGAATCAAATTGTCATCCTCTAGAAACCAAATAATTAACACTCAAGAAAAAATCAAGAGAAACACATAAAAACTTAAAACCTTAGAACCCAAAAAGGTGGCTATAACATGAATGTAATTTATAAGATTCAGCTCTAAAGAGTAGCTCAAACTTCAAAGCTTCTTTCTTGCAAACTATATAGGATCAAGTAATCATCTGTGAAGTACATACTATTGCTATTAGGATTGCATCCAAAGTAATCTTTTGGCATAGAAAGAAAAAGAAATAAAATAAGAACTATTTCAAATAAATAAATGAATAAGGTCCGGGCTTTGACAGTTCTGTATTATACATATAGACCCAGATCCAATATGGCTATTGGGACATCATTCAGCCACAAGCAACAATAAGTCAAAGACTATGTATAAGTCCAATGTTTTGTAACTAGGATTAGATACCAAGATAAACTAATAAATGCAATCTACATACGTGTGGATGTGGGTGTTTGCATCAAAATTTTCATAATGTTAAAGTCATGGAGGTGCATGTGCACCAACGTTTGTCCATGGCCATTTTGTAGACAATCCCAGTCAGAGAAGAAGAAAATAAAAAATTGTGGGGTCTTATCTCTTAAGATGGCCCAAATGGCCCATGGCCACATGCAACCCATACTTTTTCTCTTGACAGATATGGACCAGAATGAAATTGTGCTCAACAAAATCTGGGTTTTTTATTAGGCTCTATTGGTAGAGTAAAAGTGTTAAAGCTTAATTGGCTATTTTCGACGAAAACTCTTTGGTTCAAATCTTTACCTTGTTACCATCACATATCTTTGATGTGATAATCACTTCACAAGAATAAATTTATTATTATGGAGGTTAAAGTTTAAGTCTCCAAACATGAGCTTCATATATGTATATACTTAGATTAAATTAGAGTAAAATTTATATCTTGCATATAAAAAAATTTAAAAAAAAAAAAAAAATCTTCACCTTATGATTAACTATCTAAAATAGAAGCAAAAATAAAAATAAAATCCTATTGGTGTCGCTATTTTCGCGTACAATAATTAAGTTGGGTATAGAATTCATTTGATTACACATTCTTTTCATGGAAGAAACTTATAACAATGTTGCTTAGTCATAGCATCTTCATGGCACCATTCTATGATTCTGTGAACATAATTATGAACATTGACATTTTATATAATTACGAGTAAAAGTGAGTCAAGGAGAAAAAACTACTTTGATTCATCCTACATCGACATCTCCACGTGGGACACTACTCAGATCTTCTTTAGGATAAAGAAGATATGATATTTAAGCAAGTAATATAATATTTAAGAGCATATGTTTTCTTTTACACAATTTTTTTAATATATATTTTTTATTTTACATGATTGATAAGCCACTTGGAAAAGTGAAATCTATGCACCACTCTTCTTATATGTACTTACCTGAAATTTAATACTGTGAAATAGGCACTCAAAAAATAAATCTTGGGTAAGAGAAGCTAAATGTAAGACCTCATTGGACAAGTTTTTATTAGATTTTAGATGTTGGTTAATTTCGTGAGACAAAACTCAAATAAAAATTATTAATATTGATTAATTGAATTATGTTAAAAATCTATCAAATGATCTTATTGGAGATTTTGAAGAACAAAATTTCTCCTCAAGCAAAATTACATGAAAATTCGTTAATTTATGCTGAGGTAATACTTGATGACTATCTTAGCACTTGATATGGATAAAAAAGCTTCTTCTATTTTTCTCCTCCAAACACCACATAACATTGGGTTTCTAATCCAAATTTTAAAACTTTTAAGTGATAAATTTAAAGTATCCTAAAATTTAAGGATACAATTTACAATCTTATCTCTTACCAAAACAAAAAATATCAAAAGGAGGTGTTATGGGCAAAAATCTTGTATACAATGGACGCATGAGATACCTTCTCAAGTTAAGGACAGTTTTAAAGTTCCAAATAAAACAATAATAAACATAAAGGTCCTGGAAACTTTGAAGTACCCTATCCATACTACTTTGTTTCGAATATAAACTTTGCTCTCTACGCACATGGGTACGACCAGCTTCAACCCCGTCACCTAATCCTGTCAATGTACCTTACTAGTTTTAGTTTGTTTCTCCTCTACGTGTTATGTAGGCCATTTTTAGAGCAAGTGGTCCTGTCCCACCTGTGTGTTGATCTCAATAAGACTAGAACAATTCTTGCATCCAAAGTTAGAGATTTGGTGCCAAGGAGTTCATCATAGTTATGGTTTATTCACCCCTTTCTACGGGATTGCAATGTTTGAATTCCAAAGAAATATTCCTTGATTACAACACTAGGTGACAATTTAATATGAAGAAACTATAACTAATATGGAAATAATCCATTTCTATTCATTAAACTGTACCATTCTCAAATTATTTCTTGAACAAATACATTGACAGATTGCTCATGCAGTACTAGCAGCATAAAATTTTGTCCATTCATATATGATGGAGCGTAATAATAGAATAATGTGGAATGTAGAGTGATTAATTAGTGTTTTTTGAAAAAATAGAACATGATATTAAATTGAAGTTTCATGGTTATGAGGATATAGCTTTATTGAGCATCAAAGTTTTCATGAAAATTTATAATCTTACTATTCTTAATAAAAATCATGATGATCAAAATCCGTTAAAATAATGATTAGATGATTAAATTCATCAAACTCCTAATAACTTAAGTTTTTGGAAAAAAAACATAGAGATAAAAAGATTTTTTTTTAAAAAAAATCTTTTAAAAGATAAAAGTTATCATGGTATCAAAACAAACAATAATGAATTCGGACCTTATTTACACTCTTTTGATACAATTGTTTGGCTTTTATAGTTATTTAAAAATAAAAATAAAAATAAAACCAATTCTTTTTGTATTGAGGTGTCAATTGAGTAAATTAATAGTTTGAATTGACATTGTAAATGAAACGAGAGAAGTATAGGATGCAAAACACGTAATATTTCCTAATACAAATTTTCAATTGCCAATAAATAAAGGAAATCTAAAGCCACCCTATGTTGGAAAGACCATGAGACAAATGAGATAACCCATTTTATGGTAGCACCCATTATTCATGTGAGAGTAAAAACACGAATTTATTGTGCTTCTAAAGTATTGAATAACCATACCTTGTTGTAAGAAAAATTAAAACACGCTTAAACAACTTCAAAGCACTATAAATAGTCAACTTAGACAAGATCCTAAATAAATTTTTTTTCTCTTTTCATACGCTCCACAGCTAAATCCATGACCCATCCACATAAGATTTGAAAAGGCAATGAACGATTTCCCTAGTTTCCAATTTCATTTATCATGAGCCCCACAGATCACATTGCACATGGTGCACATGGACTGCAAGAAATTCTTTGTTTTTTTTTTTACTCAATGATAATAAATCAATTTGTACAAGAGATAATGGTTGAATCCTTATTTTCACTTTTTCTGGAAAAAAAAAAAAAGAGTAAATTCCAAGTTCCATCAAAATTATCAAATTAGTGTTAAATCATTACTTTTTCTCTGTATCTAATCTATTTATTGGTTTTGTCTAGGAAACTATATTTAGCTAATCAAAATATTTACCTGAAATTCTTCTATTTTTCTCCCCCAAACACTACATAACATTGGGTTTCTCATCCAAATTTTAAAAATTTAAGCGATAAATTCAAAGTATCCTAAACTTGAAGGGTGCAATTTACAATCTTATCTCTTATCAAAACAAAAAATATCAAAAGGGGGTGTTATGGGCAAAAGTCTTGTATGCATTAGGCGCATGAAATACCTTCTATAGTTTTAAAGTTCCGAATAAAACAACAATTAACATAAAAGGTCCTAGAAACTTTGAAGTACCCTATCCATTCGATTATGCTAGCGACCATACTACTTTGTTTTGAATATAACTTTGCTCTCTTCCCACATGGTACGCATGGGCGACTCTAGGAACAATTCAAGGGTTCAAATGAACCCCTTGAGCTGGCCAAAAAAAAAATTATATATAATTTTTTAATTTATTTTTTGACCCTCCTAAAATAAAATTTTGAACTCCCTAGACCGAAATTTTTTTAAAGCCTAATTGAAATGAACTTGATTATGATTATCTTGACAATATTTTGGTCTTTAAAAATAAAAAATAAATAAAAAAATAAAATAAAAAACTCAATATCAAACCAATTTTACCTAAACTATGGGGGGAACAGTAAGCCTAACAACAAAAGTATAAATTTATTATTCTTAAATTTAAAAAAAAAAAATCATTTAGATCTTAAAAAATTTGAAATAAACTAATACATAAAAGTTTATTATATTTAGATCTCACTTGGAGTTTACTTAACAACAATAATTCATATGTTTATTGTATTTAAAAACAATAGATGATTTCCAAGATTTAATCTTAGCAACAATAATTAGTATCTTTATCATATTAATAAACTATTATAAAACAAAAATCGTATTAATAAACAATATGCATTAAACTTATAGTTTATCTTATATGAGAAACGTTATGTTCATAATATTTTCACAACAAATCTTAAGTAACAAATTTTCTTGGTTATTCTTGATGGAAAAGAGTAATTTCAGTAGTGAGTTTAAATTAGAACTAATAACAAATTATCACATTTCTCAACAAAAAAAAAAAAAATTATCACCTAAAATTGTTAGAAAAGTGTTATGAAAATTTTGTAAATATAGCACTTTATAATAAAGAAATCATGTAGACTATAAGATTCATTTGTTACCCAAATGCATCTTTTTATTGACCCCCTAAAAATATGTTCTGGAGACGCCACCGATGGTACGACCAACTTCAAAACCATCACCTAATGCTGCCAACGTACCTTACTAGCTTTAGTTTGTTTCTCCTCTACGTATTATGTTGGCCCTTTTTAGTTTTTAGAGCAAGTGGTCCTGTCTCACCTGTGTGTTGATCTCAATAAGAGTAGAACAATTCATGTGCATCTATTTATAAGATGCTTTTAGGTGCCCATTCACCTATAAGCATGTCCATACAAAGGGTTCTATTTGAAATAGATTCAAACCCCAAACAAAAGCTTCCTATACATGATAGACTCATCACCATCCAAACTTTAAGATTTGGTGCCAAGGAGTTCATTGTAGTTATGGTCTGGTCACCCCTTTCTACAGGATTGCAATATTTGAATTCCAAAGAAATATTCCTTCATTACAAAACTGAGTGACAATTTAATATGAAGAAACTAGCCAATATCGAAATAATCCATTCCAATTCATTAACATGTACCATTGTGAAATTATTTGTTGAACAGACACATTGACAGATGCACATGCAGTAGCAAGCATAAAACTTTATTCATTCATATATGATGGAGCGTAATAATAATAGAGTAATGTGGAATGTGGAGGGATTAAAATATTAATCAAAGTTTTTTTGAAAAAATAGAACATGAATTAAACTGAAGTTTCATGGTTTTGAGGATATAGCTTTAGGGAGCTTCAAAGTTTTCGTGAAAATTTAAAGTCTTACTATTCTCAATGAAAATCATGATGAGCAAATAAATTCTATTAGAATAATAGTTACATGATTAAATTCATCAAACTCCTAATAGCTTAAGTTTTTGAAAAAAAAAAAAAAAACCATGGTAACAAAACATACCGTCATGAATTTGAACCTTATTTTCACAGTTTTATAACATTTTGTTTGAAATTAAGGTGTCAATTGAGTGAATTGATAGTTGGAAGGGACATTGTAAATAGAAAAAAGGTTTATGATGAAAAAATGTAATTTTTTTTCTAATAAAAATTTTCAATTGCCAATAAAGAAAGGAAAACTAAGCCACCATTTGGAGTTTGGAGGAAAGAGTAAAGACCATGAAACAAATGCAATAACCCACTTCATGCTAGAGCCAATATTTATGCGGGAAGAGGAATACATATTTATTATACTCTCAAATCATTAAATAATTACACCTTGTTGTAAGCCAAAAAAAAATAATTTAAAAATTAAAACACGCTTAAACAACTTCAAAGCACTATGAATGGTCAACTTAGACAAGAACCTAACTAATTTTTTCTATTTTGATATGCTCCACAGCTACGCCATGGATCCACATAACGTTTGAAAAAGGAATGAACGATTTCCCTAATTTCCAATTCCATTTATCATGAGCCCCACACGGATTATAGTTGTCGGATGAGCAAACCTAAACCTGAACTAATTGCACAAACAGAATCTGATATCAGATCTCAGTCTCTTAGCTAAGCTAATTTAGACAATTTCCAGAATAAGGCATTGAAGCAGATCACATTGCACATGGTGCACATGGACTGCAAGAAATACCATTTTTTTTCTTTTACTCAATGATAATAAATCAATTTGTATAAAAGATAATGGTTGAATCCTTATTTTCACCTTTTCTGAAAAAAAAAAAAAAAAAAAAAAACAGTAAATTCCAAGTTCCATAAAATTAGTGCTAAATCATTACTCTTTCTCTGTATCTAATCTATTTATTGGTTTTGTCTAGGAAACTATAATTAGCTAATCATATTTACTTTTGCATAAGAAGGTGAATCTTACATATTAAAATTAAAAAATTAAAAAAAAAATGTATTTGTCAGTTATCACAAACCCTTTTTTGTTGTTCAGAAAAAAAAAAGGGGAAAAAAACAGTAAAAATTATGCAAAGTCACTTTGATTTATATCAGTTGCAAAAAAACCCTTAATTAAAAAAACTTGATTTTTTTATTGATTACAATTTCTTTTTAAGGACATCTTATTAAATACAATCATTAAAAGAAATCCTAATGTCATAAATTTTTTTTAATGGAATGTTAATAATTGTGGGCTTGGTTGCTCGGCTACTACATATGTAGAATAGTTGACTGATTGACTAAGATTTATCATAAAATCAATACTCACCATTCACCAACTAAAATCACTTGTCAGTTCATTAATTAAAAAATAATAATAATAAAGTCATCTTCTTTGCTATTTAATTACTTTATAGTTATGCTTCAACAGCCAACCACTAATATCTGGTTATATCTAAGAAAAAAAAATAGCTACTACTTATCTTCCAAAGTAATGAATTCTTGTTGGAAATGCTTTAAATGCCTCGAAACCTTCAAATGTATGCATTTGCTTCATTCCATAATAAAAATGGAATAAAAGGCAATGGATTCAATGAGTTTCAATTAGTCCAATCGGTGAAATTTTTAATAGTTAAAAAAAGATTTAAAGTTTAATATCTAACTATACAAAAAAATTGATAAGTGTCTTAATTTGATAATAAAAAATACCATTATCCAGAGTAGATACCATAAATTGAAAACCCTTTATTAAAAAAAAAAACATAGGAGTGGGTTCCATCATGAATCCCAATTAGTAAGACGTGGAGAAGAAACCATTCATGAATCATGATGAAGAAATATCATTTTTGTTAGAAATTATTCATTTTTCCACTTAGAGAATACCCCCAACATCAAGGAGCTAATTCAGGAAAACAATAATACTATTCATCTACTAATACAACAATAATTCCAGCATACATGGACAAACAAGGAGCAAATTTACCAAAATGACACTGCTCTGCCATTAATTATGGAGAAAATGTTGGTTTTTATAATCTGAGACAGCCAGACATATTCACCAGGTCTTGCTTCAGTAAACAGTAGCTTTTTCAACGTGATTTAAGCTACCCTTTTTCTTCATCATTTCCTAAACCCACTTTTTCTTATCCAGCTTGAATATAATAAAGGACTTCACAGCTCACTATACAGAACAGAAAACCCATTTCAGCTGCCTAGCTCTTTTTCCTCTTGCCTAGTTTCCCTTATGGAAATGTCACTGAATATCACACTTTTGCTTGCTTCCTTCTTGTTGTTGTTCACTAGTACTGCTTTGGCAGCTACAGGTTTGGAAGGTAATGCTCACATCCAACTCCTTTTGGCTTAGACTCTGATCTGTTTTGTTGAGCTGGATCTTGTTGCTTTTTACTTTGTTTTGCATTGTTCTTGTGGTGGTTTTAGTCCACATTACTTGAATCTATTTTGTTGGAAGTGTTTTTTTTCCCTCATATTTGTGCTCTCTCTAACCCCATTTGACTTAGTTATGGAGGTCATGGTTTTCTGATCTGTTCTGCATGTTGGGTTTCCATGTTATGTTGTGTACACTCTTTTGAAGTGGCTTTAGGATCTGTTCTGGTCTGTTGTTAGGTCCTCACTTTTAGCTCTCACTTACACATACAGAGATTTGTTCAAAGATTTTGCCTTTTGCTCTCTCTCTCTCTCTCTCTCTCTCTCACACACACACTAGTAGATTTGTTGAAAGATTGTTCATTTTGTTCTCTGTCTCTCTCTCTCTCAAACACATTTTGTGAAACATTTTCCTTTTTGGATTAAAATCTTCTAAAGATGTTAGGCTAACTATGAAGAGTTCCAAAAATCCTATCCATGTATTTTGAAATGAATAGATTAAATTTTGCCACGTTATCAGAACTTTAGATAAATACCATATTAGTGATAATTAACTTTTGTTTAAATGTTGAAGACGTGGTCAAATCCACTCCACATTTTTTTTTCAAAATGGACGGATAGGATAGAACTCTAGAAGAGTAAGAGTTTACATTTGGTATCTTTCCAATACATAGTACCAACCCTTAATTTCTGGTGCTCTTATATTTTTGTGCAGGATTGGTAGGAAATGGCAACTTTGAAGAACAACCAAAATCCACTGACATCAAGAAAACAGTACTCATAGGAAAATATGCACTGCCCAAATGGGAAATCAATGGCTTGGTGGAATACATCTCTGGGGGGCCACAGCCTGGGGGCATGTACTTTGCTGTGGCACATGGTGTCCATGCTGTAAGGCTTGGCAATGAGGCCTCAATCTCTCAGAGTATCAAAGTTAAACCAGGCTCCCTGTATGCTCTAACCTTTGGGGCATCAAGAACATGTGCACAAGAAGAGGTTTTGAGGATCTCAGTGCCTCCTCAGAAAGGAGACCTTCCTTTGCAGACACTTTACAGCAGTAATGGAGGTGATACTTATGCTTGGGGATTCATTGCCACTTCTAATGTTGCTAACTTGACATTCCACAACCCTGGGGTTCAAGAGGACCCTGCTTGTGGACCACTCTTGGATGCAGTTGCTATCAAGGAGCTCTTTCCTCCAAGGCCCACAAGAGGTAAGCCATTCTATTCTATTTCTGGAGACAGACCTTGGTGGTGTTGTTAACTTTGCTGTTGGTATATCATACTTTACCTAGGCTTCCTTGGTTTGTGATGTCTTTCTGCCATATTACTTGTTCTAAAAACCCATCTGGGGGCTTCTTCTGTAGTTGTATGTACATGTATGTGCTACTTGTTACTTAAACCAAAAAGTGTAAAGGACGCTGCAACTGTCAAGTTGGAATGCCTAGATCTGTGATATGGGTTATCGCTGTTCATTAAAAAAAAATCAGAATATAGTTATTAGAATAATGGTAAAATGATTAATTTCATCATTTTCGAACGACTTAAACTTTTGAAACAATTAGTAATTAGTCAATAATTTCTTCAGTTCACTATGATTTGCACGATGTGCTCATCATTGATTTGAGCTGTCTTTTTCTACTGATTTTTTTTTTCTTGCATGATTTAGACAGAGATTGACATCTATCTCCATGATGTGATCTTATACCCTATATATGTTTGCTCTGTTATTTCATCTGCTATTCTGTGTGCTTCTACCAGACCAAGCAATCTGTTATCTATAGCTAAGTTCTCACCTTAGAACAGCCTCAAATGAATAGCCTTGATGAGAACATTACTATCACTAAGATCTAAAATTACACTCTCCGTGCTGTCTACCCTATTTTGCATGATTTACCCAATTGGCTTCTCAGTTGGCTCTCACAAATTATCGTCTAATCACAGCTTATAGTTAGATTTCTGCCTTAACATCATGTGGATATATACTAGTTAAGACCAAGAAATTTCACTATGATCTGAATTCCACTCTCTGCTCTGAACATTGTACCGTTATAGTATTATTACATGAGACTTGTGCTTGTTTCTTTATATCTATGAACGACTCTGGTTTTATTTTTAACTGTAAATAGTTTTTTGCAGATAACTTGGTGAAGAATCCAGGCTTTGAAGAGGGTCCCCATCGTTTAATAAACTCCACCAATGGTGTTCTCCTCCCTCCAAAGCAAGAAGATCTCACATCCCCACTCCCTGGTTGGATGATTGAATCCCTTAAAGCCGTGAAGTTCATAGACTCAAAGCACTTCAACGTCCCTTTTGGACTTGCCGCAGTTGAGCTTGTTGCAGGTAGAGAAAGTGCCATTGCCCAGGTTCTCAGAACAGTTCCCAACAAGTTCTACAATCTTACATTCACTGTTGGCGATGCAAAGAATGGCTGCCATGGATCAATGATGGTTGAAGCATTTGCTGCCAAAGACACCTTAAAAGTACCCTTCAAATCTGAAGGCAAGGGCAAGTTCAAGACAGCCAGCTTCAAGTTCAAAGCACTGTCACCCAGGACCAGAATCACATTCTACAGCTCTTTCTACCATACTAGAATTGATGACTTTGGATCTCTTTGTGGCCCTGTGCTTGATCAAGTCCGGGTTTTGCCAGTAGCTTAGATGTTATTTCTGTTATCTACTTCCCACTTGTTATCTTGATAGAGATTTTGCAACGGTTACTAGATCCTGCTTTTTTGGTAAATTAGACCGTTGATGAGGCCCATCTTCTACTTAAACTTGTTATCTAAACTGTTTGAATTATGTTTTATGGTACTAGTATTATTCCATTGTCACTTGGTGTCAGATTAGAAAGCTATGTGATTTTCTATTCAGAGAAAAATGTAATGGGAAGATCTTGTGTATGTGATCCATGTAGTAATGCAGACTTGGAAAATGAATCATGTTGAGTGACATCCATATGTAGAGGCTTTAGGATGGTTAAGTGCATATTCAATCTGAGATCTTTTCATATCATTTTATACCTTATATGAATATGTGAAACATTGCATCTCTTGTTCAAATGAATGTTATGATACAACATATGGCGTTTAGAAATTAACAAGGGATTCAAACCCCTCCCGTTAGCAACTATGGTAATTTGAAGGGCATGTTAGAACATTTCTGAACTTTTATTAGAGAAAATACTGACGTATTCAGCATGATTCCCTAAGAAACTTTGTGGAAAATACATGCCCAAGTAAAATAATTTCCAAATGGTATGGTAAATATGACCCTACCATGAAAGGGGGTATCATTTCACAGTAACAATAATCTCATACATCAAATGCAATATCTGTGCCAATCTGCTATGATTATGAATGGGGCCTAGAACCACCTCTTTATTGCCCCCATTATTGCTGCTCTTCACTTGCTATCATCTAAAGTACCCACAAGGCACTTCTCTAGTAAAAATTCAGCATTCACCCAAGCATGGTATTTATCTAAAACGAACTTATTAAGGATTTGTAGTTGATTCTGACAATTTTCAATAGGTTATAGAGTAGGGAGAAGCAACATGTATGCAAGAGATGAAGTGCGTCCGTTTGAGAACAACTTCTCTAGCTTTTTGATAAAAACGTTTTGCTTTAGACAAAAGGTAAAAGTTAAATAATCAAAATTATTGGTTCCAAGAGTTAGCTTGGAAATTGTAGCTCCTTTAGTGATGAGTAAATTATTTTGGGGCGTTGGCTTTGAACTAGGTTTTCAATAGAAATTTTAAGTTCAAAACCCAAAAACAAAAACAAAAAAACAAAAACAAAAAACAGAGCAAAATTTTTTGGCATAAATCCTATTCATCCTAAGTTCCCTCTTAGTTTCACTTGCAAAACACATGCAGCAAAAAGAGAAGAGGGAAAGGAAAAGGGGGGGAGGGATATGGAGGTCTAGCAAAAAGGTCCTACTGATGAAAACTGAAAACCAAAGGGTTGAAAAAGAGTAAAATTTTTGAGTCCAAAGAAACAAAACTACAATTTAGGCATGACCTAAAGAAACCATTGAATCTAAGAACATTCTGAAAAAGGATACTGAATAAGGATGTACAGTCTTTTCCCACTGCCTGCATCAGCATATCAACACCTGCAAAAAGAAATTTTGTCAAAAGACAAGCACTAATTCATATTTATACCACATTAGACATGGATTTCTTGAATGAGAATGCAACCAAGAAACACATGAAGACATCATAATGTATCTTTTGGAGGGGAATATACAACTCCATACCTAAACATGTTTTCGGTGATACCATGACATGACTGTTCTTCAACAAATCACATAATCAAATACTGCAAGTTAGAGATTGGAGATGCCTTTGAGCATTACAACTCATAATTTTTGTCTCTTAACATTATTGATTGGCTATGAATAAGGGTATGCAACCTTCAGTTCAATTTCCTTGAAAAATGGAGAGCCCTCCCATCCAGCCTTTTAAGTTTTAAACATAAGTCATAAAGTGACATAGGAAAAATTTGGGAAAATCTGTCTACCTGCTTGTGGGGATAGTATGGGCTGGATTTGAGTTTGAATAAGAGCTAGATAGTATGGGATTTAAAGGCAAAGAATAGGCTGAGAAGGAAATAGACATGTTGCAGGATTTCTAGGCAACCATAAAATTAGGTTATATTAGGATTGTTCTATGGTTAGACTCACTAGACAACATAATTATTAAATAAATGAGAATTTGGCCACAATCAATATAAAAATTGAGCACATTAAGAATATAATAATAATAAAATTATTTGAAAAAATTTTGAATACGTTAAGATCATGAACATACCTCCAGGATGAAATCTCATGTATGGGGATATATTGTACACACGACCCTTTAATACAGTCCACATGGAACCTTCTTTCTGATGTTGTTTAACTTCATTCATGGAAATGAGCCTCTTATTTGACTGTCCCTTTAAATCTGGAATCAATAAGCAGAGTCAGTGACGTTTCAATTACCATGTAAAATACATTACAATAAATTAAAATTGTAATAACTAACAACCATAGAAATAAGTTGCTTTACGAGCTCATGCAGTACAACTAACAACCATTTTAATTAATTAAAATTGTAAACACATATAAGTCTCTCTACTAGTTTATGTAGGAATTTCACAATATGGACAAGATAGATGCATAAGCAACCTTCAGGTAACCCAACACCATCTAACTATAAGCAATAGACCTATTTCCTAACTAAAATTGTCCATAGTTTCCAGACACAACAAAGAGGAGGGAGAGCAAGCCCCACATGATTTTGGAAGGAAATCAATATTGGAACAGATTGCTATGGTGTGTTGTTTTATTGGAGGCAAAAAGAAAAATAGAAACAGAAATGGATAAAAAAAATTTAAGCATATTTGACCATCTAAAAAAATTTGAAAAACCTATTTAGGTGGAAAAATGTCAAATAAATAATTTTGCATAAGTATATAAACTTATCAAAAACAAGACAAGATGCAGGTACAGAAGCATCGAAGAAGAATACAAAGAGACTACCTAAGAGAAGAAAAATTTTAAATGCAGATTCTAAAATGACCTGAAAGGAGGATGACGAGAGCAAAAATGTTAGGTGTCCATACATAAAGAGGTTGCGAAGGAAAAAGTCTAAAGCTCCAAAACACTTCAGCTTAAGATACTAGCAAGGATCCACCGACTTTCTAAGATGCTAGCATGGAGCCAAAGGGAGAAAGCAGTTTCAAAAGCAATTCTTGCCAAGTAGATGAGGAATATTCTCTTCAAAGCAAATAATGTGTTAATCAAATTCAACGAAGTGTTCTACTCATGTAGCATAGAAGGATATCAAATACCATCAGCAACAGATCATCACAGCAGCCCCTTGTAACCTTAATTCAATTTCTAAAACTTCTTTTTCCTAAACCTAAACTTTCTTATATCACACCACCTCAGAAGATTTCAAAGGTTGAACCTTTCAAGGCTCCCATACATCATTGAGCCTCTCAAACAGCATATTAAGGATTAATCTTGAGCATTGCTTAAAAGGCAAACCTCAAGTTAGAATAGCTTTATAAACTAAACATACTTGTGACAGAAACAGAAACAAATTTATTAGTATTTTATAGCACACCCCTCAGAGGGTTTTCAAAATTGCCAGAAAGGACCAAAGGAAGAAAAAAATTGTTAAATATGCGAAGCAAATTCACAAAGAAATATATTTGTCAAGTACCTGCAAGGTCAGGATGCGTTCGCGTAAGCTTAAGCCAGTCCATTTGGCTATATCCTTTCTCAAAAGGAACCTTGGCTCGAGGTGCAGGCTTCCTTGCAACAGTCCGTTCCTGGATTTTGTTGACAGAATCTCCAGTGCCTCCTGATGCTACTGGTCTTGACAGTTCACTTGACTGTTCACTTGACTGTTTTGGAGAGGATGTATCAATAACATTGAAAGACAGAGAACCAACTTTATCCTGCCTCTTAGAGCCAGAATTTTTTGGAGCTTCATTCCACAGAAAACCACTACTCTGACTACTATTGCTGCCATTTGAGAATTCATCTCCTATAGTAATATCACGAACATCCGACACAAGCTTCTTTGTCTCATGATCTTCTTGGTCTGAAGGTGAGCTAACCTAAATTTATAACCATAACCATCTACTTAGATAAATTCATTCAATTTAAAAAGCACCCACAATCAAACTTATTTTAAAATAGAGAATTCTTAATATAAGTTCAAGCCAATACAATAAGGTAATTAAGCTATAAATTTATCATATCAAATGTAAGTACCAAACATACCTGACAAAATGTAAAATCATTATCATTGTCCATCTCACGCAGATTGCAGTTTCCAAATCGATTTAAGCAATATTTCCTGTGCAAAGTTACAAGTATTAACAAGTATACTGTTTCACCAGCTGCATTTATTATGACTGCATTAAAAAATATATATCTAACAATGTCTAACACACCTATCAACCAGAATTTTTAACAGTGGGGGAAAAGATGAATGCACACTATATTGAATACAATTATTATAAATAAGCAATAACCTATTCAGGTTCCCCAATTTCCATTGCTTATATAGTCCTCCATCTTTCTTATCACACCACACATAAAGTTCTCTACAATCCCAACAGCCATCTCAGAAGGTTCATTGTGCTTAACTTTTTTGATAAGTTTTTGCCCCAAGAAAAAAAATAATAATCACTATGCTTAACTTCACCTCCATTATTCAAACTTCATGCTGCTAAATCACTGCACTTTAATGCCAAATCAAAATTTTCAAAATTAATTTCAATCTTGAGCAAACACACCAACCTCCACAAAACTTTGGACTTCAAATCTCAAAATTTCACTTCATTTCAATCAAATAACTTTCTACATTGACAATAATAGCAACGTAGCCTTAATCCCAAAATTTTGGGGTCAACTGTTACCTCCTTAATCAGTATGTCCTTTTTTACTACTTCTAATCTTTCTCACCGTTGCATTAGTCACTCTGCTTTGCACATAACCAACCCATCTCAAGCGACTCTCCCACATCTTCTCATCGATAGGGGTCAGCCATATCTTTAAGCGAATTTCTCAATTTCAAAATCTTTCGTTGTAATTACAATTTTCTATCTTGACATTTTCATTTCAGCTACACTCATTTTATGAACGTTGCGCTTCACAGCGCAACACCATGGAGCATAGCTAATCTTATAGCTTTTTAAATTGACACCATCTTTAAAATCTTCGAAAACCCATTAAAAGTTCAACCCTCCCCAACATTTTATGGACGGATTTTTCAGGGTTGCAGAAAAAATTCTCAAATTTTTCAATAACTCAAAACAGCATCAAACATGATCGACCAAAATATAATCCTAATATTTTCCTCCCAATTTTCTCAGCAACCAAACAGATTATAAACCTCAAATGACACTCATTCTTCAAGCATTAACAGTCAAAAAATTCATCACAATAAAATAACGTAACAAAATTCACGAAGCCAATCATAACAACACAATATTATTAACCTAAAAGACTAATTTTTTTGTGAATACTATGAAATTTTCAAAACCAAACAGAGCTTAGTGGAGATTGAGAAAACGTACGTACTGGAGAAAAGAGTTTGGATCGTATGGATTTTCCGAGTTCGACTTGTTTATTGTGCTCAGCCAATCGGGATCGTATCGGACCAGGTTCTGAATGAAAGGGTCCGTGCGTGTTTTCTTTTTCCTTTTTGATGTCTTTTGCTGTAATGGTTGGTGGCTGAGGAGTATTTGACTAAACGATCCGTTATGGTTTGCCATGTCAGCAGAGCTACGGACCTTTTTTTTTTTTTTTTTTTTTTTTTTTTTTAACAAAGTTTAACTATAAAATTAGTAGTACTCTTATATTACAACTTTATTAAATATATTTTGATTGAAGGTAAATTTTGACAAATCTACCATTAGATAATATCTTTTTTTCGTATCCTCCATACTTACAAATTTTTTTGAAAATTAAAGATCAATAACTATATCATCAATAAATTGTTTAAATTGCAAGTTTTTGTAATTTAAAATTATGCATAAAATATAAACTTATAAATTATATAGTAAACAATATCCGATTGACAAAAAATTTGACATGTGTATTAAGAACGTAAAAAACATGCAATTTAACGGTTAGATTTTTAAAATTGTAATAATGTTTATTTTATTTAATAAGATTGTAGTCTTAGACTACAACCAATTTTGTCGTTAAATTTTATTATTATTATTATTGTTATTATTATTTTGGGAGAGAGGTCCACCCATGGTTTTAAAAACCAGAATGAACAAGAACTGAAAAAAGGATTGATCACTAGTTTTGTAGTTCGACTATAGTCGTATGGTTGGTCGAATCGATTATGTCATAATTAATATTATTTAAATATTTAAGTAATTTTTATGTGAATTTTAATTTCTCATAAATTATATTAAGAAAATATAAAAAAATAGAAAGAAATTTTTGGCATACAACCTTTTTTTTTTCTAATTACTAATTGTTGAGAAAATATAGTTTGCTTTTTAAATTTCATATTTTTGTTTTTATAAATAATAGCTTAAATTTAACTTTTATTTATTTATTTTTTAAACAAAGTAACGCTAGCACCACAATATTTTTTAAAAAAGTAATATCAGTGTGAATGGTAAAATTTGTATAAATTATACAATTTTTGTCAGGCCACATAATAAACTATGGTCAATGGTAAAATTTGTATAAATTGTATTCAAAAGCCAAAACATCAACATGACTAGACAAGTCATTCCATCCCAGTCACACGTTTATTCTTCTTTTCTTTTCTTTTTTTTTTTTTTTTCCTCCCTTAAATCTATCATCACCAAACACACACAACACACGCACACGTTACCACCAGTACCGCTGCACTTAACCCTCGTTCATGTCAAATTCAAACTTTTTACTTTTCCGTTGTCTTCTTTTCCATACTCTTTCGTCAAAGCCAGTAGGTTTTCTCCTCCTCCTCCTCCCTCTCTCGACAGGTTCTTTTTCAAAATCTAATTCAAGCCAAAGCTCAAAGCAAAGCTCTCTCATGCATTAATATTTCATCCATGATCCAATCATCCAACACAAGTATTTCTTTAATTTTATTTTCACTCGCAGATCTGAGATTTCCTCCAAATCTCATTTCAGTACAGATCAAATATGTTTTCACAATTTGGTTATAGCTTTTTTTTTTCTTCTTCTTCATTTTCAATAACCGGTTTAACCACACCAGTTCTGGTTTTTCTTACTTTTTTTCTTAATTGGAACCGGTCACCAATTCGGTCCAGTTTTTAAAATCATGGTTTTACCTAAGGATTTTTTTTTTTTTACTATGTTTTTGGCATGCGTAGGTTGGGTTTGGGTAATGAATACTTAAGTTTAAAAGTTGTTTATCAAAACAAAAACAAAAAAATTCTAAAAGTCTCAATTTTTTTTCTTTTTCACAAAATATGTCGTAATCATAAAAATTACAAGTTGTAAATGGTACAAAATAAAATAATATTAATAATTGGGTCCATGTAAAGATCAACAACAATTTAACAAGTGACAACTCAAATGGTTGATGGATTCCATCATATTATTATAAGGGAGAATCCTATAGGGGGTGGCAACCCCAAAATGTTAGTAAAAGATTTCGAACCCAAGATCTCAAGGATATTACGAGATTTTAAGAACTACTAAACCAACCCCTTGGGGTTCTGATTTTGGTTTGTAAATTTCTACAATTCTACCCCAATAAAATGATCTATTCAGTGTGGAGTCTTTCATAGGGTAGGATCGATATGAGACCACAATCCTTAATGATGAAACATAAGGTCCTATTATCCTACTCTATAGAATCCTTACAATCCTATCTTATAGAATCAATTTGGATTGGTGTAAAATCGCTTATAGAGTTTCTAAGCAATTTAATCAACATCTATTGAAATTATTAAAATTATTTACAATCATGTTTCTCTACGATGAAATTAGGATTGTCCAACCCTATTTATTAAATTATAAAGGGTTTTGAAGAGCCTGACATTTCTCATTATATTAATACAATTGAAATATTTACAAAATCTTTATAACATTGGAATGAGAATGATTTTCCTTTTGTAGCCAATGTCAGATTTCTTAATTTGGAATTTTATGTATATTTTTTATATTGGAACTTGTAAGTTCGAAATTTGTCATTTATTCATGTATTGGTAATTTGGTACTAAGTAGTTAGTACATTTTATGAGTAAGTTAGGCCACATTTAATTGTGTTATTATAATTCTTTAACATGTATTATTGTTACTGAATTTTTTTTTTTTTTTTTTTTTTTGCGGAAAATTAAACTTATAATTCTCAATCCGATCTACAAAACTTCTCATCGATCCCACATAAGATAATAATCTTTACTACGTTGAGATTGTCAATAGCACTGCTCTTTGTGACTGAGTGAGAGAAAAGTTGAGCCAACTAAGAGAAAAAGATAACAAATAGAAACCGTGGAGTTAAAAAAATATATAGTTTCTTCTGGTCTTATTCGATCCTCTTCAGTCTTAAGGTTCTATTTAGTCTTATTCGGTCCACTCAGTCTTCCATGGTTGTATTCAGTCCTATTCGGTCTATTTGTTCATGTTTAGTCCTATTTTGTCTTATTTGGTCCTTTTCGCTCTTATTAGGTCCTTTTTTCAGTCCACTCATTCCTATTTGGCCCATTTCGTCCTACTTGGTCTTATTCAATACTATTTAGTCCATTCCGTCCTTTTCAGTCTTATTTGGTCCTGTTTGGTCCATTCATTCATGTTTAGTGCAATTTTGTATTATTCGGCCCTCTTCAGTCATATTTGGTTTTGTTCTGTCATGTTTGGTCTTAATTAGTTTTTTTCGGTCTTATTTGGTCCATTCAGTCTTAATCAGTTTTGTTCGGTCTTAGTCGGTCCATTCGGTCTTCTGCTGTTCGGTCCATTCATTCTCATTCAGTCCTATTCTGTCTTATTCAGTCCTCTTTGCTCTTATTAGGTCCTTTCAGACCATTCGGTCCTATCGGTCCATTCGGTCTTATTCTGTTATGTTTGGTCTTATTTGGTCTTATTCAATCCAATCAGTCTTAATAGGTTCTGTTCAGTCTTATTCGGTCCTTTTCGATCTTATTATGTCCTACTCAGTCTTATTTAGTCATGTTCGGTCCATTCGCTCATGTTCGTTCCTCTTCGCTCTCATTATGTACTTTTTCGATCCATTCGTTCCTATTTGGTCTTATTTGGTCCATTCGGTCTTAATCGGTTCTATTTGGCCTTATTTGGTCCTATTCATTCCATTCTTTCATGTTCGGTCTTATTTTTGTCTTATTTGGTCTTCTTTGCTCTTATTAGGACCTTTTTCGGTTCATTTAGTCTTATTCGATCTTGTTCGTTCCATTCGGTCGAAATCAGTTCTGTTCAGTTTTGTTCGGTCCATTCATTTAGTCCTCTTTGGTCTTATTTAGTCTTGTTCAGTCCATTCGTTCATGTTCTGTCCTATTCTGTCTTATTTGGTCCTCTTTGCTCTTATCAGGTCCTTTTTTAGTCCAGTCGATCTTATTTAGTTCTATTCGATCTTATCCGATCCATTCAGTCTTATTTGGTCCTCTTCAGTCTTATTCAATTCAGTTCTATTTTGTTCGGTCCTCTTCGGTCTTAAGCGGACCTATTCAGTCCATTTTGTCTTTTTAACAACCCAATCGCTTTGGCTATTTTTCAATCTAAGCCAACCAACGAACTTGGGTTGAAAATCTTCAACCCGATCTATAGTATCTTTAAAAACCAATTAATCGTAAGGTCTTTTGATTGGGATAATATATATATATATATATATATATAGTCAAAATTGAGAAAAAATCTAATTAAATTATAAATTGATTAGATTTTAATTAAGATCCAATTTTGCACCACGTATCCTATTCAAGATTTTAACTTTTTGTACCAAGTTAATTATTCATTGAAAAATACGAAGAGATCAATATTAAATGAAGTACATAAAAAACCAAATACACCTAATCTAATCATTTTATTATTATATAAATACAAATGATCTAACCCACCTTAAGATTGATCTTGGGATGATTCGTGGCATTTCATGGATCATATATAGTATGCTATAATCATCACGTGGGAAACTGACAAGTTTCATTTTAATATATAAAAAAATGATAAATATTTGTTATTGACCAAATTACAAGTATATACAAGTTAATTAGGATCAAAACACCTCCTTGTAACTATATGATTGATTCCTTTTTTTTTAAGTGCTACCAAAAAATTACATGAAATATCATGGTTTAAGTTAAAATAAAAAATACAAACCTAAAAATATTAAAATATGACAGCTAAACATATGATCTACAAATCTTTTATTTTTTTGGTAAAGAATCTACAAATCTTAGTGTGGGTTACATGTTAGTTTTATATTAAACTAAAAGCTAAAAGAAAATCCAATTAGATTATAAATTGAATTTCAATTTTAAGCTAATTTTGTGCCATATGTCCCAAAAAAATTCTTAATTCTAGTGCCAAAAGGTGGAGAATGGAGACCACAATAATAATACTTACTTACTTATATAAGATCACCTTATTATTACCCCCCATCAATCTCAATAAAATAGTTATTACTCTATTTTTTTTTTATTAAAGGATATATATAGACAACGAAATTTGCCATTTAACATCATTTTAGAAACTATTTAGTTAGTTAGCATGTTTCCTAAACATATGAGTAAACTAACATCTTGAGTCTCAGAGACTTGAGTTCAAAGAAGGAACTCGAGTTTCTAAGACTCAAGTTCCAATGTTGGCAGTTTGACGTGGAAAAAAAAGTACACATGGAACTCGACTCGAGTTCCACAAAATAAAACCAAAAGACCAGATTCACTTTACCTTTAGCTTCTCACCCAACAAACGCACCACCTCATCCCAATCACAAACTACAAACCTAAACCCAACAAACTCATTCGGATCGAAACTTGCAAAGAGAGGGATAAAATTCCAAGAAAGATAGGGAACGAGATTGAGAGAGATAGGGAACGAGTTTGGCAACGAGTTCTTCGACCGACAATCAAGAGAGTCGCCTCTCTCTTTCTCTCTATTTCTATTCGAGTTCCATGTGGATTTTAAATCCACCTTAGCTCTGCCAACACATAGAACTTGAGTCTCTTAAGCTCGAGTTAATAGAGTGAACTCAAGATGCTAGTTTGCTAATATGTTGATGATGATTTTTGCTTTACTCTACATCCATGGACAACGTTGACATTAGTGACTTGACCTGTATGTATTATAAAGAAAGGATAATTATTAAGTACTCCTAGAGTACCATAAATATGTATTCCCCCCTCTCACAAAATTGTGGGTCTCACTAATTAAATTTATGATGGGACCCACAATTAATATGAAAGCAGGGAGTATGCTTTTATGGTACTCCCGAAGTATTCAATAATTTTCCATAAAGAAAATAATTATTGAAACCTATAACAATACTAATTGGCTAACAATAAGGAGTTAGCTTAAGGAATTGACAAATTGTTGAAATTAATTGGTACAGAGAATATTATAGGTGATAATTTTTCCAATAGGTTGAAGAAAACTTGGAAATGTATACAACATGACCCTCTTTGCAATTTCATTTATTAAATAAGGGTATTTTAATCCAAAAAATTTATTCAAAAACCTTAAACATGATATTTACTATTGATTTTTTAAATATTAAGTACAGGATTTAACAATTATGATTTGTGATATAAAATAGGGAATATTAAAGTTACTACCAATTTTATTATAAAATAATTTACAAATTATAATGATAACGAATGTGATTGGTGACACATCAAGGACAAAATAAATCAATTTTACAAAATAAATCAATTTTTTAGTTTATTTCTTTATTGAGTTTTAAAAGTTCAATTTAAAGTTAAGATTCCTTTCAATTATACTATAATTCTATATTAGTTATATTTTCATGCAAATTCATTCATCTAAACCTCAAAAATATAAAAAGGCTTAATTTAAATTTATTAATCTTTTATGTAATTATATGAATATGTACAATCCATTACTTACAAAAAGTATGAAAATGTATTTTGTATTAAATGATATCACGCATATCTCAACCTAATAAATGAGAGACATGTGTGTAAAAATAATTGTCTACTAATACATGTATTTTATTTGTTAGTGGAGTAGTTATTTTTTGCTGACATTTCTCACATTTATTGGATTTTGATGCCACTAGTATGTTATCATTTGATACCAATACCTTCTCTACCAAGCATATGTATAAGATTATAAGCTAATTATCATAATTTACACAATTAAGAGTAATATTTCAATTTCCTCGTAACCAAATTTCAAAATGTCATAGTAAATCAAATTAATAATTTTTGTGATACTCACTAGCCACTATTAAGATTCTATTTGGGATTTGCTTATTTTACTGAAATTGAAAACTTTTTGTTGAAAGTACTATAGATAAAAGTAAAAGTTAAATTTGAAAAAGTATAGTAAGACTCATGAATAGTATCAAAAAATACAATGAGATCCATGAATAATAATAAAAATAAGCTAAATAATAAAATAAGCTAGTTTTTTAAGCTGTAGCCAAATGCACACTAAGTATTAACATTATTTTTTTTATAAATCCAATATAACAAACCTATGCTTTTTGCCTTTTTTTTCAAATTTTTTCACAAAGAGAAAATCTAAAAATCTAAATTTGACTCAATCAGGATAAGGTTGACAGTGAGGCCCGCTAGCAGCTCACACGTTTAGATTCTCGGAATCTTTTAAATACACACGGCTCCATTCTCCAACACCACTAAAAGGTATACGTGCATGTGCAAATCTGACGTGGCAAACACCACTTATTCTTGCGCACTCATATTGTCGTCAACCAAAAAGACACCCTCCTCCTCCACGCTGTCACTCTTAAGAAATTGACACACCACGTGATTTTTTCACAATTTAATTTTATTAAAAGCCTTTCAGCTGTTTGAAATTATTTAAAATACCATTAATCTTGCGCGCTCATTGCCGTCAACCAAAGACACACACTTCTCTATGTTGTCTCATGAAAAACTATGGCCACAATTAAAATAAGGCATTTTTTATATTTATGTATTAATTAAATTAATATTTTTATATTATAATATAATTCATTTAAAATATATTTTTCTTATTTTTTGAGATGTAAATTGACTAATTAAACTTTTATATTCAAGTTATTCTAACATCTTTTTTTCAATCGATAATATAGCTAATCCACTTAATATTTCTTGAAACATTATCGATCTTAAATATGATTTTATTGATTTTAATTTTGAAAAACTTCTTTCTACATAAACAATTATAACTGGTATTATTAGTAAAATTCTATAAACAACGTATGTATTGGGAAATGAATATAACCTTTTTATATAATTTAGTATGTCAATTGAAGTATATTCTTTTATTTGCAAAATTTCTTTTAGGATAAAATACTATTTTAGTCATTAAACTTTACTAAAAGTTTAGTTTTCATCCCTAAACTTTAAAAAATTCATTTTTCATCTCTTAAATTTT
Source organism: Quercus dentata (assembly GCA_028216015.1). Taxonomy (NCBI): domain Eukaryota; kingdom Viridiplantae; phylum Streptophyta; class Magnoliopsida; order Fagales; family Fagaceae; genus Quercus; species Quercus dentata. Next base: position 7,017,780 of record CP116447.1, read on the forward strand.
ACCAAGAGTTATTTTTTCATCCTTTAAATTTTACCAAAAGTTTGTTTTTCATCCATAAACTATTGAAAAAAGTTACTTTACAAATTTTAGAGATGAAAAAAAAACTTTTTAAAGTTTAGGGATGAAAAACAAACATTTCTCAAAGTTTAGGGACCAAAATAGTATTTTACCATTTCTTTTAAAACTTTTAATCCTAATCAATATCATAATAAACACCATGTTTGAGAAAAGATTCAAGATGAAGACAGTATTTTTGCAAGCTATCATCATTTGGTATTTTTCAACCGGATTTGTATTTTATCCGATTGAATTTTGATTTGTCTATAGGCTAATGATAATATTTTTGGGATAATTGATTTTGTTTAGACCAAATAATTTTTTGGGGTACCAATGTTTACCATAATGTACCAGATTTTTTGTTCTTTGGTCACAAGGATGTATTAGATTTTTTGGACTTGCATTTGAAACTATTTTTTTTCCTACTATCCCTACTTTTTCAAAATTTTCGGGTCACCTTCCACTTGGCGGCACTAGGCAATGACCTAATTGGCCTAATGGAAGGGCCGGCCTGAGACCGCGTTATTTATCCACCATTCAACTAAAAGACTCCCACTTCTTTAAAATTTTTGAGTCAATTTATGATTAAAAAAAATCAAACGGACTTATTAAATTGACTAACAAATTTTGTTTTTTAGTGGAATGATGGACAAGTAACGTAGTCCATAATGAAGACTATATAATTTGTCCTCTCATTGTTGTTTTTTTCCTTTCCAGCTTGGCAGGAACATAAAAATTAACACAATTTTTGCTGCAGTTAGACGTAATAAAGTTATGAGTGGTCAAGAAAAAATAGTGAGTTTATACAGATCCACATCTCCACCACTTACAATTTACTATGTAACAAGTTACAATGAAAATTATGTATTTTTTTTTTTTGGTACTAATATTGTTCCTTCCACTTAGAAAATACAAAATACAAAATAATATATCTAAAGAAAGCCACCCAGAAATAATCTTTGTTTTATTAAGAGAACGTATAACATTTTTCAAGTTTCAACTGTTTGTACCCTTCATCACTCGTGGTTGCACCTTGTGCTTAAAAAGTTGTTTCCAGCTCATCACGGAGTAGGAAGAACCAGACAAGTCCCTATTTAATTTTAGTATATTCTTAATAAAAAAAAAGGGAGAAAAGAAATTCAGGATATTAGCACCTCTTTTTAAAACTTAAAAGTCTATCTTTGGAAAAATATTACTTACTATTTATGCTAATCTATTCACATGATGAAACTAATCTCACACGTCACAACTTATAAATATTTCCATAATGCAAACTTGAACAACCATGATCCATGAGCATTCTATGAGGGGAACGAACTTGGTATAATTTATCCTTTAAAAATTTATAATCCTTAGTTGTCATAGAAAACAATTTATCGCTCGCTCAAACAAAAGGTATAGTTATGTTTTTATATATTTTAATTTAAGAGTTTGACTTATTTTTGGTGTTTCTGAAAGGAAAATGATTCTTGTGTAACCTCCTGTATATTGCATTATGACGTGGAACCACCTGGACATTAAATGAGGTTTATCACTACTCAAATTTATAATTTTTTAGACTCGCATGATGGGTACAAGTACATGGACTTTTTATTGGGCACCTTCCTAAGTGGTATATTCTTCCTACTTTTTTTTTTTTGAGAAACCACCCCGAGAAGAGGGGGGAAGAGACAATAGCATTAAGGAAGATCAGAATAGTACACCGATTCACACCCTAGAGGGATTTCCTCCATCCAAACTTGGAATGGGGAGAAGTTACATCCGATCGGCTAAACAAAGTGCATGACTTGTTTCCAAACCTACGTGTATGACTAAATTTGATGGGTGGAAAGCCAAAGAAAGAACCTTAATGTCTTCCAAAATGTGACCGAAGCTTGAGGAGTCTTTGCCACCTGAGGAAAGAGCATTAATTATTATTTCCGAATCGCCTTCAAGTTGCACCCGATTGAGATGAAGATCATGGGCCAAGACCGGTGCGATGACGGGTGCTAACACTTCCACTGTCTCTACCGATGTAGGCGGTGGAATAGTTTGTGTACAAGCAGCCATGACAAGACCTCTGTCGTCGCGAATGACACCAGCCAAACCAGCCAGGTTTCTATCGCTAAAAGTAGCTCCATCGAAGTTGATTTTCACCCAACCCGACTCCGGAGGAGACCACCTGGAAGCTAGAGCCGGTTTTGGAGGAGGATGGGAAGAAGGTTGGGCGATTGGAACTCCAATAAGCTGTCAGTAGCCAAGCCTATAATTTTTGCCAAGGGAGCCACGCACTCACCAACCCTTAACTTATTTCTACGCATCCGAGTGTGCCAAGACCATGGCAAAAAGATCAAAGTAGTCACCGTGGGACTGGCAAAGCAATGGAATATTTCCAAAGCAAAGAAGAACACCTCTTGGTTAAATTCATGAGCCAGGTGAACTTGGAAGACCATACGGGGGCCAGAGCGGGCGGGACCAAAGAGCGTGAAAAATATTCTCACTCTTAAGCTTGCAGCCCGGGCATAGATCATCAGTGATAACTTTCCTTCTCAGAAGATTAGACTTGGATGGAAGCGCATCATTACCAGACCCTCCAAAGCGGCGTTTTAACCCTATTGGGGACGTGAAGTCTCCACACCCCCTTCCAAATGCTTCTGGTACTTGACAAATCCGATGAGGAAGGCTCACCATTTAGGGCTTCCTCCATGAGCCACCTGTAACCAGATCTAACAGAGTAAGAACCATCCGGGTTTTGCGGCCAAAACAACCTATCCTCACACGGTCTAAGGCCGAGAGGAATAGAAAGGATGAGAGCGACTTCATGGGGCAAGAAAATGTTACGGATTGTTTCCTCCATCCAGCAGCGGAGATCACTATCAATTAGTACCGATACCGTTGCATCATTGCCAAGGAAGTCCCTAGGAGACACCAACCTTTTGCTATAAGGGTCAGGCAGCCAATTATCATTGTAAATCCGAATCAAGGACCCCGTACCCACTCTCCATTGGACCCCTTTCCGATCACATCTCCGCCCTTCAAAATACTTTTCCATGCGAATGAGCCATTGCCTTCCTTTGCATCAAGGATGGACCCGTTAGGGAAGAATTTCGCCTTAAAGAATCTATGGAAGAGAGATGATTTATTATCAAGCAGCCTATGGACTTGCTTTGCTAGCATGGCAATGTTGAAACGTTGAAGCTCTTTAAAACCCATACCCCCCCGGCTTTTTGGAAGGCACAAGGAGCTCCATTTGGTCCAATGAATCTTTCTTTGATTACCTCTCTGGCCCCACCAAAATTTCCTAATTAGTATCTCAATGTCATTGCAAAGAATGGCCGGGAGCTTGAAGCAACTCATGGCAAAGGTGGGTATTGCCGAATCACGACTTTGAGGAGAATTTCGCGACCCGCTTGGGATAGGAGCTGTTCTTTCCAGCCTTGGAGCTTAGCCTCGACCCTTTCTTTAATGAAGCGTAAGCTCGCTTTCTTATCCCTACCAACTAGGGAAGGAAGCCCAAGGTATTTTTCGAATTGCTTGATTTCCTGAACGCCCAACGCATCTTTGATCTCGATCGGCGATGAGGAGGGGGTGGATTTGCTGAAAAAAAGGCCCGTTTTACTACGATTCATTTCTTTGCCGGAAGCCTTTTCATAGCACTCCAACAATCCTTGAAGCCTATGGCATTCCACCAAGGAGGCTCTACAGAAGATCACACTATCATTGGCAAAAAATAAATGGGTCAACCGGGGACCCTTCTTACAAATAGACACACCCCGGATCTGGTTGGACTCATTTTGCTCTTTGCGAGAAGAAGGTCGTGAAGCCCCTACGAGCATATGAGGAAAAGATAGGGCGACGGTGGGTCACCCTATCTAATGCCCCGAGACGGCTGGATGATTGGGGATGGTTCACCATTGATGAGGATGGAATAACTAACAGTTGTGATGCATTCCATTATAAGGTTAACCCATCTTCCGTCAAACCCCATTTTCTTCATAATCGCTTCTAAGTATGCCCATTCGACCCGGTCATATGCCTTACTCATGTCCAATTTAAGGGCCATGAAGCCGGCTTTACCATACTGGTGGTGTTTCATGAAATGAAGGGTTTCAAAGGCCATTAGGATGTTGTCGGTGATTACCCTACCCACACGAAAGGCGCTCCGGTTTTCAAAAATAATCGAGGGGAGTACATCACGAAATCTATTGGCAAGGACCTTAGAGACTATTTTGTATATCACATTACACAGGCTAATCGGCCTAAAGTCGTGATAAATTCAGGGGATTTAACCTTAGGAATCAGGGTGATATTGGTACTATTAATCTCTGAAGGAATTTTACGATTATTAAGGCGTCTAACACAAAGCAGAGCAAATATCATCATCAATTAAAGACCAGAAAGTTTGATAGAACAGGGGAGGCATACCGTCGGGACCGGGGGCAGAGATAGGTTTCATTTGCTTGACAGCCACCTCCACCTCTTCTCCGAGGAAAGGCCTAAGAAGAAGGGTATTCATCTCCACGAAACCAAAGGTTTAATAGTATCCAAGACCCCCGAGAAATCCAAGGATTTGTGATGAAGTGAATAGGGATTGGTAGTAGTCACAAGCAATACTTTTAATCATATTGTCCTCAGTGCACCACAAATTGGAGGAGTCTCTCAAACCAGAAATTCTATTTCTACGGAATCTGTGAAAGGCCTTCTTGTGAAAATAACTTGTGTTCGGTCTCCGCATTTGAGGAAGAGAGCTACGGACCTTTGCTACCACATCTGACTTTCCTTGTCCAGGAGATCATTAAGCTCGGTTCTAAGCAGTAAGACTTGATCATAGCCAATTTTCCCAACCGCCGCATCGCATCGCATTCCGCTTTGGAGAGGAGCTTGCTTTTCTTTTCCACTTGGTGTTTAACATCGCCAAAAGATCTGCGACTCCAAGCGGTGAGCTTCTCCCCACATAACTGAATTTTCCCGGCAGAATCGGGAGCATATTTGCACTATTGGAGGTAGTGCCCCACGACCGCACCACCGTGTCACCACAGCCACCCTCTTTTAACCACATTTGCTCAAACTTGAAGGGGCGGTTTGACCTTGGAAGAATACCATCCGGTTTGACAAGGATGGCTTTATGATCGGAGGAATGAGTGCGGAGGTGCAGGACCTTGGAGCCCGGGAAGCGGGAGAACCAACCATTGGAAGCTACCGCCCTGTCCAGCCTTTCCAACACTAGTCCACCAGCTCTTTTACGCGCTAGGTGAATTTCTCCCCAACATAGCCAAGGTCCATGAGACCACACTCGTCTAAAACATCACGAAAGTCTTTCATCTTACATTCCTGTCTGGGAGCTAGACCGAGCTTTTCATGGGACCAGAGAAGCTCGTTAAAGTCACCGGCGCACATCCAAGGCAGAGCGGAACGGCGGTGAAGGCCTCTCAGCAACGACCACGTTTCCTGTTTTCTGGCAGCCTCGGCGAAGCCATAAATCCCCGTGAACCTCCATTGCTCACCGGAATCACCCCAACAATAGCGTCGATGTGGTTCGGAGATGACGCTATCACTTCAATAGAAACAGAGCTCTTCCAAAGCAAAACCAAACACCCTGTTTTTCTGCGCTTGGACCAACCCAGCAGTGATCAAACTTGAGATCAACACACAAACGGCGGAGCCTAGCTTCTTCCGCCCACGTTTCGGCAAGGAACATGGCAGCGGGATCTTGTGCTCGAGTCACCACCTCGAGCTCTCGGAGTGTGCGCAGGTTCCCAAGCCCACGCACGTTCAAAGACAGACCAACTCATAGTCCCCCGGCCAGTGGGTCAAGAGCAGCCGCCGCCGATGGTGGAACATTTTCTTCTAAGGCAGCGCCGTTGAGGGCTCTGCGTTTTGAAGGGATAGGAGAATCAAGGGAGATGAGTGGGGATCGCTTACCTAAGACCACATCGAGACCGAAGTGTCGGTTGAATTCCGGGCCGTTGGATCCTTAGCCATTTCCCATCGGGCCTGGGCTATGTGAACGATTTGATCCTGACCATATTCGTCCGGTCACTTAGTGGGATGGGCTTGGCCCGTTATGTTGGAGGATTTTGTGCATCCGGGCTAGGAGGTAAGGACGAATGGGCCGAATGCACTTGGGCCTTGGCGGGAAGAATAACATTTGAAGCACTCTCCCCTAGCGTGTCCTTTTCAAATCCGTGAATGTCTCTGTCCGACTCACGAAGTGTCTTCTCAAAGTCAGCCAATTTCGGGGGAACCGGTGCTAAGATCTCCTCGGATTTTTGAAAACCCACTTGGTGAGTGGGGGTTGATATTCTGTCGTAGTCTTCACCTTGAATCGTGGGATTTTCATTTAATGCTCTCGGGGAGGAGAGCGGGTTCCACAGTGGCTGTGTGCACCGTCCACCGGGAAGATGGGGGGTGGTTCGGTGCCGGGAGAGGCGGGGTTGGCCACCTTCTTCTTCGCAAAAAAACCGGGACAGAGACCACTTTCTTCCTTACCGAGTTAAAGGGGGCTCGAAGCCAAGCCCCGAATTGTTGTTCGTCGGAGTTAAGAGTTCCCTCGCTCTCAAGCCATGTTGCATGATCCCCCGTCGCCGTGCGTGAGGCAGCCACACCGATGCTTGAGAGGTTGGGGAGCCTCTCATATTTGAAAGAGACCCATTGTTTCTTACCATCTTCCCGAGTAATGAGTCTTCCTCTGCAAAGGGGTTGTGAGATGTCCAGCAACACTCGGACACGTATGAAGCTGCCACCGTCATATTCCATTAGTTCATTGGCGGAGAGGATTGCCCCTAGAGGTTGGCAGATTTGTTCTGCAATCGCCTTGTGGCTGAAGCGAAGTGGGATGTCATATACTTGGATCCAAAACGGGACCATTTTCAGTTCAGACACTTTGAGCGTGGTGTCCTTATCGTATCGGGTAAGCACCATAATGTGCTTATCAAAGCTCCACGGCTCCGCGGAGAGTATTCTTTCAACATCATGCTTACTATCAAAAGAGAATAGGATTAGATGGTCGCCGATAATTTTGATCTTGAAGCCTGCCTTTGTCCTCCATAACGGGGTGAAGGTGTTGGCGATGGCTTCTATATTTAACGGTCGTTTGGTTAGAAATCTTGCAACTATACCATGCTCCGTGATGGCTTGGTCACTCCTTAGGAGTAGACCACGACCCTCTCGCTCCGAAAGAGAAAGCGAGCTCCAGTGTTTCGTCAGGTCGTCCATGCCCAGAGCGGGGTCCTAAGAACTAACAAGGTGTTTCCCAAGTCCCTAAAAGAATAATACCACTAGCCTTTGACAAGAACCGTGTTACCACCAGGGACACACTCACCTTTAGGGAAGGGACAAATAGTGTTACGCTCCGAGGAGGCTTTCCTAGAGAGAAAAGACTCTCAGAAGCGAGCAACCCTCGATATTCTTCCTACTTAGATTAGGTATTACAAAAAAAAAATATGTTAAACAATCTTTATTAGATACATTAAATAAATTTTTTAGTGAGAGCCATATGACACCTGGAAACATTTATAAAAAAAAGAAAAAGCGACATAGCAATGAGTATTGTAGCGTGCATCCGTGTTCCAATTTTATTGTTTAGTAGATTTCGATTAGTTTAACTGATAAAGTTCTTGATGGTTGAATAAGAGATTTGAGAGTTCAATCTCTACTTACATAAAAAATCAATTGGTATCTTAGTTTGATGATAAAGAGCTATCGCTAAGAGTCTATGAGTGAGTTTGTTTCAGTTTTTGGTAAAAGTGCATAATGAAAAAGTGGAGTTTTCAAAAAGTGCATAATGAAAAAATGCATTTTTAAAAAGTTGAGTGTTTGGTAAAACTGTTAAAAAGTGCTTTTTGAAAAAGCTGAGTGTTTGGCTAGCACTTATAAAAGTGGAGGTTTGAGTTATAAATTACCAAAAAGGACAAGATATATATATATATATATAAGTGAATTTTTTGTTTTAATTATCTCTCTTAATGCAAGTTATGGACACAACATTTTTACAATAATTTCACAATAAAGTCTATATGACAAGTTGTTAATGGTAGATAAGAAAAATAATAATGTCATTAGTAGGTTCAAATGAGAACCAATAACAAATTCTTTGTGTAAAATTTATTATGAGAAGTATTACGTTCATAACATTTTTTGCAATATTTTTACAACAAAATTTATGTGGAAAGTTGTTACTAGTTCTAATTTGAACCCACAACTGAAATTATTTTTTTACTAACTAATATTAACTAATAACAATTTGTTACTTAAAATTTATTGTGAAAATATTACGATAGCATTTCTCAATTAGGATTTTTTATTTTTTATATTATTTTTCCTTTTTCCATTTCACTTTCAACCATGCGTTTTATTTATTTTTCTTTTTTTTCTCCTCCACACGTTGTCCACTATCTCTACCCCTCTTTTACTCTCCTTTTCTCCCCCATTCTCCCTCATTCATCAGAACATTCCAGGAGCTCTTTCTTTCTCCGGCTCCCTCTCTCTTTTTTTTTTTTTTTTTTTTTACTTGATTCCAAAACTCTCTCTGTGATAAGAAAAATTTTCTTTTCTCCCTTATTCAAGAACATTCCAGGGAGCTCTCATCTTTTTGTCTTTGTTGCTCATCTTCGTCCCCAACCCAATCCGGATGGGTGGTGGCTTTCGTCATTTGTCTTTTTTTTTTTCTTTTTTTTTTTGGCTTTTATTGTTATGATTTGATTAATTTTAAAACTGTGTTTTTGAGTTTGTATTTCGATAATCTAATTATGCTTGAGTTTAGAGATGTTTGAGAGAAAGATTGTTTATTGTTATGATTTGTAGTGTTTGTTCATAGGTATTTCTGTAATTTCATCATTAGTAATGGTAACCATTAAAACGCCGAGTGCGCGTTTTCATTTATAGACCCTCAGAGGTCCATAAAATTTCCACGTTCAGTTCGCGTTCTGGCCTATGCCCAAAGCGCAACTTTTATCAAAAAGTTGCGTTTTGGACTTAACCAAACTCAATTTTAGGCCTAACTTTTTTCAAAAAGCGCTTTTTGGGCTCAAAATTTGGAAACAAACGGCCACTATGTCATAGATTAAGTGTCTATTTGGCAAAGATTATTTTTGCCAACTTATTTTACTATTCAGTTTATTTTTACTATTATTAATGGATTTTACTACACTTTTTGGTATTATTTATGGGCCCCACTATACCTTTTTAGCTAACTTTTACTTTTATTTATAATAAAAAGTTTTGAGTTTTAGTAAAACAAGCGGATTGGGCGTTTTGCTCAATAAGCATATTTTGCTTTTTTAGTGGGTCCCATATATACTATTCATGCACCACTAAACTTAGCAAAACATAAGTTTCTAGGTAAATTTAGGTCCCATGTATCTTATTTACACATTTAAAAATTATTTTATTATTGTATTTACAGTAATAATTTTTTAGTTTTCAGCAAATAGACAGTATCCAAACACACCTTAAAACTCTAAAAAAAAAAAATTGCATTGATTCAGTAGAGGTAATTGATGATTGTGAGTGTCAGTTTCAGAGATCCTAACAATACCATCGGAAACTAAAAATAAATGCCGGAGATACAACGCTAAAAAAGAAAAAAAAAAAAAAAAATGTCTACTATATATATCCACTTTATTCAACATACCTAAGATTTCTCACTTTTCTCTCTCTCTTCCTCGTAGCCTCCACTCGAAAAACCTCTCCATTTCCTATCTGAGATCCTCTCTCCTCCTCCTCTTCCATGTAAAAGATTCACACGCTATAACAATCTGCATTATATTGCAACAACAAAAAATTGAATATAATTCTAATGCTTTTTTTTTTTTTGCTTTTTGTGTTTCTGTTTTTGTTGTTTTTGAATAGTGTTATTTTTGGGAAAATCGCGATGTCGAAGGCAGGAGCATTGGATCTCGCATCGGGTGTCGGTGGAAAGATTGACAAAAATGAAGTTCTCTCCGCTGTTGATCAGTAATCATCATCTCTCTCTCTCTCTCTCTCTCTCTCTCTAGATTTATGCTTTTTTTTTCAATCTCTGTTTCTCTCTCTGATTTTCATTTTCTTGTTGCATGACATTTTGATACTCTGTGTGTGTCTGTTTGGCTGTAGAGTATGACGCTTTTGATTTTCTCTGTTTTCTCTCTCTCTCTAGAATCTGATTTTTTTTTATTGGATCACACTTTGTCACGCTAGAATTTCTTTGAATCTGTTTTCACTTTTTTCTAGAATTATGTGATTTTTTTTTTGATATCACTGTTTCTCTCTCTAGGATTGTTATTGTTGTGAGAGTTTCAATCTGTTTCTCTCTCTAGAATGATGCTTCAGAACCTGATTCTCTCGCTGCATTGACAAGAATCTGATTTTTTTGGGATCACTCTTTCTCGCTCTAGAATTTTTTTTCTAGAGTTATGTGATTTTTTTATCACTGTTTCTCTCTCTAGAATGATGCTTCAGAGCCTGATTCTCTCTCTAGAACTGCGATACGTGGATTTTCAATCCGATTCTCTTGGTTCAATGACATTCGAATCTCTCTCCAGGGCTCTAGAACGTTTCTCTCTCTAGAATTGTGGTTGTGGATTTTCTTTTCTCAGCCTGTTTCTCTCTCTAGAATGATTTTTAAATCGCTCTTTCTCTCTCTAGAAACATGTTTGGATCTTTCGTATCTCTCTCTCTCTAGAATGATAGATGTTTTAAATGCTTATCTTCATTCAAGTACTGATTTTGATGTTAGTGGGCTAATTAAGAACCAAAATTCAATTAATCTGAATTATTTGATGCTACGTACTTACTAAGAATTTTGACCTTTGTGGAACACAACAGTGGTGATGATTGATGGATTCAATTCAACGACTTTTTTGTATGGGAATGTTATGTTTGTGAAAAAAAATAATGATGGACTACCTTGAAAGTTTGAAACCATCGTGTTTGTTTGGTTATGCCTAGTGGCTAGTCCTAAGTTATACTTGAGCTAGTGATTTAAGGAAATGGGTAAGGCTTATCAAGAAAAAGATGGGACGTTGAAACCTTGACTAAGAAATAATCGTTGGGCCTGCTTAACGATATGGTCGAAAGGTCAGATGTGTGGGCATAGGTTTTATTAGTTCTACTTTGGATACTATCCTTGACGAGAAAATATACCATGCATCTGGGGCATGTATCTCCTCTCGTATGGGGTGGACCCCACATGAGAGGGGGATACATGTACTGGATGGTATGCTGTAAGTTATGAATGCACCCATTGAGTTTTGACTTTTAAGTCTACTACCTTGGTCTATGTTGAGGAAGATTTAACTGGGATTTCACAAAAAAAACTGAGTTTTTACTTTTTCTTGAGGTTGTGTAGTTACTGGCTTTTTTGGGCTATTTTTGGGGTTTCTTAGGTGAACTTCAATGGAATCTGAATTCATGGTAAATTTGTGCTTTAGTGAATTAAAAAAAAAAAAAAAAAAAACTTGGGAAGCTTTGTGGTTGTTAGAGGTTGGAATAGTTGTTGTGAGGTTTGATTTCCATTCTGTATTTTTCTTCCTCTTTTACCCTTGATAGTACAACTGGAATTTCAAGCTCTGTTGTTTAGAGGATATGAAACTTTTTCCAGTGTACCAATAATTTTAAATGAGTAAATGTAACGCAGCAAGGAAAAAAAATTATATTGGATCCATTGTGTGTCACATTGATTGTAAAGTTAGTATGCAATGCAACTGTAAAGTATCTGCATAACTGTGGATAAATGAGCTGCCACCCAGCCTTCTAGTATCTTTAGTCATTATCGAAGAATTTTGTATACCATGAGTTCAAACATAAATGCATGGCCTGCCTTTTTACTTGAATGTGGAATCACAAGGAACTGGCAGCATGTTTCATAATTTGTTGGGCTAATCGATTAAATATTAAAACATCAATTTCCTTATCCCAATAGCTTTAACTCAAGTGGCACATTGTCCACTCGCACGAGTAAGGTATAGGGTGAAGTTGTGAGTTCAAGACTCACTAGTTGTGTTTGTGTGATTACCAATTAGAAAAAGGAAAATAAAGAAAAAGAGGACAACATCAATCTTCTTATGCTCTGTAAATGTTAGTATTTCTAGAAAATCTTCTATGATACTCCTGGTGTGGCACACATGATGATGTGACTTTTCTGTCATTGGCCATTTGTTGGCATAATTGGTTTTTGTGGTAAAAGTTTTGATTTGATGATTTAGGTATGAGAAGTATCATGTCTTTTATGGAGGTGAAGAGGAAGAGAGGAAAGCTAACTACAGTGACATGGTGAGAGCTATTCCTTTTTAATGGTCTTTTTATTGAAAAATCAAGGTGGCTGTGTATAAAGAATTAACTGCCCACTTATTCCGGCAAAAAAAAAAAAAAAAAAAAAAACTGCCCACTTGCAGCATGTTCTAAGCAATGCCATTGTATACCTGCCTCTGGAATTGTTCTGTAATAAGCTCTTTTCGTATTAGCTTTCTAAATCATGTTATAAGGTAATTTGACCAATGTGATGATAAAGCCTTGTACTGTATGTATAACGATGTGCAAGCTAGCAACCTGAGGGAATCAGTGACTGAAAGTTAGATTTATATATGAGGTTTTGTTTGTTGGCAAGGTTGGCCATTGTTATGCTTATATTTGAGCATGAATCTTTTTCTTTCTTCATTGCTTTATTGGTTAAAATGAGGATTAATGTTCATTTTCTGTTGGATTTAAAATCTAACACCTTCTGAATAAGAAAATTGAGCTGTCTCATGTGGATTTCAGGTAAATAAATACTATGATCTTGTTACCAGCTTTTATGAGTTTGGATGGGGGAGTCTTTTCATTTTGCACCCAGGTGGCCTTTCAAGCTGTGTAGTATAAATTCTTTTCACAAACTTTGCTGGTCAAATCTAATGATGTGCATTACTCTTGTTCTTAAAGATGGAAGGGGAGTCTCTTCGAGAGAGCATCAAGCGACATGAGCACTTCCTTGCTTTACAACTAGGCCTGAAGCCTGGACAAAAGGTTTATTTTTCAGTAAAAGGTGGAGAAACTGACAATTTAGAGATTTACTGTTCAAATTTTGACATTTTTATTTGACATGATAGGTGTTGGACGTAGGATGTGGAATTGGTGGACCACTAAGAGAAATTTCTAAATTCAGGTGAATGGCAATTCATGTATTTACACTCTTTTCCTCCCTTCTGGTTTCTAGTATTTGATTAAACAAGAGTTTTATGGAGCTCCATCTTTCAACTTGTTTGTAGTTTTCATGTGCATTCTAGGTACATTCAAATCAGATTGGGTTGTGCTTTGTTGTTCTGGATGAATATTCAGTGGGTTACTAACAATAAAATAATAATATCAATCAGATTTTTGAGAAGAGAAAAGTGCATTGGTTGGGTTTTACTAGTTTGTAGGATTGAATTTTACAACCCATTTACAAATTTCAGTTTTTCCTTTGAAGAAGCACTGTTACCATACCTTTTGGACTGATATCTTATTTTGTTTAAGTTATGACTTATAGCTTCTTGTGTTCATACTAAGTGTAAGTGTTTTAAGTTGCTAAATTAAACCTTTTGGCTCATCCTTTGTGTACTTCCTGGGTACTTGGGTAGCGCCCCTTTCTTTTGATCATTTTTTAATGAATTGATTATATATGTGTGTGTGTATGTAAGTTTTTATATTTATTGAACTTTTATTTTTAAGAAAGAGCCTTTTGCTTATGTTTGCAATTATGATTTGTTGCAGCTCAACATCAGTCACAGGATTGAACAACAATGAATATCAGATATCAAGGGGAAAGGTACATACTGATCTTTGAGTCAGTGATATAAAGATCAATTGCATTTAGAAATACTATTTTTACCTCTTGTTTTTTATGATTTGATTAGTTGTTCAGAAACCCTGAATAGTGGTTGAGTTTTTCTTCCCTTTAAGACAATGCCAAGTCATGATTGGTGGAGGTTCTAAGTACTTTCCTCAATAGGCTTTGTATTTATGACCACTGACATTCTAAAATTCTTAAATTAGCAATGACACCTGCAAGCTTCTGTTGCTCCACAGGAACTAAACCGCATTGCTGGAGTGGAGAAAACCTGCAACTTTGTGAAGGTTGGTCATATTGCAGGCCAAGTTCATGTTTATGTAGTGCATTCCTTTACTTCCAAATGCTTTTGTGATTTTATATCATTCTTCTGTAAGTATTTTATATTTATTTTACAAATGGGTTTACGGTCCAATGAGCTCTAACTCAAATGGCACCTTCTTTCCTTGCAAGAGCAAGGTTGAGAGTGATTAGTGCATTCAAGATATACTGATGCGTGTTTAACTTACCAATAAAAAATGGGGTTTATGTTGAAGATCTGTGATTGTTATTGATTCTTGATTATGCAGGCTGACTTCATGAAAATGCCATTTCCTGAGAATAGTTTTGATGCAGTATATGCGATTGAAGCTACTTGCCATGCATCGGATGCAGTATGTATTCCTTATTCTAATATATTAAAACCTTGGCTAGGATGGCACATCTATTTCCACCTTTTGTAATCTCTCTCTCCCTTCTTCTCCTTTTCTTTCTGGTTCATATCGGTTTAAACTTTGTTCCTTATCTGGATAGTATGGATGCTACAAAGAAATACACAGAGTATTAAAACCTGGACAATATTTTGCTGCATATGAGTGGTGCATGACTGATTCTTTTGATCCCAATAACCAAGAACATCAAAAACTAAAGGTAAGACATGCTTGAAGCATGAAAAAGCTTTTTTTTTTTTTTTTTTTGGGGGTGTTGAAATTTTATCATGAATCTCATCTTAGGCAGTTATATTTTGTGAGTGTAACAGAATTTCATTGAAACAGGCAGAAATTGAGATTGGTGATGGCCTTCCTGATATCAGGTTGACTGGAAAATGCCTTGAAGCTCTGAAGCAAGCTGGTTTTGAGGTGAGTGCTAGTTATGATTCTTTTTTTCTGAATCTTTTCTTGTGATTTGCACAAGTGACAACCCATTTATTTATTCTGCCAAAGGTCATATGGGAGAAAGATCTTACAGTGGACTCACCTGTCCCCTGGTACTTGCCTTTAGATACTAGTCACTTCTCACTGAGTAGTTTCCGTCTAACCACTGTTGGGCGTTTCATCACGAGAAACATGGTAAGATTTGTTTCATTCTAATGTTGCATTAGTGTTGTTCTTTTGGCTGGAATTGTATTTTGACTCTGAGATTTGAGAGAATTTGTACTTGTGCAATTCTAGAAAGGCAGTTGATAAGTGCCGATTTTTTTGTTAGGTCAAGACCCTGGAATATGTGGGACTTGCCCCAAAGGGAAGTCAACGTGTCCAAAGTTTTCTAGAGCAGGCTGCGGAAGGGCTAGTTGGAGGTGGAAAGTGAGTGTTCCCACTATCATACTTATTTTCTTGAGCTCCATGCTAAATTTTTATATATTTTTCCTGAGTAACATGAAGTTAGCAAGAATTATATTTTTATTGGGGAAGTTTGTGGCCTCGTGCACAAGCTGTAAATCCAGCATTACATCAGATCCATCTATGTAGGGTTTATTCCTGTAACTAGTGCAAGTGTGTATTTTGAGCTAAGTCAATGGTCCTAAAATTTAAAGTGTACCCAAAGCTTGAAAGGATAGTGAGAAGAAATGGTGTTTGAAATTCTTATCTTGAAGTTGAATCATAGTTTCTTCTTTTTGAGTCATTGAGTTAATCTGTTAATATACTTGTGTACACATGAGCTGCTCACATCGTTATATTTCTGTCTTTCAGGAAAGAGATTTTCACACCAATGTATTTCTTCTTGGCCCGGAAGCCGCTTTCAGATAATCTGTAATGTGGCAGTGTAAACTAATTAACCTGATACCATAGTCATGGAAATTTCCCAGGAATTCTGTCAGGTAGAAATGTATGTTAGAATTTGGTTTGACCATGTTAATTGACTTTGTGTTTTGTATCTTGCTGAGTTTTGAGTTGCCATTTGAAAGTTGTTTGTCTGTGATTAGTTATCTGTGGGTTCATCTGTACACCTTCAATGGCTTGAGCTATGAATTAGCCTTCAGCTTTATTGGGCTAGTGACTTCTATTTTATCTATCGAATGAAAATTTGAGGTGCACATTTTTTGTTGTTGGTAAATGTATATGATCACTTTCATTGCCTAGATTACAAGGAACATGATCCTCTCTATTCCCAAATTACTTGAAATAGAGTCAATTTCATGGTTAAAATTTTATTTCTTGGATTTAACAATGTATACAGGGTGCCAAGTCAACGTTTAATTTTAAATGATGTGGCACTTGATATACCTTTAGATTGTGTTTGGGAACTTTGGATTTGGATTTTAAATCAATAAATTTAAAATGTCTTGATATCAAATCCATTGATTTTAAATATCATTGAAAATCCAAAGATTTTTGAAGATTGGATCCGTGGGGTTTAGTAAATTGAAATTCTTGATCTTTTAAAATTATTAAAACAGGTATTTGGATTTTAATTATTCAAATCCAAATATAAATGTCCAAATCTTGTTATCCAAATGCATCATTGGATTTGTAATATTTAATCTAAATCATGAAATGAATCCATTTCAAATGGAGAGGATGCTAATACAAATTCCAGGAGCTGCCTTGTAGCATAATGGATCGGGTCCAGCAGCACGTGACAAATAAATTGTACGGTTCTGCTTAATAAAGAACTAAAACCTTGGTTTTAAAACATTCTTATGTTTGCACATTTCTGGATATGATTAGTTTCGAGTCTTTCGACAATGTATCCTCATTGACGGTACTTAGCGTGATGGGAAGAAAATGAATCATTAATGGTACTTAGCTCGATGGGAAGAAAATAGTTTGTGCTGCGATTATGTTGTGCTAGACACATCTAGACAAGACATGGAACAACCAGAGTCTCCCTCTTATGGGTGCCGGAATATGCAACATTATTTGTATCTATTTCCCTCTATAAATTTCATAAACACTATTACACACCTTGCTTTAAAAATCAAAGGATAGTTATTGGTTTGCCTCTTTCACCTCTCATATTTAGTTAATTGTTTACAATAGACTACATCTAAGATAATTTAAGAAGCCTACTTGAGTGTGATGGTGTAGGTAGCCATAACTAAACATTAAACAATAAGGAAAACGAGGTAGGATTAGCAAATTTTTTAGCCCTATAGTATTTTATTAATTCTCTGTTGCAGCCAACCTGTTATGACAAATGACCAAACTGTGAGTTCTGAAAGTATATATTCGCTGTCAATTTTCTTATTCAAATATTTGTAAAAAAGAACAAGTAAATAAAAAAAGATTTAAAGTGTTAGCTGTAGTTCATGTGAAGGCAAAGACACTTCTTTATTTTAGAGGATTAAGCAATTCCATGTCGTAGGAATATACTCTTTCGGATTGACACTTCTTTATTTTAGACCACAAGCATCCAAAGAATTTAAAAAATAAAAGGAAATGTGTGATCCAAATCCAAGTACGTATGAAGACACAGTTGTAGTGGCGGCCAATGGCTATCTCTAATAGTATACCTAAACCAATTGTTGCTAGAAGCCAAGAATTGGCTACGGCAAAGCTTGGATTCTCCAAGACCCTGAAAATGAAAGGATATAATAATGATAGTAAAATTCCTTGTCCTATGAGAAATGCTATGTTGTGCATAGTGTATACCCAGAAAAAAAAAATGATCTCTAATATGAAAAGCTGAACAAATGAAAGAGAAGCTAATGTATCAGCTAGCCTACGATTGTGATGAATGGACTATGACTATTTCATTTCGCGAGTCACATGTAAGATTTGTAACTTGTAAGTTGTAAGATGTCTTTTCTTGAAAAATTCAGACTTCAAAAGAAAAAGAAAAAAAGAAGGAAACGACGAATTTGAACAAAAAGCATCAAGAAATCAAAGACTAAAAGAATATCCGTGACTTGCACCCAAAAAAGGAAGAAGAAGGAGAAGAACTGAAGAAGAATATGCTTGAAGGAATAAGGCAAGGGAACCATCAAATTTGGCTTGGTTGCTGAAGCTAGAAGCTATAAGCATTTGACTTTTGACTCTTTTACTTTTTTATATGAATATATATTTAGGGGTGTCAATTTGGGTTAGCGTGTCGGGTTCGTGTCGTGTCGAAGTAGGGGTATTCGACTAAATGGCTCAACCCTAACCCGACCCATTTAATAATTGTGTCCGGATCCTTCAACCCTAACCCGACCTGTTAATAAGGCGGGTTGACCTGACCCAACCCATTTAACATGCTTAATAAACGAGTCGTGTTAGGTTGACACGAATGTAACACAACCTATTTCAACTTGCATAATATTAAATATAATATCCATCTAGATATAATTTTTTTTACATCCCAAAAAGCAGTGCATACACTTCAAGTCTTTAACCCACATTCAAAATAATATAGTTCAACAAAAATATAACATTCATCTAGAAATAAGTTATTTACACTCTAAAAGAAATGCATACACTTCAACCCAAATACAAAATAACAAAGTTTAACAAAAATAAAAATAACATAGTTCAACAAAAATATAATATTCTTGGAACTCGCCAAATGCTAAGTATCAATATTGAAAGAATTTGAGCAAACAGTAGACTAATTCTGACTATGACCATGATTATCATCCATAGATTCTTTGCTGATGTCCAAATTCATAACATTTTCCACAAGCTCATCCAATTTCATTTGTGTAAGTTCTATGCCAAAAAAAAAAAAAAAGTATTAGTAGTTCTAGAGTCTATAAAGTTTCAATTTCCAATTATATCCCTTGTAAATTTTTGTAATTACTTACTTTTCTTTTTAAATTTAAAATATATGTTGGATATAAAAGGTATTTGACAAATCTAAAATAAAATAAATATTTATTTGTTATACGAGTTAAAAAGGTTGTGTTAAGTGGGTCATTTCGGGTTGACACAAATAAATTGACGTGTCAAACGTGTCTATTGCGGGTTACGCGGGTTGACCCATTTATGACCCGTTTCTTATCGTGTCGCTTTCGGGTCGACCCGTTTATGACCCAAACCCATTAATGCCCAACCCTAACCCGAAAAAACCCTTGTCGGGTTCATGTCGTGTTCGCGGATTGGGTTGAACATTGACACCCCTATATATATTTCAGTGATTTCACCCTTCTTGCCAAAAAAGAGAAGCGTTCCCACAAAAAGTAAAACTTTCCTTATGCAATAATCAAGAGAAAATTTTTAGAAAAAATTAAAAGATAAATCATAAAAATCAGCTCTTAGGAATCGCTTACTCGCTTGGAATCAACACCAAGCAAGAAACTTAGGCAGTGTTAGCACCCAATGTAGTGGAAAATCACAATTAAATTTTTTTAATAATCAATAGTCTAATAAAACATAAGACAAAACTTAGGTACAGTAACTTAGGTGCTTGTTCCTTAGGTTCCCATCTTAAGATTTAGCTATGTGACTACTTTCTTGAATAATACACTTCCATTTCATAAGAAAAAATTCACATGATAGAATTTTAAGAAAGGAACTTAAAGAATAATATCTAAGTACTATACTAAGTCTTGCCCTAAAATAGAAACCATTGCGAGTACAAGAGTTCATAAACCATTAAACTCTAAAGTCTAAACTGATAATAATCTATAAAACTAATCCTTATTTGAACTCAAAATAAAATGGAATCCTAAAATAATTTGAGTCCATAAAAAATCCAATTTAATAAGGTGAGTTTTCCTCATCACTTCCCTTCCCTCTCTCTCCTCTTATTCCTGATCAATGAGTAAAAAAACCTCTCAATTTAACATATGGGCTATAATTTTGTAGGTTGTTTGTGCTTACATAACTAACTTCTTATAATATCACATTTTGCATTATCTAAGTTCTATTGTCACCTCTTAACAAATACTGGCCTAGTTTTGATTCAAAAGTGTGCAAATTTTATAGTTCAAAATCATCTCTCAAGTTGATTCTTACAGAATTGGTCAATTAAATTACTTGTGATCCTCTAATGAATCCATTTTTTTAGAATACAATGACCTACCATTATCAATCAAAATATAAAAGTGCCTAACCACAGTTTGAATGAAAAAGCAAGGTCATAATATATGGCAATATATCAAAAGTGGGTCCAAATTATGTGTCACAGACTCACAGTTGAAAAGCATCGTACAAAGTTGATTTTTGTAGAACTGGACAATTAAATATCTTTGATTCTTTTCATAAACTTGTGATTTCTAATAAATTCATTTGAGAATACAACGACCTACCAGTTACCACTAGACCATTACCATCCATTAATTTTAAAGTGTGCCTAACCTCATTATTATATATTAATATTCTTCTATAAGTTAAAGGAAACAAATCTCAAAAACCTTGTAGGCCTTTTTGTATTTGTTTTCTAGTAATGTAATGTATTATAAACTCGGTTTAAAATACTATTATTATTTTCGTATGTATTCTAATAAGTATTACTGTTTATTCAAAAAAAAAAAAAAAATTCTCAAAAACCTTGTAGTTCAATTGACCCTTTTTAGTGTTTTCAATGGAGATTTGGATGGTTCAAATATTTAAAAAATAAATATATAAAATAAAATAAACAACTATTGTACTTGAAGTAAAATTAAAGTATCAAACCCTCTTGCTCATCCCTTCATCACAAAATTTAAGAGGACAGCTAGCAATGAACTCTCTCAAGATTACACTTTCCGTATAAAACATAATCAATTTCACATTTATTGTGAGTAACATCTTCCATTCCTTTTGATAATCAAACAGAATAAAGAATAAATTCTGTGGTTTCAACACCCCCATGAACAGCCTTGTTACCACAATAACGCATCTGGGTTGTTGACACATCGATGCTGACCTTGGAAGCACCTCCATGTGATTGGTGGTGGTGTTGGTGGTTGTCCTCGGAGCCAGCCGGCGGGTGGTAGTACATGCGGCCGGTTTGTGGGCAGTGAGAATGAAATCTTGCTGCTATTCTCACCCCTGCATCCAACATCTCCACAATCTTCCCCATACTCATATTTCTTGCATATAAAAAGAACGTTGTATTCAGTGCATAAAACTCGTCCTGTAAGAGGTGATTGATAGACACAGTCTCTCCCTCGATCTCTAGAGTATATATGAGATGACCCTTTCTCTCTTTTTCCAAGAAAAAGAGAGAAAGGCAGAGAGGGAAGGCAGAGAGGGAGAGAGGGTTGAAACTAGAAAGAATGAAAGATTTGTTAGAAGACGTCCCAAACGTTGGAACTCATGAAACGGTAGAGAAACACAGAGAAATTTTGGGTGTTTGGTGTGTTGGACAAAATAGGAGAGGGCAACGTGTTTTATAGTTGGCTTTTCTCTGTCAACGTTGTTTTGTTTGGTATTTCCTTTCACATTTACCCACTAACAACTACACAGCTAAACTCCTTCCCAAGATTTTAGGTTCCTTTCACATTATGATTGGTGAAAAATATGGAAGGGTATGTATTTGTAAATTTTGTTATGGGAAATGTTGACGGATGCTTTAAGGTCTTTATGATAATAAACCATTTATAGAAATTTTTATGAGAAAAAATATGGTTATGTTAACGGATGCTTTAGGGCAATTGTTAATAAACTATAATAGGAAGATTTTGACACTATTTTCATGGGAAATAAAAAAAAAAGTCAACAACATTTATTATTTTATCAACTTTTTATATTTCCAATAAAAGTGATGTTAAAATTTTCTTAAAATAGTTTACTATATTAATAATTGCTTTAAGGGCACTTGTTAACAACTTAACATGACCCTATTTTAATTTGTCACATACATATATTAAGACTTAATAAATACTTAATTATGAGTTATAGTGCATGTTAAAATAAAATAAATGTCACATGAATATGTTAAAAATTATTAAATGCTTAATTATGAATTATAATGCACGTTTTTTAAAATATTTTTTTGATTCATTGGGTTATGCTACACAAATTTATTGAAGTTATGTATACTTTTTTTTTTCCATAAAATTTTTCGAATATATTTCATAAATTAATGTTCTTAGGTTATTGATATATCTACTATTTGATTTTAATTTTTGAATAATATACAAGAATATTATTTAATAAAGTATTTTTTATAAGAATTTAATAAAGTATTAAATGTACCTTTAAGTCCTTAACCACGGCAGTATTAGGATGTTCTTTAACAAAAGCATAAAGTTTAATCCCAAAATTTTATGATTCCTTTCACATTGTGATGGGATAATATTAAAGAGGAGTTAATTTGGAAGGGGCATGTATTTGCATTTATACCCTAAAATCTTGTTATATTTCTATTTGTCAAATATACTTCTTGTACTTTGGATTTATTTATTTATTTATTTTGGTCTTATATATATATCCTGGTCACCACTCACCACTGTCCTTAACCCTAAATAATAATAATAATAATAAAATTATTATTGTACCACACAAAACATTGTTTATGTTTCCGAATCTTGTTAAGCGATTGATTGGCCTAAATTAATCGCTATCATTATTAGGCATGGCGATTTATTTTATTGAAGGGTCCATACTCCATAGAACATAAAAATACAATATATTATGAAACTTAGTGGTAATTTTAAAGGATTTTGTGTTTGCAATTGCAATCAAGTATTCCATTCCATATTAGTTAATTTTATTTTAACTTGATATTAAACTTGAATTTTTTTACTTAAAAAATATATCACTTAAGTATAAAAGTTAGACTGACATAGGAGATATTAAAAAAAAAAGGTTTTGCTAACGAGTATAATCCATTTTAGGAAAGTTTTGATACCACTTTTATGGGAAATGAAAAAAGCTGTCAAAATATTAATTACTTTTTTTTTTCATTTTTCATAAAAACTTTCTTTATATAGATTATTAACTAGTACCCTAAGGGCACTCGTTAGCATTTCCCTAAAAAAAATTACTACGTAATGTTTCACTGATTACAAAGTGGTAATACAAATATTTATTTATAAATTGTTAAATGATATTAGTCACATTCATTGTCAATTTATAAGTTTTTTGTAATGAAATTTGTAATAATTTTCAAAGTTTTTGTGTTCGTAATTGCAATCAAGTATTGCATTCCATAATAGTTAGTTTTATTTTAATTTGATACTAAGCTTGAAATGTTTTACTTAAAAAAAGTATCACTTAAGTATAATTGTATAAAAGATTACAAATAAGTAATATAGATATTTATTTATTAATGGTTAAATGATATTAATCACATTCGTTGTCAATTTATAAGTTTTTTCATAATAAAATTTATAATAACTTTAATATTTCTAAAATTTTAAGAACAAATTAAATATTAGATACACTTATTCTTGAAAAAAAAAAAAAAAAACTTTAAGCTAAACTATGAGTTTAAAACTCAAACCATACAATTTTTTTTTTTTCTTTCTCAAGCATAAACATTGATTCTCTCACTAGTCAAGTAGCAAAAGGGAGATGCATCATGGCAGCGACTAGATCTATTTTTAAATGGTCTTTAACTCTTTGATTTCATAACCTTTGAAATGAAATTGAGACAAACCAAGAATTCCATTCTTCATGGTACATATTAAATTATTTTATTATATAACTATTCAAAGTTTTTGTTAGACCTAAATATAGGGACCTCGTAGCAAGAACAAAACCGCGTTAAATATTCCTTTTTTTTAAAATAATATTCTTCTGTGGGACCAATTGACCAAACCGCGTGAGAAAGAGAAATACAATGAACATTAAATATGCGTTAAATGTTCGCCGCGTGATAAATGATAATAACTGGCAAACGCCGGTCATTGAGTTGGTAATCATTGATTAATTAATTAATTTAGGTAAGAGCAATGACTATTGCACATACTCAATATGAACGTGTTCCTTGTTAATCATGTCTTTATTTTTTACGTGTTTAGTTTTTTTTTTTTGATAGTTACGTGTTTAGTTAAAATTGTGAAATCGTGTTAAAATTGTGAAATCATGTTTTCACAATTTCAAAATTAATGACTATCGCACATAATTAATATGTACATGCTTCTTTATAATTATGTTTTTTTTTTTTTTACGTGTTCAGTTAAAATTGTGAAATTGTGTTTTCATTTTTCACAATTTCAAAGAAAGTGTATGGAGAGATTTTTGCTAGTTGTGTTGATTTTGCAAACATATTAATTATATGGCTAAAATTGAAATATATTAGTTAAGTAGCATTATTTGGAAATAGAGTTCCAATGTGAAGAAATTGAGTTTATGAAACTTGAATTCCATTAAGAACTTAAAAAAAAAAAAAAAAGACATATATTAACTCATGTTTTTTTCCATGAAACTAGAGCCTTTGAGACTCAAGTTTTACATTTGGAACTCGAATACATGAGTCTCAAGTTCCAAATGATGCTACCTACCTAACTAATATGTTTTATTTTCGGCCACATAATTAATATGTTTGAAAAATCAATTAAATTGGCAAAAAAGACTGTGCATAGAACGTACAATAGTAAGTATGTAATATAGTTTTTCCTTAATAGAATATCTTATTACACACTCGTTATTGTAAGCTCTCTACACACTCCTGTTTGAAATGGTGCTTTTAAAACACGATTTTAGCCTATGTGCTATTATGTGTAAGTGAGTGTGTAACTATAATTACCAATTAATTAATTGGCATAGTTTACCGCCTCTGTCACCGAGATTTGTTCTAACTTCTGAACACGTTTTTGTCCTTGTGCTTGTTCCTTCTCGTCCCACAAAATTGACCAACTCTTGTGTGTACAGTTGGATAGTCACCCACCACTTTATTCATTTACGATTGTTCTATAAAAATGTTACAACAAAGAAAAGGAACAAAAAAAATGTCTCCTAGTATATATAGTTTTTCTAAAAAACTTATAAAAAAAAGTACTACGTTTGGATTTGAGAAAATAAAAAGCAAGGGAGTTGAAGAAAAACTACTAATACAAGTTGGTTTACATAAATTTAACTAGTTACGATGATGTGAAATTTTAAGATTTTGCTGGAATAAAAACACTTATAATATATATAAAACCGAAACTTTTGAAGCTTCCACATTTTTTCACGTCAAGACAACATTAAAAAAATAAATAAATAAAAAAGAATAAAACAAAAAAAATAAAACACTACCCGATCGCCTTCTCCCATTACCTTCCTCCCACACGATCGCCTTCTCTTTTGATGCTCTGCCATTACCTTCCTCCCACACGAAAGCCTTCTCTTTTGACGCTCTCTTTTGACACTCTGCCATTACCTTCCTCCCACACGAAAATAAAACACCGATTCTCTGCCATTTCCTTTCCACGGCAAGACCCAACTGACCGATCCTCCGCCTCTTCCCCGATCCGACCCAACAGACCGATCCTCCGCCTCTTCCTTTCCACGGCAAGACCTAACGACACCTTCTTCAAAGCACCGATCCACCGATTTGTTGCCTCTCCCTTTCCACGGCAAGACCCAACAGCCCGATATTGATCCGACCCAACAGACCGATCCTCTGCTTCTTCCTTTCCACGGCAAGCCCATGGCCACAGATCCCACCATACCCATATCCACTTCGCTCAGTTTCCACTCTTCACCAGCCCGTGGAAATCAATGGGTCGGTCGTCGGCAATGCAACCGACCCAGCCCGTCGAGATCGCCCACAGGTATTATTATCTTATAAACCTATATTTTTTTCCTGAATCCGAACTTTATATAGATTAGGACTCTATAACTATATATATAAACCTTTCACGATGCTTTTTTTTTTTTCACGGCAATTCAATTTCTAGGTTTATTGCTATTGCCTTTCTCTTCATTCTTTTCCTCCATTCGAATCAGAGTTAAAGGTATGCTTTTCTTAATTTTTTTGAATTTTAGTTATATGTTTATGTTTTTGTATGGAAACCGAGCTATTGGTCAATTTTAGTGTGGATTTCTTAACTTTTTTGTGGAAACTGAGCTACTATTTTAGTGTGGATTTCTTAATTTTTTTTTGAATTTTAGTTATATGTTTAGTTTTTGTATGGAAACCGAGCTATTGGTCAATTTTAGTGTGGATTTCTTAACTTTTTTGTGGAAACTGAGCTACTATTTTAGTGTGTATTTCTTAACTTTTTTTTGAATTTTAGTTATATGTTTATGTTTTTGTATGGAAACCGAGCTATTTGTTTTTGTGTTCTAGAGTTGATTGAATTGTAGTTTTTGTGCACACACTTAGATAATCATTTTAATTAATTATACAGAGAAATACATCATAAAAATTATAAGCTTACACATATCATGTGATGTAAGTGCTATTTAGTCCTGTGCGCACCTAAATCAATGCCTATTTTCTATCTCTGGCCTAATCCCATGGCTGTCTATCCTGGCCCGTGGCCGATATTGCTAAGAACATTGCAATCCCTACTTTCCCTTCAATCTAAACACATACAAAGACACTTATCATACAAATTAAAAAATATCCAAGGAATACCTGCCTGGAGACTTTTATCCAATGACCCCGTGATGCTTCCTCATATGTTTTTGCACAGTAGCACCGATAGCATCATTCTTGGAAAATAGAATCTCTTTGTTGTCACCATCTATGTTGTTGTACATAATCTTAGCAATACGTAAGATAAATATATAGTACTTACACAAGAACTTCTCAACTAGAATTGTGTCCTCCTTTGTTAAATTATTTAGTTGCACAAAACATATTGTAATTGCAAACATTGAGATGAATGTTCGGTAAGTTTTCATGTCCCTTTGATCGACTCTATTATTAAGTCTCCGATATATATGTTTGCAATTGCAGTCAATAATGTTTGTGCCACATTCAAAACAAAAAGAGGAGTGTGTTGTTACATAATTAGATATGCGTAAAGTATGGCTTCAATCTGTTTGACTTTTCTATTGCTTTAGGGATGTCAATGGGGTGGTTTTGGATGGGGCGGCACCAAATTGAACAAAAGATCAGATTACATAATTACTCTTTCTCTTTATAAAGTCTAATATTTACTTATAAAGAAAAGATCCACTGTTATCTCACCTTTAATAGACTTGAATTTAATATTAGGTATATGCAAGTACCTATCCTACACTTTATTACACAAGTTGCGATGAATCTACTAAGCAAGCAAACTCTTAATGTTACTCAAAATTTCAAATAGCCCCCTATTTGTTCCAATTGCCCTCAAATTAAGAGCAAATCAATGGACATGAGAAGGAGAAAACTTGAAGAGAGCTTTGGTTGCATCTTTTGTTGTTGTTGAATGCATTGAATATTTAGTGGAAGATATCAAATAAATGAAATTGAAAAATAAGAATGTGCTACCAGAGAATCGATGCTGAATTCCAATAGCTAATGTCACATCATTTGGAAAAAATTGGTAGATTTCCCATGCATCGCACGGGTTAGCAACTAGTTGAATTAGAAATAGTAGCATCTTATGATTAGTTATTTCAAATTTACATATTAATAAAATTCGAATCTCTCTATAAATTTTATCAAATACAAAATTATATTTTAAAATCTAAAATTTTCTCTTTAAAATTTAAATACTTCTATAACTAAACCAACAACACTGGATTATTTATCCAAACCAACCGCACAAGAATCTTGAGCATTACACAATTTAGATTTTAGACTAGAATGAGAAGTCAAATACTTTATAACTTAGTGAGTTTGCTTGGTCTCCTTTACTAGAAGACCTAATGTTCAAATCTCTCTTCCATTAGTTGCAGCAATTATCAATAGAAAACAAAGGGATGGGACTACGCGGACAAACAACACTAAATACACCCGACTCCAAGGCCCACTTGCAGAGGGATTGGCTGCTCTAGAGGCCCAACCAAGATGGCAGTGAGGTATCTCTAGTAATAACTAAACATCTAGTCTCCTAGCACAGCTTCATTGAAGGACCAATGGGAAAATCATTTATTATTTTCTTTGTTTTTGGTAGCTAAGGGTGATAATAAACAGAGGGATAACAGTACAGTTCAAAACATGTTTTAATTAATACCAACAACCATATTAGAAAGGTGTATAGTTCATTACTTCCTATGATCAGAAACAAAAACAAAAGCACAACAAAATTTTTTTTGATATGAAGGTTGTCTACTGGACAAAACTTTTGCTTCCAAGCAATATATGAGCACAACATATCGGAGGATTATATCTGAGCAGGAAAACATGAAGATGATTGCACTCATTCTTCCATGGGTTGATTCTCTGCCTGTGTTTGTGATACCTTGACCTTGATCTTTGGAAGAGTGAGAGAATTGTCCTCCTTGAAAGCACCTGGGGCTTTGACCAAGTTGATGCTTTGCTCCAGCTCCTTTACTGCCTCTCTCATCAGCTGGGCCTTCTTTCCCTTCTTTCTGCAAAATGTTTTTGATTACATGTTAAATGATATTCATCATCCTACCTAAATGCATTTTAAACAAATGATGAGAAGAACAAATTACCTCGTCTCAATGTGTTTGGCCTCCCTCCTTGATCTTACTTTATCGATTGTCTTAATGGCCTTCAGAGTGTTTTCTGTGAGATTCCTGTCATATCTCTCTGGCCTATTACGCTTCCTCTCAAACTCAAAGGTAGAATCCTACAAAATATTGAAACAGGAACAGGAAAAAACAGATAAACACCCAATCCTGTATGGTCCAAGAAATGGTGGTCATGCAATGAGAAATACACAAGTTAGATAAAAGATAAGGTGAATCAATCATATTTACTTGTGTCATGTCCTTTCCATGCAACCGCCTATAGGCCTTGGTCCATTTCACCTTGCGAGGATTCCTCTTCATCTTGAAATTCTTGTGGCATTTGGATCTACAGAAGCGAAAAATCTGCAGAAAGATCACCCGTCAGGAACAAGAGACACAGAATAATTGTATAAACAAATGGATAATATGTTACCAAATGATTGACTAAAGGCATTATGGAAGGCACACAATCTAGCTTTAACAAAATAAATAAATTACTTCATTTTCTTTCTGGGTCTGCAATTCAAGTTCGCATTTACATAAAATTTTTGTGAAGCAACATATAAACTTAACATTGTAAACAATATGTATTTGATTGCTGTACTAGATTTATATATCTAGCAAAATATGGTATGGCACAATCAAATAGAGATGAAATTACATTAAACAGCCTAAATATGGCAAAGGAAAGAACACAGGATAAATAATTCCAACAATAAAATAGCCACTCTACCTTTGCATCATTGCGGACAAACTGAATACCATGCCCTGGATATATAGTGGAGGAACAGAACCAACACTTCTCTATCCTCATGTTGTTTTCAGGTTAACAACAAATCCAAGTTCCTGAAATTTATAAAAAAAAAAAATGCCACAAAGAAGAAATCTTGAACAATGAGAACAGATCAATATGATATAACATTCTTCTCCTAAGCTAATGAATAAGGAAGGACGACTAAATCCGATAAAGTTCGGAAGTTCCATAGTCCATATCTAGTAGTACCCACTGCCACCAACATTATCAGAATCAGGTTCCTACACAGGATCTGTGGAGGGGCCTTGTGAGTTAGATAAATAATCATGATAACGTTACATTGGCAGTGATTATGTATGTCAAGTAATCTTTAGAATTATCAATGAAAAAGTAATCTTTAGAATTATCAATGAAAAAAAAAAGTAATCTTTAGATTTTAACATTGAAATTTTTTTTGGGGATGAATGGTAAGTTCTATTAGATTAAACTCAAATACACAAGAAGCATATAAGAGAATAGAAAACAACAAAACAAAGGATTACAACAATGAAGATTAGTGCCTCCCAAAACTGAATCACAATAACTTCCCCTAAATGAATAATCCGACAAATGTATACAGAAATGAAACTTCTAGCTTAATTAGGATGACTCTACTCTACAAAAGTTCTAGCATTGCACTCCTTCCATATGTACCACATCAAGCACATTGGGATAACCTTCCACATAACCGAATTCTGCATATTTCACTCCTCCCATCCAGCTTACAAACAGATCTTTCACTGAATATGACCTCGTATAAGGCACACGGAAAGTCCCATAATTCTCAAGCCATCTCAGAATAAATAAAAAGATGCTTAATTGATTTACCATCAGATTTGCGATGCAACACACATTTTCTAATTAATAATGATGACTTCCCATTTTCTAAGATGCATGCAACACACACCAAACAAAGAATGCACATGGGGAGGGTCACCACAAGAGAACCATTGCTGTGACACAAATAATCAGCTACAGTGGCATTTTTATTGGCTGCAACCTCAAAATGATCCAGGAAGATGGAGTAGAAAGAAACCTCACAAAACCAAAAAAACCAAAACAGAACCCAGTTCCCATGCCTAATAGAGAAACTATTATAATGCAATTTTATACTCTACATGACTACATCTCTACTCCCTACAGAAATATACTTTCTTTCTTTTTTTCCAAAACAAATTTACCCAAAAGTTCATTCGATAGCAACCAAGTAACAAAACTACCAAACATAAGCAAAGGAAAAAAAGTTTTCCAAGTTCCATGTTCCAACACCATAATGGGTCGATAATTACTACAACAATTCTTTGTTAACAAATTAGACAGGATCAGCCCTAGGAAGCACAAACACTTCTTTGGGGTTGGTGTTATACCCGTGTCGTACCAGTGTCATATAATTTTTCATAAATTGAACGTGTCACCATACCTGTACCCATACCCTTGTCCATATCCCTATTATCTGAAGTCATACTCTTTGTTACTTCCATAATTGACATGTCCGTTTTAACAACTACTAATGTTATTTTTGGTCTTCCTCTAGCACTATTTGTTCCCTCAACTTGAAACAACTAACTCTCTCTCACCAGTTCATTAAACGCAATCCTCTAAACATTATCAAACCATCTCAAGCAACTTTCCCTAGTCTTTTCATCAATTAAGACCACCCGTATCTTAAAGCAAAAAATAATTTTAATTAATTAAACAGCTAACTAAAAAAAAAAAAAAAAGGGTTAAAATATATGATTGGTCTCTAAATTTGGGTTAAATTCTACGTTAGTCCTAAAAAAAATACAGCACAAGATTAAAGCTTTTCAGACAAAATATACTAATTCACAATTTTTCATACGTTTCCCAATAACCAAACAGAGCCTAAAACCCTAAAAACCTAAAAAAAAATTCAAGCTTTTTAGATACGAATCACTGTGAAAATAAAAGAGTCCCCAAAAAAAAAAAAAAGAGTGGAAACGCTAAAGTTACTTACGGTTATGTGTGGTGATAGATTTGTCACCGTCAGAGTCACCGGCGGCGAATAGAGCTTAACGCGCACACGGAGATACCCTAAACTCTTGCTTTTGTTTTCAGGGTTTTAGAAGGTGAAGAAAAAAGAAAAGAGTGCAAGAGTGGGATGAAGAAGACCACCCACCTCAGCGTAATAGGTCAAAGAGTAAAAGTTTTAAAATGGGAATAAGTAAAAATATGGTATTGCACCAAAAGCAAAGCGCCTGTGGCCTAATGGATAAGGCGTCTGACTTCTAATCAGACGATTGTGGGTTCGAGTCCCACCAGGCGTGCCTCTTTTTTTTTTTTTTTTTTTTTTTTCAAAAGCCCAAGTTTTCCTAGCCCAAGCCCATGATAGCCTAATAAGGCCCAGCTTCGCCAAGCCATGATAGCCCAATCTCTGTGTTAAACTTGGGGCTTCTATCCTTTTTCCAATGTGCACTTTATTTTTACCTCCTATTTTCCACAAGTTCTCTGAGCCCAAGTCCATGATAGCCCAATAAGGCCCATTTTCCAAGTTAATGATAGCCCAATATCTCTCTGTTAAACTGGGCCTTTTGTCCTTTTCCCATGCGCACTTAATCTTTACCTCCTATTTCCCACAAGTTCTTTGAGTCGAAGCCCACAATAGCCCATGAGGCCCATGTTTCTTAAGCCCATGATAGCCCAATCTCTCTGTTAAACTGGGCCTTTAATCCTCTTCCCAATGTGCACTTTATTTTTGCCTCCTATTTCCCACAAGTTCCCAAGCCCATGATAGCCGAATGAGGCCCAAGTTTTCCACACCCATAATAGCCCAATCTCTGTTAAACTTGGGCCTTTTTAATCCTCTTCCCCTTGTGCACTTTATCTTTACCTCTTATTCCCACAAGTTCTCCAAGCCCATGATAGCCCAATGGGGCCCAATTTTTCCAAGCCCATGATAGCCCAATCTCTCTGTTAAACTGGGCCTTATATCCTCTTCCCCATGTGCGCTTCTATCTTTGCCTCCTTTTCCCACTAACCTGCGCCTATCCTCGTCTTCCTCAAAACCTTACCCAACCAATATAACTGAATAAACTACCAAACGCAGAAACACTCCCTCCAACTCAACCAACCTTATCCTTCACCCCCACAGCGCAATGGAGCCCAACGCTCTCACTCTCACTAACCTACGCTTGTCCACCACCTGTTCGACAAAATTCCCCAGAGACCAAAACCAGACGAACACACCAAAATCTTATGCCCAAATACCGAAACGGAGCCCCGGACCCGTCTCAAAAGGGCTCCAGAAGGACTCCAAGAAGGACTTGTCTCGGATTCTGAGAACTGATGCTGCCATCAAAGGCATAGCGAGGAAAGCCAACTCGAGAAAGTACACGCAACTGTGGCCTAAAGCTGTTCTGGAGGCCTTGGATGAGGCTATCAGAGAGAATCAGTGGCAGACTGCTCTTAAGGTTTGTGGATTTTGTTTCTCTTTTCAAATTGTAGTCTTTGACCTTTTTTTTTTCTTTCTCTTCCTTCTGGGCATATGGTTTGGAGTAATCCTTATGATACTAGTGAAGGTTAATCACATTCATTGTCACCTCAGTTTGTAAATTTTTTGTAGTAAGTTTATGATTTTTCTAAGGTTAATGCATCAGTGAAAGGAGGTATTTGAATTTAAAAAGAATGAACAAAAACAGGTAAAAGTTAAAATAACACTAGTATGTAATTAAGGAAGTAGCACTTAGTATGATCTTGGATAGGACTCAATGGTGGAGAAGAATATATGTGAACTGATTAGTATGAAAGATCTATAGCCGAAATCATAGTATTCGGACTAATGCTTTGTTTTTATAAGGTTGGTGGGTTTTTATTTTTATGTGTTTAGTTTCTGATTCTTGGTTGTTTTGGTGTTTTATGTGTGTTTTTGGCTTCTGGGGATTTGGACTTCATAAAGCTTGTGTCTTTGTTTGTTTCCTTGGAATATGTAGAATGATAAATGAGAAATTAAAATTTTGTGCCTATTTTTATTTTGGATGACATAGTTGGGTTTTCACATTAGGGGGAAGAGTTATTCCTTGTATTGTAACTATTCAAGTGGTGGGTATTTTTGTTTGTTCTTTGTTACCCTTCTTTTCTTTTATTCCCATATTTGATATTTGAGTTATTTGCTGCTATTCCGGATTTTTCTTAAACACAAATCATAGAATCTGCTAGTATACTCTTTGGAAGCTGTATAGGTAAGAGTGAGTTAAACGCTCACTGTTGTCAACAAGGATTTTTGAACATGAAGTTTCAAGTTAAGAAGTCAAAAAGAACATATGAACTCTCTTACCATTTTATGTCTGGATTAGGTATAGTATGTTTTTGGTGGGTTAGCTGGATTTTGAACTTAAGTCAAAATGTCAACCCTTAAAATGTCTTTTCGATTTTTCATATTGAAATTCTTTCTCCCCTGCAAAAATTGGAGTGTCACTGGCTCACTGCTACTACTTTATGTTTGACTTTCTGGTTGCTTATGTTGTGGGGCTTTTTGAAGTTAATAGATTGTTTCTAAAAACAAATTCCATTTTATAGATTTTTGGATTGCTTCGTAAGCAACATTGGTATGATGCAAGATGCCAAACGTACACAAGGTTGTTAGTGATGCTTGGCAAGTGCAGGCAACCTGAGCAGGCAAGCTTGCTGTTTGAGATCCTGTTGTCTGAAGGGCTCAGACCTACTGTTGATGTCTACACTGCTCTTCTAAGTGCTTATGGGCAGAGTGGCTTTCTTGACAAGGCTTTATCCACTCTTGATGATATGAAATCGGTGTCTGAATGCAAACCAGATGTATATACATATTCCATTCTTATTAATTGTTGCACTAAATTTTGTCGTTTTGATCTGATTGGACAAATTCTTGCTGAGATGTCATTTCTGGGGATCGAGTGCAGCACTGTGACATACAATACTATTATAGACGGATATGGTAAGGCGGAAATGTTTGAACTGATGGAGAACACATTGACAGATATGATTGAAAGTGAAACCTGCCTTCCTGATGTTTTCACGTTAAATACTTTAGTTGGGGCTTATGGGAATAGTGGGCAGATCGAGAAAATGGAGAAGTGGTATGATGAATTCCTGCTAATGGGGCTAAAGCCAGACATTAAGACATTCAATATTCTGATCAAATCATATGGTAAAGCGGGCATGTATGAGAAGATGAGGTCTGTTATGGATTATATGGAGAAGAGGTTTTTCTCTCCAACAACTGTTACTTTTAATACAGTCATTGATGTATTTGGAAAAGCTGGAAATATTGAGAGGATGGATGAATACTTCAAGAAAATGAAGCATCAGGGAATAAAGCCCAACTCTATTACCTACTGCTCTCTTGTTAGAGCTTACAGTAAAGTTGGGCTTATAACAAAAAGTTGATTCAATTTTGAGACAAGTAGAGAATTCTGATGTAATACTAGATACCCCTTTCTTTAACTGCATTATCAGTGCATATGGTCAGGCTGGTGATGTGGAAAAGATGAGAGAGTTGTTCTTGGAAATGAAAGAGAGAGAATGCAAACCTGATAATATCACCTTTGCTACCATGATCCAAGCCTACAATGCACAAGGCATGACTGAGGCTGCTGAAAAATTGGTGAATAAGATGATTGCCACCAAAGAGAGCACTGGTATCCTGCTATGCTTGTAGTTTCCAATTATTCTAGAGTTTTGCTTCTCTTTCAGAATCTTTCTAAAACTTGCTACTTCTTTTACTACTATGTTTCTCTTTTACCAACCCACTTTGAACAACAATGACCATTGGTCTAATGATATGGGGTAGGCTTTGAAGGACATCCTTGCAGAGGCGGGAAATTCAGCACTTCTTACAGGTGTTAATGACACCACTATAAGCTGTGCTGATTCACCTCATGGGATGAGGTTTATTAGGGCGTTTTCTGTGTGTGTGTGTGTGTGTGGGGGGGTGGTGGTGGTGGGGGTTGTTTGACCTTAGTGTTAGGCTGTAATATATTTGCTCAACATTCAGAAAACTGCTTAAGATTTAAACCTGAAAATACTATTTTTATTACAACTACTAGTATTGTTCATAATTGATTGAATTTATTCTCATATAACCTTATTTTATTTTCAGGCACAAGGTTGATCGGTAACTAATATGACATAGTACTTTGGAAGAGCAACCTTCACTGATAGACGGTTCATATGTCCAAAGGTGGTCAGATCTTGGAAAGAATTATACCTTCCTTGTAACCAGCACTGTATCAGGTATCTACATAGCGTATCTTCCTCATCTTTTAAGTTATCTTGTACATTACACTCACTGATATTCTGTTGTACAGTACCTTAAAAATGGCACTCCCAGTCATTTAAACTTTTGGAACCATATGTATGAGTTGGAAATTGTGCACCTTATTCAAATGGTCAGACATGCTCCATAAACTGGTCAATTTTGAAATGCGTGGGCCCTAGGGAAAATTCAAAATTCTTTTATGAGATGGTCTCATGAGATACTTTCTTTGGGCCCTAGATATTTATGGAATAATGTCATCTAGAAGGAACTAGCATCCTGATTCAGGATTTCTTCCTTAGTTTGTGTTCTGTAGCACTTGAAATCTTTTAATTCAATGGAATCATATTGATCATACCATCAAGCAAACTTTATTGAGACTGATTTCCATCTATCTAGTCTTGTGAAAAAGGTTTTGCATTTTTCTCAGCATTGTTAGTTTTGTGTGTGTGTATATTTATATAGCTAAGGAAATTCCCAATTCTGATTGTTCGAAATTGTCGTATTTACTTATACCACATATTATTATATTAGTAATCTCTTTCTTTCTTTTTTTCTCAATTTTGAGAAAGATTTTTGGAGTTATATTCAATCTTTTTTCTAAAATACATATGTTTCCTCTTGGTAACCAAGTTGACTTCATATCTAACACAATCCTTGTTTCATTCCACAGGCATATTAGTGCATGAGAATGCATTACTATAGGTTAATGGTGAAGGTAAATTTGACAGTGCACGCATGATGGAAATTTCAAGGGGTAGGACAGGGGAAGGGAGAGTGTATGTGCATGTATGATCGGAGCAACCTCTTTCTAATTGGGGCATGGAAAATTCAAATTGAAGGGTAGCTTCTATATGTGTGAAAGGAGCAGGCGTGCTTGAACTCATGTTCATGCTATGAACGTACTGTAATGGCAACTTATAGATCGATGGGGGGCATGATGAGAGAGGACAGAACTTAGAAGGACTTGCAGTGAATGCATTTGTGACTAGGACGTAGAACACACTTTGCTGCATGCATCAAAGACAAATGACACCGACAATGAGAAATGATTTGGTCTGAGGTTGAAGGTGTTGC
This sequence comes from Quercus dentata, assembly GCA_028216015.1. Taxonomy (NCBI): domain Eukaryota; kingdom Viridiplantae; phylum Streptophyta; class Magnoliopsida; order Fagales; family Fagaceae; genus Quercus; species Quercus dentata. The sequence continues at coordinate 7,054,322 of CP116447.1, forward strand.
ACTTGCAGCAGTGACAGGAAGACTAAAAAGGCCATTCAGGTTGGTGCCATGAGACGTATATTTAACAGAAGTTCAGGCATAATGATGCAAGTGCGTAAAAATTTTTACCCTGCCGACGCCAAATATTTGAAAACATGTTTTTGTACAATTCATTACCCTAAGATAAATTAAGAAAAAGGGTTCCTGTACACTTAAGTTGTAATTTGTTTGCTTTACTTCATTCATTCTTTCTTAATCACGCGCCTAACTTGCATGTGATATCCAGGGCAGCCCAACATAATTTAGGGCTTAAGGCAAATTAAACAAAATTATTTATACTAATCAAATTAAAGTTAATTTGATACATTAAATACATAATTTGATGAATAATACCAACTAAACTAATGTTCATTTCATGTAGAGAATTAAATATCATAGTTGAATCATAAATTTTAATAAAAAGAAATAAAGATATATAATGATTAAAAAAGATATTTTATTTTGGATATATGATGATGTATGGTTAAGTAACATTGTAATCTAATTTTTAATTTTATATCTTTTTTTTAAGGGAGAGAGATAGATATTATTTGGTGTGTCACTTTATAGGATATCGGTTTACAAAAATTAAAGTCTCAAACTATTAGGGGAGATTTAACACATTTGCAACATATTTTTTTGATACATTTTAGGCTTTCAGTTGGGTTAGGTTTTTATTGGTCTTGTGCTTTAGGAGTCTTGATAGAAATGAAAAGGAAAAATGTGATAAAAGCAATATAAAATGTTTACAATATAATGTGACAATGATTATATTAATGAATTTTATCAGTCTAATTAATAAATATTTAAATTACTTTTTTGTGATCAGTGACATGTTAATTTATAAGCCTATAGTAAAATTTGTAGTATCCTTAGCATCACTATTTTTTTAAAAAGTGTACAATCATTAAAAAAAAATATATATATAAATAATTTTATAAAATTTTGGGCCTTTCACAATGGAAGAGGGCTTCTTTTTCCTTAAGGGTAAAAATTTATTTATGGTGGGGTCTTAGGCTTAGGCTTAAGTTGCCTAAGCCTTGGGCCGGCCTCAGATAATTTGGTAAGGAGGTTCCGAGAGTTTGGCCAGCTCTTACTATTATATATTGACTTGCAAATTACATTTACTAATTTTTTTTTTTTGGGTAAAATGGATGTATTAAATAACTAATCTGAGTCTTAATATTCAGAAAGTAAAACAAGTACTATTTCATTTGGAGAGTTCTCAATCTCATGAATTGAAAATCTTGGGCCTGCATGCATTCTATCTTAAATTCGAAAACAAAAGGAATGTTATGGGAAGAACTTGAATGCAAATCCTCCATTCCTCTCTTGTTGTGAGAAGAACAAAAAAGTTCTGAGCAGGAGGTGGGAAAGGTTCCTCAATAATCACTTACAGAGGGCTAAGTTAGGTTCTTGATTAGGTTCACAGAAAATTCTGCTTCCAACACAATCTCTAAGTTAAAGATCCCCAAAAACAAAACAAACTGTTCGAGGTATGGAGGATCAAATGTACATTGCTATGTCTATGACTCTGAGTGCTTTCATGTGGAGGGTCAAATCTACGTAACTGGGAAGCTTCTGTTCATAAGCTGTGCCCATCAGGGCATGAAAGATACCATTAGCTTTTCCTTTTAGGCACAAAAAATAATGGGATCCAAGTAATGAAGGATAACAAATTATCAAGGAACAAAACTTTAGGTACCAAAGGTTTTCCAATTGAATTCAACTTTCAACCACATAGTTACATTGATAAATGCAGCAAAAACAATGTTATCTTTTCTAAAAACAATTAAATTCAACCATGTGCTTCATTGTTAACTACACGGTTGAATGTAATTTTTTATTTTTGCTGAATAACACAGTTAAATGTAATTGAGGAACCTAATGTACAACACGAAATTGTACATAAATTTAACCCATAACAATAAGTAAGTCTAGTAAGTTTTTCACATATTTTCCACTTTGTAATATAGATATTTTTATTGTACTGAGTCTACTAACATATTTTCAACTAAATTAGTTGAATTTAATTAGAGAACTTTAGGGAAAAATAATATTATTTGTGCTGTATTAATCAATATATTTATGTGATCGAGTGAATTTACAAAACTGTACCAAAGTATTTAGGCCTAAATTAATGGCGTTGATTCTTGATGGGCATGGTGTAGTTGTACTATCGCCCTGGACCTACTAACCCTCTTTCCACAAAACATTTGAGCCCTATTCCAACTAGGTCTTAGAAAAGACTTTCATGATAAGCCTAAATTAGGTTTAGACTGGCCTTGGGTTGATCCATGATTAAAGCTTGGGTTTTTTCAGATCTAATAGTAGTCTGACCCAAAAAAAAAAAAAAAAAAAATTGTTAAGAGAAAAAGATAGCACTTACTACTCATACTCATAGTAGAATAGCTACTGACCAAAAAAAAGAAAAGAAAAAAGAATCTAATCGTAGTAGATATCAATTAAATTTTTTAATATATATATATATATATTTATTTATGACATTATTTTCTCTAGGAATAATGCTAGTCATCAACCAAGACTTTGCCTTCATTAACTAACAACTTAATATATTAGAAAAAGAAACCTATCTTTAATTCAATTTTTCTATTTTATTAATCAATGTTTACTTTCCCTAACGTTGTTAAGGGGGTGTTGGTTTGGATGGGCATATGTGCTAAGTTTCCGCTCAAAAGTATTTATTCATTGTAACGTGTTTGATCAACTTATTTGCTAACAAATTCTCCAAAAAAAAAATAAATAAATAAAAACTTATTTGCTGACAGTTTATTTGCTTTTTGTGAGGGGGAAAAAAGTGATTTTAACAAATAAATTGACTTATTTGAAATATTACCTTTTGAGGCCCAATATTACCATTTATTTTCTTCTTACATTTGATAGATTACGGTAAGCAATACAACTGCCGAATACCAAGTCTAGTACCATAAACTTTTCTACAACTTTACCACGATTTTACTACGTGGCGACTCGTGATTAGAGGAAATAAAATAGTGGGTTTATGTGGGTCCATAATTTCACCAATCATGATTCGTCACGTAGCAAAGTTGTGATAAAATTGTAGAAAAGTTTGTGGCACTAGACTTACTCCTGAATACTATATGATATAAATTAGGATTCAGATCCTCTAAATTTTCTAGGGTACTCTACCAAATAGATTTCTTTAAATCTTAATCATTCTTTAATGATTTAATGGTTTAGATTTTACTATGTCAGCATTCTACTAACAATAAATTTTTTTTTTTGAGGGGGTACTAACAATAATCTTAATTGTTTTGTTTGCAACATTATTTTATTATTATTTTAAGAGTGTTAGTGGAATGCTAACATGGTAGAATCTAGACCCTTAAATCATAAAAGAGTAATTGGGATTTAAGGAAATCTATTGGTAGAGTATCCCAGAAAATCTAGATGATTTGAATCCTATTAGATAGTTCCCCATATGCTTAATATAATCTTTCTTAGGTTCACATTTCTTCTCCAAAACAAACAAAAAAAAATTGCTCAGGTTCACATGGGCTTGGTCAATTTAAGCCAGTATGAGAATATTTTGGGCTCATATGAATGAATTAAATAACTAATCTGAGTCTTTACTCAGGAATTGAAAATCTTGGGGTCTGTGTGCATTCTCTATCTTTGCCAAGCTGCCAGCACTTTGATCAACCTTATAAAAACAAAAGGAATGTCAAGGGAAGAACTTGAATGCAAATACTCTATTCCTCAATTGTTATGAGAGAAACAAAATGTCAAAACCGGAGGTGGTAAAGATTCCTCAACAACCAATTACAATAGGACTAAGTTAGGTTCTTGATTAGGTTCACAGTAAAGTCTGCTTCCAACTCAATCTCTAAGTTAAAGATCTCCAAAAACAAAACCAATTGTATATGGTATGGAGGATCAACTCTACATTAGCATGGCTATGACTATGAATAATTTCATATGGTGGGTCAAATCTACGTAACTGGGGAAGCTTCTGATCGTAAGCTGTGCCCAAGTGTCCTCCATAAGGGCATGAATGATGCCATTAGCATTTCCTTTTAAGCACAAAAATAAAAGGGGATCCAAGTAATGAGAGATAACAAATGAACAAGAAACAAAACATTCTCGAATTGAATTCATCCACGTGGTTGTATTTATCAATGCAACAAAAACAATGTTATCTTTTCTAAGAAGGGAAATGCTAACGAGTGCCCTTAGGGTAGTGATTAAGAATCTAGTTAAAATAAGTTTTTATGGAAAAATTGAAAAAAAAAAGTAATTAATGTTTTGACAGCTTTTTTCATTTCCCATAAAAGTGATATAAAAACTTTCTTTAACTGGATTTTTAACCAGTACCTTAAGGGCACTCGTTAGCATGACCTATAATTAAATTCAAATGTATGGTTAATTGTCAACCATGTGGTTAAATGTAATTGGGGATTCTAACGTACAACACCTAAGAAATTATACTTAAATTTTACTCATTAACAATAAGTAGGTCTAGTAAGCTTTTCACATACTTTTCGCTTTATAATATAGATATTTTTATTGTCATACTATAATAAACTCTAACTTAGGTATAATTTTTTTAGGTGTTGTACCTTCAATTTTTCAATTAATCACATGGTTGTTTTACTAAGAGCACAACTTAGGTATAGTTTCTTATCTATTATACCTTAAATTTTCTATTTAAGTTCAAGCACATAGTTGAATTTATCTTCCCTATGCATATTTTAAATTTTCTATTTAAGGGTCTCTTTGGATACTGTTTATTGTTGAAAACTGAAAATTGAAAATACTGTAAAAAACAATTTTTAAATGTGTGAATAGCGCCGTGGGACCCATTTTTAATGAAAATTTTGCTAAGAAAAGAGGTTTGTGGGTCTTGTTCATTGGACCCACAAGCAAAACGCTGAACGTGCAAACACTAGACGCTTGCCGCTATCCCAACATTCACTAAGTTCAACCACATGGTTGTATTTTTTTTTGCAAAAAACGATGTTTATCCCACATTAATTATGTTTGTCTAGTGTTTACTGTTTATAATCTCAATATACAACTATAAAGGTTAGACCCTTTTGTAGTTGTACTTATAGTTGTACTCTGGTTATGTAATGTATTATAAACTCAGTTTAAAACATTATTATTATTTTTATGTGTGTTCTAATAATTATTATTGTTTATTCAAAAAAAAAATCAATTAGTCTATGCACAACATCACAAATGACATTTAAATTCAATTGGTCAATATAATTAAAGTTAACCATGCGGCTAAACTAACTAATATAATACAAACAATTAATAGCCAACTGAGGTATAGTTTCTTATCTATTATACCTTAAATATTCTATTTAAGTTCAAGATTATACCTTAAATTTTCTATTTAAGTTCAAGCATATAGCTGTATTTATCTTCCTTATGCATATTTTAAATTATCTATTTAAGTTCAACCACACGGTTGTATTTAACTTCCCTGTGCATATTTAAATTTAGTTAGTCTATGCACAACCTCACAAAGGACATTTAATTTCAGTTGGTCAATATAATTAAAGCTAACCATGTGGCTGAGCTGACTAATATAATACAAACAATTAATAGCCAACTTAGGTATAGTTTCTTATCTATTATACCTTAAATATTCTATTTAAGTTCAAGATTATACCTTAAATTTTCTATATTAGTTCAAGCATATAGCTGTATTTATCTTCCCTATGCATATTTTAAATTTTCTATTTAAGTTCAACCACACAGTTGTATTTTACTTTCCTATGCATATTTAAATTCAGTTAGTCTATGCACAACCTCACAAAGGACATTTAATTTGAAGGAGATTCAGAAATTATTTTTAAAGCTTTAACAGGAAATAGTTATGATCGCTCAAATTTTGGGCACATTTTAAAAGACTGTAAGTCTACAATGGGTTTGCTACAAACCTTTATTTCTCTCATGTTAGAAGACAAGGTAATGGGGTAGCCCATGCCTTGGCTAGGAGAGCAAAGAAATTGTCCCCTCTCTTGGTGTGGATGTAATCTGTTCCACCAGACATTTCTTTTTTAGTTCATGTTGATTTAATCTCTTAAGTTTGTGATTCAATAAAGTTTGCATGGATTTTTTTTTTCTCAAAAAAAAAAAAAAAATTAGTTGGTCAATATAATTAAAGCTAACCATGTGGCTGAGTTGACTAATATAATACAAACAATTAATAGCCAACTTAGGTATAGTTTCTTATCTATTATACCTTAAATATTCTATTTAAGTTAAAGATTGTACCTTAAATTTTCTATTTAAGTTCAAGCACATAGCTGTATTTATCTTCCCTATGCATATTTTAAATTTTTTATTTAGGATTTTGCTAATGTGTGCCCCAAGGGCACACACTAATTCTCAATTTTGGAAAAAAAATTTCTCGGGAATTGAAAAAGTATTAACAGCTTTTTTAATTCTCGAGAAAATATTTCCAAAAATAGATAGTTTAATGTGTGCCCTTAGGGCACACATTAACATACCCTTCTATTTAAGTTCAACCACACGGTTGTATTTATCTTCCCTATGCATATTTAAATTCAATTAGTCTATGCACAACCTCACAAAGGACATTTACTTTCAATTGGCCAATATAATTAAAGCTAACCATGTGGCTGAGCTGACTCATATAATACAAACAATTAATAGCCAACTTAGGTATAGTTTCTTATCTATTATACCTTAAGTTTTCTATTTAAGTTCAAGCACATAGCTGTATTTATCTTCCCTATGCATATTTTAAACTTTCTATTTAAGTTCAACCACATGGTTGTATATTTATATTCCTTATGCATACTTAGATTTAATTAGTCCATGCACAACCTCACAAAGGACATTTAAATTCAATTGGTCAAATAATTAAATTTAACCACGTGGCTGAATTGACTAATATAATACAAACAATGTCATTTTTTCCCAAGAACAATCAAATTCAATTAGTCAATGCATTAACCATTTATCGTTAGTAATAAACTATATTAACCCAATAAATTAATAGCCTACTTAGGTATAGTTTCTTATGCGTTGTGACTTAAATTTCCTAATTAAAATTTCCTAATTAAATTCAATCACATGATCATATTTATCTTCCCTAAGCACATTTAAATCCAACTGGTCAATACAATCATCTTTTGATAATTCAATTGCTGGGGAAGGAAGATTTGAACCTTAAATTGTTTTTTAATATAAGATAGAAATTCTATTCTAGTCTATTTTAAGTGTAAATATGTGTAAAACTTCCTTCCGGAAACTTAAATCTTGATCCTTGCCCCTCACATTTTATAAGTACTTATACTTGTGGAGTGACCATCACACCAAGAGTATATGTAGTTGAACCTTAAATTGTTAGAAACACTAGGAAGTGTCAATATTAAGCTACGAAGTGTTTGGCATAATAACCATTACTATTAGTAATAATTTACTACATTAACCTCATAAATTAAGGGCACAACTATGTGTTGTACCTTTCCCAATGAAATCCAACCAAATGGTTGTATTTATCTTTCCCAAAGGATTTTAAATTCAATTAGTGAATGCACAATCATGTTATTGCATTGATTAATTAATTCAAATACCATTCAGAGAAGATAATATTGTTTATACTCCATTAGTGAATACAAACATATGGTTGAATTTAATTATAGAATCTTGGAGGAAGATAACATTGGTTAATGCATTCATATGGTTGAATTTAATTAGAGAATATGAAGAGGCAATAATATGATTTATGTTGCATTGGTCTATATAAACATGTAGTTGATTTTAATTAGGGTTTTTTTTTTTTTTTGGGGGGTTGAGAATCTAAGAAATTGTACTGAGTCTACTAACGTATTTTCAACTAAATTAGTTGAATTTAATCAGATTAGGGAAAAATAATACTTTTTGTGCTGTATTAATCATTATATTTATGTGATTGAGGGAATTTACAAAACTGTACCCAAGTATTTAGGCCTAAATTAACGGCGTTGATTCTTGATGGGCATAGTGTAGTTGTACTATCACCCAGGGCCTACTAACCCTCTTTCCACAAAACATTTGAGCCCTATTCCGACTAGGTCTTAGAAAAGACTTTCATGATAAGCCCAAATTAGGTTTAGACTGGCCTTGGGTTGATCCATGATTAAAGCTTGAGCTTTTTCATATCTAATAAAAGTCAGTCGAAAAAAAAAAAAAAAAAAAAAAAATTGTAAAAGAAAGAAAGAAAAAGATAGTACTCAGTACTCATAGTCATAGTAGAATAGCTACTGAACAAAAAGAAAGAAAGAAAGAAAGAAAGAATCTAATTGTAGTAGATGCCAATTTTAAAATATATATATTTTCTCTAGGAATCATACTAGTCATCAACCAAGACTTTGCCTTAATTAAAAACTTATCTTAAATTCAATTTTTCTATTTTATTAATCAATGTTTACTTTTCCTAATGTTGTTGAGGGTGTTGGTTTGGATGGGTGTGTGTTAAGTTTCCACTCAAAAGTATTTATTCACAGTAATGTGTTTGATCAACTTATTTGCTGATAGTTTATTTGCTTGTTGTGAGGCCCAATATAACAATTTCTTTTCTTCTTACAGTTGATTAGATGTCTATAAGTTATTCAACTGCCAAATACTTGTAATCCTCAAGATTCACAATACTTTATGACATAAATTATTGATAGTCCCCAATATGCATAATATAATCTTTCAACTTAGGTTCACATGGGCTTGGTCAATTTAAGCCAGTCTGAGCATATTTGGGCTCATTTGTGCAAGATTTTGCTGCCATGGAAATCCTATTCTAATGCCCATGTGGCACAAATTTTATCCAAAACCCATCCACTTTTTAAGTTTCATGATGCACTTTTGGAAAACAATGTTCTTTCAACTAATAAAAAAGAACACGAACATGTGTGAAAGGAATTGCAAAAAATACAAGAGTGGGGGCAAGTATAGAAAAAAATCATCACATGAACAGTTAAAGTACCTTTTGTAGCCAGTCAAAGCTCCAATTTTTTCAATGGGATGGCATAAGTTGAAGTTGACCTCCATGGCTAAAACCAAGAAGCTTCTAATGGAGCAATCAACAAAAATAACACTAGCTGTGACACCATTGAGCTGACTACTTCTTTTTGCTAATGCCAATCATATTTCTGATTTCAACAACAACCATTGGAATCCATGATTACATATTTGAAAGTAACCCATTTTGACCAATGTTTTCTTCTCCAATCCTTATGGTTTGGGGCAAAGGGTCGGGAAAGTGGAGGTCAAATCCAAGGACTTAGTGAGGTAAAACAGCATAAAATCATTAGAAAGAACTTTGGGATTGTCCATTTGAAAGCAAATCAGATTGAGCTTGACAATTTCCTTACTGAATTTTCAGTTTTGCGGCCCATAATTGAACCAACTTGCCAAAATGCTTGATAAATCTGAATTTGGCATGCAAAAATGTCGTGTCATTTGGTTCGAGGGAAAAAAAAATTGTGGTTTCATTCAAAAATGTCAAATCTAAAATCTTTGTTTAGGCACACTGAAAATGGGAAAACAAAGGGGAGGGCATTCTTCCAATCTTGGTTGATTTCACCTAATTTCTAAGACATTGATTCCATTCATTGCACATGGAGACCATTCATTTCAGTGTGACCCCATTTTTGTGCTAAAGTAATATCCAAAGACTAGAAAGTATTCATTCATTGCAACATGATTACAATTTGAGATCTAGTGTCAGAAAATAGCCATTGAAAACTACCATCATAGATGAGAATCATTAGATCTAGCAGTAGGTCTATGTGGAGTGGAAGTTCCTAGTTCAAACTTGAATCTTAAGATTAATCATTAAAGCACAGGCCTGGCTCAATAGGATTATAGGGATTGAGACTTATTGCAATGGTTAAGACTCCTGCACCGTGCAGTACATTTTGAACGGTTCCGATCAAAAGTTAAAAAGTTAAAATGTTAAGAGTTAATAAAAGTTGAAAATTTTGAAAAATTAAAGTTTTGTGTGGGGGATAGCACACTGCAATAGCTAGGTCTCAATTCAGATTATAGCTCTTCAATATCAGAAATAAACAAGAATTTTTTCTTTGATGAATGTGTACTACATATACTTTATCTTGAAATTACATGTGGCATAAGTGTTTACTCAGAAAAAAAAAAAAAAAAAATTGGCATATATGCAAAATTAGCTATTAGAAGTAAAGGCATAGCACAAGTTGTTCAAAGCTTATTATGCTATTTCAATGCTTCTAAATCACTACATGCTTGTTTTCAGAATAAGATGTTTGAAGTCGAATACAGAGGTATTGAGAGCAAATGACAAATTTATCTGTTAGTTAGAAGTCTGGCTGCAATGAATAATTTATCATGGTTTTCTTCTCCTTCACACATAGTGTGTGTCATGGCCCAAAGAGACAAATTAAATAAGGAAAGGAAGAAGAAGAAGAAAGAAAAAAAAAACTATTATGTCTTTATTTTACGTCCATCTATCATTTTAAGGTTGCGTTTGATATTAAGAATTAGATAAATTAACAAGGGTGAGATAAATTATTAAATTTGTTAAGTCAATCTTTGAATATATCTTATATTTCTCTTTGAATTTTAAATATTTATATAGTTTTTTTTAGTAAATAGTAATACTTATTAGAACACACACGAAAATAGTAATATTAGTGTTTTAAATTGGGTTTATAATACATTATTTAACCAAAGTACAACTACAAAAATGTCTAGTTATTGTAGTTACCCATTTTTTTTTAGTAAATAGTAATACTTATTAGAACACACATGAAAATAGTAATATTAATATTTTAAACCGAGCTTGTAATACATTATTTAATTAGAGGACAACTAGAAAATGGTATAATCTTTGTAGTTGTAAATTGAGATCATAAACAACGGACACTAGACATACACAACCATGTGGGATAAACATCCATTTTTTTTAGTAAACAGTAATACTTATTAGAATACACACGAAAATAGTAATATTAGTGTTTTGAACCGAGTTTATAATACATTATTTAACCAAAATACAACTACAAAAGGGTCTAACCTTTATAGTTGTAGACTGGAGTTATAAATAGTAGACACGAGACACACACAACCAATGTAGAATAAACATTTTTTTTTTTTTTTTTTTTTTTTTTGTAAACAGTAATACTTATTAGAACACACACAAATATAATAATATTAGTGTTTTAAATCGAGTTTATAATACATTATTGAGTGAATAAAGGTTGGTTTTTCTCGAAGAAAACCAATTGTTGATATGTTATATTGTGATTCCATCCATTTGTGATGAAACACATGTAACCAAAAAAAACAAAAAAAAAACGCGAGAGTTACGCGGTATATTTTATGGTTTGATATTGAATAGTGAGTGAGACCAGAATTCTTATTATTAAATGAATAAATGTTAGGTTTTTTCAAAGATAACCAATTGCTTATTTCTTACGTTGTGATTCCGTCCATTTGTGATGAAACGCTTGTAACCCAAAAAAAAAAAAAAAAAAACCACGAGAATTACGTGGTATATTTTATGGTTTGATATTGAATAGTGAGTGAGACTGATATTCTTATTATTGAATGAATAAATGTTAGTTTTTTTCAAAGAAAACCAATTGCTTATCTCTTACGCTGTGATTCCATCCATTTGTGATGGAATGCATGTAACAAAAACACATGAAAATGAGCCAGTTTCTTATAGGATATTGTTTTTTCTTTTTCTTTTTTTTTTTTCCTTATTGATCATGCTTTAAGCTTGTCTAAACGTATACAACAAGATGATAAGAGTTTCAAAGGGGATATGATGCCCAAATATTTTTGTCAAATCAGTCGGTTGCTCACTATTTTTTTTTTCTATGGTGCTCCACTTCTAGGAAAGATCAAGAAAACTTAAAGGAAAATGTTGAAAAATTACAAAACAACATGCTTTCTCAATCTTTCTCAAGTATTTTAAGCATTTTTCATGCTGATTTTTATCATAACATATCCTATGGGGAAATGTATTGCTGATACCTTTGGCGCCAAGTCAGTTACTTTCTTTTCCTCTTTAAAATTTTCCCCCTTTTGTACTTTTCCAAGACTAGGTAAAGTTCTTAGAAAGATCATGGAAAGGGAAAATGTTGAAAAAGTGATATCCTTTCTACATATATTTTTTCTAATATAACAGACTATTTTCCTTTCCTTATTAAAAATTGAATCTTGTTCAGTCTGGCTTGGAAGCACAACCTTTACATGAATATTATATGTGAAACATGTTATTTTATGCTAGGGTAATTGAAAATTCAACCAAAGTGAAAGTGCCCAATTAACTGTGAATAACTTAACCGAAAGCATAGACCCTACTAGAAGCAAATTGACTTATATCTTTATGCCTCTCATTTTCTCCTTTTGTAATTATGGCCACAGTTACAATCAACTTTATAGCGTATCCTAAAATTCAATTATCCACACCTTTTTTTTTTCACCTCTTTTTCAAGGTACCACAATAATGCTTCTTTGAACTTGGTATTTGGTACTTCGGAATTTGGTGCTGTGTGTAGATTGTAGAATCAAGATTTAAAGGGTACAAATTCTCAAGGACAAAAAGGAAGTTTACATGATGGGAATGTTTTTTTTTTCTTTAAAGAAAAATTTAAATAATGGGAATTTCTTCATTCCTTTTTCAGTTTGAATAGGATATGCATTAGGATTGGAAAGTCATATGCATTTTAACCAACCTATAGAAGAATTTGACAAGCAATTTCCCTTTGCTCCCACTCTTAGTAGCTAATTATAAATTAATCCAAAAGTGATGACCTGTCTTATTCAATATTTTATGAACTTGGCATAAAGTTAATTCATGTGTAAACCATATATTTTAGTGATTTGTAATCCCATTACCAAGTGTGAACAGTTGAACAACAAGGCATAATCTAGGACATAGTCCATGTTGAAAAATGAAATTCAAAGTTGTTCCACTTGTTCGGTACAAAAAGCAAGTAGTACAGAAGGAACTGTAAGGAGTTTTTGCACCAAAAAAGCAAACATCTCTCATTGTAAAGCATATTTTGTAGGAATTTTGGCTATTGGATATGATACTCGAGCATCATTATGGTGCAACTAATTTCAAACCTAGATCCAACCATTAATATTTTTAATGGCTCAAGAGAATCAACAAGCTTTGGACACAGATTTGTGGCACATCGAATTAATAATTTAATATTCTCAACCAAAGCCTCCACTCCAAAGCTATTCATTTTTCTTGCTCAGCAAAATTCTTGATTTTTGTCGGAAAATAAAATAAAAATTCCCATCTTATCCATTAGCTTTAAGGCATAATAGGAATATAATGGGCATGAGCATCCAGTCACTGTATGGATATAGTGTATATCAGTTGCAATAGTTTTAATTTGTTCTTAGAATTATGCAATGCAAAGATAATGAACTTTTAACATGTATGATCCAAATGGGTCTTTCACGAATCTATTACTATTATTATTATTATTATTATTATTATTATTATTTTCTAAAGCTGAAGATGGTTTCTTACACGAATCCAAATTGGAATGAATACAAAATATGAAATGACAATGAAGTGATATTCCCCATGATGAGTGTAACATATGGAATGAATTTAAGTGGAAAATGCTAGGTAGCTAGCTTAAGCTGCATTTGCAAGGGATACGACTATAAAAAATACTAGCACTAAAATACATATCAAAATAGCTTGCTTATTATGGAAAATAAAAAGAACCTTTTTTTTAAAAAAAAATTTGGAGAATCAAATAAAAAAGAACTTAATAATGAAAGGGATAGAATCCTAAAGGGTATGGGGTATGGTATATATTTACAATATTGTGTTGTTTCAAACTGGGGTAATGTATGATTCATGAGTTTTGAGACAAGTATCTGGCTACTAGTAGGATTATATATATATATATATATATATATGAATAAATTCATATTAACACATGCATCACTTCATCATTAGTGGTTTAATATTCGGTATATAAATTGTAATGCTTCATATGCACTACAAAAAATCTGGGTTTAAACAACGTTTTTTATTTTTTATTATTATTTTGCACTCATAAAAACACTGCTATAGGAGCTATATTGTGGCATTTTGTATTATGGCACTTCTACAAAATGCGGCTAAGGAATGGAAATATAGCGATGTTTTCTCAAAACATTGCTACATTCCAAACTATATCTCAAAACATCGCTATATCATTCAATTACATCCACCATTTTATGCATTCTATGGGTGTGTTTGGATACCACTTATTTTTTGTTAAAGCGAAAACTTATTCTTGAAAGATCTTTTGTAGATAAAGGTAAAAGTTAATTAAAATATTACAATAGAGTCCATGAATAGTACCAAAAAGTGAAGTGTGGCCCATGAATAGTAACAAAATAAGTTGAATAGTAAAATAATTTTAATTTTCTATCCCAATTCAAATGCACACTATGATACCCAGAAACTTCACTTGCTGATATCTTGACCTCCTCCACTTTTAATGATAAAACTTAGTTTGGTTCCTATTGTTACATTATCAATTAAGAATTAAGATTCATTCAAGAAATTCATGAGATAAATTTTCACGGCCTAAATAGTTTCATTTGTTTTGTTGAAAATAGGAAGTTCATTAAAAACAAAATCAACTTTTCTTAATGAGTTTTAACTCTTATGTTTATCGCATCATCTTAATTAGTTTCAACTTTCAAACCATTCATGATTCAATACATCTAACAAAGTCATAATTTCTAAAAGGATTTCCATATATTTGACCTACTCAAAGTGAGCCATTAAATTATAAAAGCCTAGCTAACCTAAGCAAAAAAGTGTCACCTACGTTTTTGTCCTACTTCCAAAAGTAAAAATTTGAAGATTGAAGACGATAAGAGACTATACGGTGATCTAAATGGTGGTCTTCAAAAATGGGGTACATTTTTCTTGTCCGTAACTCAAACAGACACAGTGTATACATTTATGGTCCCCAACTTGCATGAATGGCTTCAGTTCTATCATGAAAGACAAATTCGTCATTATCTGAGACAATGCCTGTCTTGCTCCATCACCATCCACGGATTTTCTTTTCTCTATGGACAGTATGCTGATAACATTTCCTTCAGTTGTTATCAATGTGAATCGTGAGGCCTTGTCTCAACATGTTAAGCGGTTTTGGGTTGTTCGTTAATGGAAGTCCTTTCCATGTTATAGTATGGTACAATTATTTCGAAAAAAGAAACAAAACAATGTGCCTCTTTAATTAAAAGCTCATAATGTTTGGAAGATTTAGTCGTACGTAAACTCAGATTCAAAGTTGGTAACAATTTGAAGTGAATTCAATAGTCACGTACACATGTCGAGCACAGATATGATAATCACGAGAGAAAATATCTTATGAAACAGACTTATATATATAGAGACTACATCACTCTCATCTTGGTGGGCTCTATAGATGAGGGAGACACTTTATAAACCGATCCCACATGATAATTTTGTGATTCAAGAACCTGATAATTTAATTGGCTTGAACAAATTGATTTCTCCATCTATTCTTGGACGTGTGATGCATGTTAATTTGTGAAAGCATCAGTTTGTTAAGATACATGCTTTTTGCACATAGACAAAAATGTAGTCTCTTTTTGAAGCAATACAAAACACCAAACATGTGCCAAGATATTACAAAGCAATATAACAGCTGGGTAACCCTAGTCTTTAATTATTAATCGGCAAAATGCTTATATATTTTTTTCTTTCTTGGTAGCAAGGGTAAAAAAGGAAAAATAGTAGTTAACACAAAGATGCTTAGATCAAATTAATTTCGTACTTAATTGAAAATTTAGGGTGGTAATGTACAAGAAAAGTGTGTGACTAATTAAATAAAAAATGTCTGGTTTTAGGGGCCCAAACTAAACATCTAGAAGAGATTTGACCATTAGAAACCTCCTATTTCATTAAGAAATATATTGTTGATGATGAAGAGTTATACTTTGTAAAAATGAAATAAACTAATCGATTATTTTATCCAAAAAAAGTTTGGTTGAATGGTATTAATTAGGAAAATGAGATATAGTGGGTTCCACTTAGCTCGATCAATCGGTAAAATTTTTTATGGTTAAATAAGAGATCCGGGGTTCAATCCCCACCTACACCAAAAATCGATTGGTGTCTTGATCTGATGGTAAAGAGTAATCATCAGAAGCAAATGCCGTAAGTTGAAATTATCTCAAAAAAGAAAAAAGAAAAAAAAGGAAAAAGGAGACATAAACATTT
This sequence comes from Quercus dentata, assembly GCA_028216015.1. Taxonomy (NCBI): domain Eukaryota; kingdom Viridiplantae; phylum Streptophyta; class Magnoliopsida; order Fagales; family Fagaceae; genus Quercus; species Quercus dentata. The sequence goes on from CP116447.1 coordinate 7,070,604, forward strand.
ATCAATAAGTTTAGTAATGCGCCATTATTTATAACTATTTTCATAACTGTTTTTTATTAATTAAAGAGATAGTTTCAATACATGGCTTTCAATACTTATGATTGCTATTTATTATCAAACTAAAATAACAATTGGCCTTTTGGGGTAAGTGGAGATTGAATTCCAAATCTCTAATGACAAGAGAGACTTTACCAGTTGTATGAACTAAAACCCACCTATTTTCATAATTGTTGATATGACATGTAGTGATTAGTATATAACTACTTAACTAGTCTCATCACATATGCTTTGCGTGTGTGATGAAATTTTTTTTTTTAGTAGTCCTGTTTTGTAGCCAAAAAAAAAAATGTGTTTTTATTTTATATATATATATATATATATATATATATATATATAATTTTCATTTTGAGAATCTAATTTATAAGTGGATAAAGAAATTTGAAAATCTACAGTAGAGTGGTTTTTTTTTTTCAATGTTTTAGTGGAAATTAGAGTTGTATTTTTACAGGATTGTCCTTTAGTTTTTTTTCTACTTAAACATATGGATGTAGGGGCATTTTTGAACTAAAAAAATGAGGATTTCAAACAGGAAAAGCCCCTTAAAAAGTAGTATAGATCATTTTTCAATTTTTGTTTCTTTTTCTTCACATATCTTTTTTCATACCCTAAGTTAATTACTAAAATCATATTTAAGAGAAGGAAAAAATCATTATATATTTGTTTACTTCCATTATTTTAGACTACCCTCACCACACGTGCTTTGCGCGTGTGATGAGGCTTTTTTTTTTTTAGTAATCCTGTTTTGTAGCAAAAAAAAAAAAATTTGTGTTTTTATTTTATATATATAATTTTTATTTTGAGAATCTAATTTATAAGTGGATAAAAAAATTTGATAATCTACAGGAGAGTAGTTCTATTTTTTTGGCAATATTTTAGTGGAAGTTAAAGTCGTATTTTTACTAAATTGTCCTTTAGTTTTGTCTCTACTTAAACATATAGATGTAAGAGTGATTTTGAATTAAAAAAAAAAAGGATCCCAAGTAGGGGAAGCCCCTTAAATAGTAGTATAGATCATTTTTCAATTTTTGTTTCTTTTTCTTCAAATATCTTTTTCCATACCCTAAGTTAATTACAAAAATCAAATTTAAGAGAAAAAGAAAAGAAAAATATCATCATATATTTGTTTACTTCCATTATTTTAGACTAGCCTCATCACATGCATAGCAAAAGAAAAATTGTGTTTTTATTATTTATATATATAATTTTCATTTTGAGAATCTAATTTATAAGTGGATAAAGAAATTTGAAAATCTATAGTAGAGTAGTCCTATTTTTTGGCAATGTTTTAGTGGGAGTTAGAGTTGTATTTTTACCGGATTGTCCTTTAGTTTTGTCTCTACTTAAACATATAGATGTAAGGGCATTTTTTAACCAAAAAAGTAAGGATCTCAAATAGGGAAAGCCTCTTAAATAGTAATATAGATCCCTTTTCAATTTTTTTTTCTTTTTCTTCACATATCTTTTTTCATACCCTCAGTTAGTTACTAAAGTCATGTTTAAGAGAAAAAGAAAATATCATCATATATTTGTGTACTTCCATTATTTTTAGTGGTCTTGTTTTATAGCAAAAGAAAAAGAAAAAAAAATTGTGTTTTTATTTTATATATATATGGTTTTTATTTTGAGAATTTATTTATAAACGGACAAAGAAATTTGAAAATTTACAGGAAAGTGGTCTTATTTTTTTGACAATGTTTTAGTGGGAGTTAGAGTTGTATTTTTACTAGATTGTCCTTTAGTCTTATCTCTACTTAAACATATGGATGTAGGGGCCGTTTTGAACAAAAAAAAAAAAAAAAAAAAAAGAGGATCCCAAACAGAGGAAGCCTCTTAAATAGTAGTATAGATCATTTTTCAATTTTTGTTTCTTTTTCTTCACATATCTCTTTTCATACCCTAAGTTAATTACTAAAATCATATTTAAGAGAAAAAGAAAAGAAAAATATCATCATATATTTGTTTACTTCCATTATTTTAGACTAGCCTCATCACACGCGCTTCACGCATGTGATGAGACTTTTTTTTGTGGTCCTGTTTTGTAGCCAAAAAAAAATTGTGTTTTTATTTTATATATATATATATATATTTATTTATATATATAATTTTTATTTTGAGAATTTAATTTATAAGTGGATAAAGGAATTTGAAAATCTACAAGAGAGTGGTTCTATTTTTTTGGCAATATTTTAGTGGGAGTTAAAGTTGTATTTTTACCGGATTGTCTTTTAGTTTTGTCTCTACTTAAACATATAGAGGTAGGGGCATTTTTGAACTAAAAAAAAATGAGAATCCCAAACAGGAGAAGCCCTTTAAATAGGCGTATAAATAAAAGTGATTTTAGTAATGAACCCAAGTGAAAGTAATGTTATTCCAAAAAATTATTCCATACTCTTGCAATGTATTGACATGATATTGCATTTTCTCATGATAGAGTTCACCGTGAATTTAATTAATGAAACTCATTATATATTCATGTTAAAAAATAAAATACCACTTTTTTATAATATGAAAGTAAAAAAGATCATATCAATTATTGGAAAAAAAAAAAAAAAGAGAGAGAGAGAGAGTTTTTTTTTAACACTACTTATCAAGATAAGAAAACGCGTAATTCCTGCCAAAAGATCTAAAACCTAACAAAGAAAAAGGAATATAACTTTTGCTTTGTAGAAACAAAATAGAAACTATTTAATTTACCATCACGACTTTGGGGTCTAAAAAGATCAAAATGCCAATAATAGTATGTACTTTTTCATCACACATGTGCATTAATGCCACCTTTTCCTTTTTCTCAGAAAACAAACAAAATGTCAAGATCGAATGAGAACTCCTTTTGCATAAAAAGGATTTGTGATAAGGCTTCCAATTTCATCTCCCCATACATGTATGACTCAGCCCTTTCGGTACCTTTTCCCTGTTTTCCAGGTTAGAGTCTAGCTATCTACTTCTCTCTAAAACTCATTATTCTCTTTTTCCTTTTCTTTTGGAAAGAAAGATAAAAAGGAGTAAAGGACATGAAAACTAGAGTTGTCAATGAACAATCTCTCTAGCTATCTTTCAACTTTCATTACCCACAAATTGTCGTATTGTCGGTGAGAAAAAAACTCAAAAAAGCTTCAATATTGGCTATCGTATATCTACGTCATGAATAAAAGCCCTAATTGGGAAGTGACTAATACCAGCCACAATATTCAACCTTGGCTATCACATTTAATGTCATCTATAGGGATTGTTAATAATCTTTTCCAACTTTTACTGCATAGTATAAGATAGATATATAAGATGATTGTAAATGAGCTCAGCAAACTTTTTAAGTGTATGATTGTTAACTAGAGAAGATATGGCAACCACGAAATGGTTTCAATGATAATGTAGAGATGAAAGGCTTGAAAGCTTTTGTCATTGTATGTGGTCTTTTAGTTATTTGTCATTGCCACATGTCAAGGTGTCAATTTACTGAATAATGATAATGGTTTTACATGAATTTAAAAAAAAAAAAAATTTTGAATTAGGTTTCTTCTTGATATGATAAAAATTATACTTATCGTAATCAAATTCAATGGTTAGAAGCATTGAATCTAAATGAAGAGAATCCAAAATCAAATTCAAAGGTTAGAAGCATTGAATCTAAATGAAGAGAATCTTTCTCCTAATGCAATCTTGTAGCAACTTTTAACTCTCTATAAGCAGAGAAGATATTTGCTATCAAATAATATCTTGTTAGCAATATCAAAATCCAGAGACATGCATACAAAAAATAACTAACCTACTAACAAATAAAAAACATGTATTAATAGGTAGTTATTTGTCATTGCCACATGTCAAGTTGTCAATTTACAGAATAAAGGTAATGTTTTTACATGAATTTGAAAAAAAAAAAAAATACAAACAAACAAACACTTTGAATTAGGTTTTGTCTTGATTTGATAAAAGTTATACTTACCATAATCAAATTCAATGGCTAGAAGCATTGAATCTAAATGAAGAGAAATCTTTCTCCTAATTCTACCCTGTAGCAACTCCAACTCTCTAAGCAAAGAAGGTATTTGGTATCAAATGATACCACATACGTCAACAGTATTAAAATATAATAAAAAAGAGACCTGTAATTATTTGAAAGACATATGTTAATAGGTAATTATTTTTACATGCACGACTCTAGTTTATTGAATTTTAATGCAAATAATGTGGTATCATTTGATATAAAATACTTTTTCAGGTATTATTTAATTCAAAATACTTTATCCTCTAAGCATGCCTTTGGGAATTGTTTTTTAATTTATTGGGATAAAATGATATCATGTTGGCCGCGTTATCAATCCAATAAACAAGCTAGAGAAATGTATATAAAAAATAACTAACTCACTAACAAATAAAAAACATGTGTTAATGGGTAGTTATTTTTACACGCATGTCTCTAGTTTATTGATTTTTACATGCACGTCTTTAGTTTATTGAATTTTGATACGGATAATGTGATATCATTTTATACAAAATACGTTTTCCGGTATCATTTGATTCAAAATACTTTTTCCTCTAAACATGCTTTTGGCAATTGTTTATTAATTTATTTGGTATAAAATGATATCATATTGCACATCTCTAATTTATTGAATTTTGATACATGTAAATGACGTGGTATTATTTGATATAAAATACTTTTTCTGGTATTATTTAATTCAAAATACTTTATCCTCTAAGCATGCGTTTGGCAATTGTTTTTTAATTTATTCAGTATAAAATGATATCATGTTGGCCGGCAGTATCAAAATCCAATAAACAAGAGACGTATACAAAAAATAACTAATTAACCCACTAACAAATGAAAAAAACATATTGATGAGTTTTAATTTTGTTACATATGTCTCTAGTTTATCGATTATTCATACAAATGACGTCATATCATTCAATACAAATTTTTTCTAGTATCATTTGATACAGAATACTTTTTCCTCTAAGTATGCATTTGGCAATTGCTTTTTAATTTATTTATTTTTATGATAATTTATAATTTTTTGAAAATAAAATATAATATAATTACACTTCAATCAACTTTGGCTGGCGGTATCAAGATCCAATAAACAAGCTAGAGAAATGTATATAAAAAATAACTAACTCACTAACCAAAAAAAAAAAGTGTTAATGGGTAGTTATTTTTATACGCATGTCTCTAGTATATTGATTTTTATACACATGTCTTTAGTTTATTGAATTTTAATATGGATAATGTGGTATCATTTGATACAAAATATATTTTCTGTTATCATTTGATTCAAAATACTTTTTCCTCTAAACATGCTTTTGGCAATTGCTTTTTAATTTATTTGGTACGAAATGACATCATATTACATTTCTCTAATTTATTGAATTTTGATACATGTAGATGACGTGGTATTATTTGATATAAAATATTTTTTTTGGTTTCATTTAATTCAAATGGCAAAACTTAGGTACAGTATTTAGGTGTTGTTCTTTAGGTTCCCCTCTTAAGATTCTACCATATGAATTTTTTTCTCATAAGATGGAAGTGTATTTTTTAATTAAGTAGCCATATGGTTGAATTTTAAGAGATAAATTTATGGAACATCATTTAAGGTAATGTATCTAAGTTTTGTCCTAATTCAAAATACTTTATCCTCTAAGCATGCATTTGGCAATTGTTTTTTAATTTATTTGGTATAAAATGATATCATGTTGGATGATGGTATCAAGATCCAATAAACAAGAGACATGTATACAAAAAATAACTAACTCACTAACAAATGAAAAACACGTGCTAAGGGGTGGTTATTTTCTAGTTTATTGATTTTTTATATGGATGACGTGGTATCATTTAATACAAATTTTTTCTAGTATCATTTGATACAAAAAACTTTTTCTTCTAAGCATACCTTTGACAATTGCTTTTTAATTTATTTTTTTATGTATAATTTATAATTTTTTGAAAATAAAATATAATATAATTACACTTCAATCAATTTTCAGTAAATTAAAAAAATAAATTTTCAATAAAAAGCTGCATGAAATGGAGGCAAATATATCATTTTTATACAAGCATGAGTAGCATGATATCAAGAGTGTTTAGCTAACGTATGAATATAAAGTTCCAATTCTATATATATATAATTTAACCTTCATGTGCCTTGATTTGATGGAAAAAAGTACCCATTATTGAACGATGGACCTTCAAATCATACATATTTTTACAACGACAACAACAACCATATAATAATATGTAGTTGTTTCCTCCTAATTTTTTTTTTTTTTTTTTTTTTGTAATTTTATTTTCCCACATGGATACTCTATAGATCTTAATTATTTGGCACATAAAGAAAGTAGATTAAGTGAAAGGAAATTCAATGAATAATTAAATACTTTAGTTTAAGGACATATCAAATCATGCCACAACAAATTGCACCATTTTTCGTGAACCAATGACAAACCTCATTCGATCTTGTCGAGTATCATTTACTAAACGTATCTTTGTGAAATCAACCTCATGAAAAGGACCCATATGATATATACACTAGAAAATGAAAACCAAATTGTACGAATTCTAGCAGAAAAACCAAATGGTACAAAGCAAGCCACAACCATTTTTCAGCTTAGAAGTATGAGGCTTTTCCCGCTTTAGGGCCTACTCTTTTTTTTTTTTTTTTTTTTTTTTTTTTTTTTTTTTTTTTTTTTTAAGCTAATTTAAAGAACAGATTATGCCATTCATTTCCTAATACTAATGATGCAGTAAGATCAATTAATTTATAATTAATTTTTGTACTACATTGAGTTAATTAATGAGGAAGAAATACACATGTAGATCACAATCAGGGTCTTCAAGTTGTCTTGGATTTAGTTAGCTCATTTATTTTTTTAAGGATTGGTTGCCTCAATTAATAAAGTTTATGGGCCATGCTAACGAGTGCCCTTAGGGCACTCATTAATGATCTATTTTAGGAAAATTTTGATATCACTTTTATGAAAAATGAAAAAAACTGTCAAAATATTAATTACTTTTTTTTTTCATTTCCCATAAAAACTTTCTTTAAATGGATTATTAACCAGTGCCCTAAGGGCACTCATTAGCATTTCCCAAAATTTTTATCATCAAATACGGAACATGATGGATCAAATCTAAAGTACATAAAAAAAAAAAATGTTTCCTAATTTTTTTTCTTATTTTAAAAGAAAATCATCATAGAATAAATGTCAAAGGTTAAATATAAAATTAAAAAAAAAAAAAAAAAGTAGCATTCAATTGTTTATTGATTCTAAAAAAAAGTGAATATTTTAACACAAATTTGACCTCAAATATAGGTTTGCACTAAACTTACAAACTCAATAAAACCATGAAATCCAATACATATATATATATATATATATATATATATATATATTATTGCTCTTATTATAGTCATTTAATTTGATTTATATTGGTATTTTAAGAATTGATTTTGATGAATTTGGAAACCAATTCACAAACTCGACCAATACACACCCCAAACTCAAATTATCATCAATTTCTTTTTCATTTGTTGTTTTTATTTTTTATTAATTGCATTTTTATTGCTTTAGTTCATCAGTCTAGTCGAAATCTTTTTTTTTTTTTTCTTTTTCCTCTTCATTCGATCAAATTTTAAACTCTTGGTCTTGATGATTAATGGACTAATACCTAAAATTAGCAGCTCAATTACGCTGAAGCAACTAGAACTTATATTTCTCCCTTTTTATTATTATTTTGAAGCACACCTTTCTATAGCAAAAACAAAATTGCACTCATTTTTTTCCCTTTGTGGTTTTGATATTCAGGTTCATTTCAACTATATTAGATTTAAAGCGCCAAAAGTCTTATAGTTTAACTGATTGGTACCTTTTGCTATTTTCAAAACATCCAAATTTAAATTTCCCCTCCTTAATGTAACAATCAAAATATTGAATTCAGAGTTTTTTTGAATTGGCAAGGAGTAGAAAATGAGATTGTTGTCCTCAGTTTTTGTGTTGCATTGCTGAATTTTTTTCTAATCAACAAAACATATAAGCTTCATGATTACCATTCCTTTATTTAAATCAAATTTCCTGACAAATAAAGGAATGAATGAAAAGATGATTATAGGATGGTTATATGCAGGGGCGGAGCCAGGAATATTTGTTTGGGGGCCAAGTTACAACTCTAATATATTTATCAAGACAACCCCCACATACACATATACACACTTTTTTATTTGATAAGTTATATATACACACACCAAACAACAACAAAAAGAGTTTAGTAATTTCAATAAAAATTATGTTTGGTGGCAATTTTTCATAAAATAAAAATTCATAATTACTATTATTATAGTGAAATTCTTAAAAAATTTCATTTTCGATACAAATTATCAAATCTTATACTAAAGTAAGTAAAAAATCTTTCAATTGAACTAATGAAATTTTCAAAAACATGAATGATCCAAAACTTGGAGAAATCAGTTAGGCCTCAAACATATTTGAAATTATCTTGCTCTAACCCATTATGTAGTAACTAAAGAGACATTTTATGTGTAGTTTTAGTGACATTATTTTTTTAATGAGTCAATGACTTGTTAATTGCCACATAACTAGTTGAAATAGATATAGATTCAAATATGTTTGGTGTCAAACTTTATCAAATATTTAACAGATATAAGAGCATATTTTACAATAAAAAATAGAATTGTGAAAAATAATGTTATGTCTCTATAATTATTAGAAATTTTTTTTAAGAGAATCATTGGACTAAATCAAATATTTTGGGGGGGGAACTCTTATTTTTGTAAACTAAATGTTGAAAACATTAAAATAATTATATATATATATATATATATATATATATATATGTAGGGACACGTTAAAACGAACATAGCAACAGTAGTTGGGTCCGCACGTGAATGGGCCCAGACAATATCATTTGTAGAGAGTGGGCTCGAAAGGCTAAGTCGTGATTGCTCGGCGGTCGTTTTGTCAAGTTGTTCGTGCATGGTTTAGGGGTATCCACCTTTGAGTCCTTTTTCCCGGAGGGACTCCCCTTTCTTTAGGTTGCTTATCTTTCTTATATACTAGCATGCGTTAAATTTCCTTCGTCCACGTGTAGGGTCGACCTTTCCAAGACCGATACTTGTCCCATCGGGTTTCAGGACCGAGTCGTTGGGAGTGGTTGATAAAGTTAAAGAACACGGCTGTTAGGTGCAAAGCTCTCTCAGGGTAGGTAGTAAGAGCAGACCTTTCCTAGATATTTGATTTCTTTCAAGATTGCCCCTATGCCGCTTTTGCCCCTTTTCTTAGTGGAGCTTTGGGCCACCCGAGGGCTGCTTTGTCCTCTCGGCTTCTCTCCGGGCCCATTTGTGCTTTGCGCTATTGAGCTTGGACTACCACCTTCTTCGGTTTGGGCCTTAAGGCTTCCGTGAACAGGTGGGCTGGCCCATCTATTGTCGGACCCCACAATAGCCCCTCAAAACCCTGCTGTCCGACCTCTTGGTTGGATAGGGGGTTTTGATAACTCCGAGCATTTACTACGGCTCATTAAATTCGACTCCTTCCTAGCGTTGGCAATTCTCCGAATGCCCAGGAAACGCTCCGATCTACGAGATATCCTTCTTGATTTAGCCTTGATACGTTCTGTCCGTTTGGCTACCCAAAGTAGGTCTTTAATGTTTTCCTTTCACGAGACCTATCAGAATTCAACGGTTCATCGATGATGTGGGGGAGCGGAACAGGCGCACTCTTGTTGGCAGATTTCCTTGAAGATCCGAACACATTTAATGCCATCCTCTTCGTCCCTAAAGAGGGTGGACATGAGTTGTTTCTTCCATATGTGAATCCCTTAATCCCCCGTAAAAATCAAGTCCTTAGATTCCTCCTGCAATTTACATTTACCCTCCGATTATACCTCGACCCGTAATATGTTTGCCACAGTCATTGGTGATGGAGAAACCTCTTCCCTCCCAAAAATACCTCGTTCTGACCAAGCTCGAGATGGCTCGGTCGGGGCAAGGATGGCGGAGACTCAAGATTTGTCTCGCCTTCCTTTTAGCCAAAATCCGAAGCAAGAACTCGTCACGTCTCACTTTCGGGCGTGGATCGAGCCGAGAACACACAAGCATCATCACCACCCGCTCTCTCATGAGCATATCTAATGTGGTACCGGTGTGCTAGGAGTCGGGGATCGGGGCAGGAACTAAATGCCCCCGCTTCTTCCTCTCTTCTTCTTCGGCGCCACCCTTTACTTTTCTTTCTTCTTCTTTCCACCACCAGCTCCATCCCGGGTGCTTTTCTTTTTCCTCTTTTGCTCATTTCCCCTTCTTTTCATTTCTTCCCTCTTCTTCTCCTCCTTCTCTTGCTCATGTCCTCCATCTTCCTCATTCATCTCCTCCATCTTCCAATTCTTCTTCCTTCTCCTTCAAATTCTTCTTCCTTGTCCTTCATCTTTTCTAAAGAAAGTTCTTCTCTCAATATGAGTAATCTTGAGTCGAGAGATCGGAGAGGCTTTGAAGATGAGTCCAAAAGACACTTGAATGTTTACTTATCCGGATTGTAGTTGTTATTGTTGCTTCGGCAATTCACCTTTTGTATAGGCTTGTTTAAGCCCTTCATTGTATGTTGTAACAATTTTCCATATTAATAAAAGTTGCTATTCATTTATTCATTTATCTCGCATGTTCCGTTTTATTTTATTTTTTTTTATAAGTTTACAAACATTTGCTCGACGCAATAATATAGCATTTGAATCAATGACAACCAACGCTAACATATTTGTTAATAAAAAGATGCCACCATAACTTTAATAAAATTATTATTCGACATAACAATCCGACCAGTGAGGAAAGAGACTTACCTTGAAATTAGCCGAGATGGGGACTAAGTGCTCGATAAGGTGTAAGAAATAGTTATCCGAGGACATGTCACCCTTCCAATGCACAATTTCCTTAGGCTAACAATTATCGGTTCGCCATCTTCTTAACACATTGGCCTTAACTTTCTCTAGTATTTGGGCCGAGGAACTTGTCCATCCGAGTAGTTGATTTCCCAAAAAGCCTGAGTCCGAAGATTTCGTGAAGCCTGGGTTTTGTTTTAGACTTATGCTTTTTTTTTTATGTACTTGGTTTTCCCATAGACTTGAGTCCGAGGACCATACAAGTCCTAGGTTCTGTCCAAGACTCATGTTTTTTCTTTTATGTTCCTGGTTTCCCATAGGCTTGAGTCCGAGGACCATGCAAGTCTTAGGTTTTGTCCAAGACTCTTTGAGTTCAGATCTCCCTTTTTATCAGGCATTTCCCGAGGCGCCGAACAGGGTTGCCCTCGGCAACGGCTATTTCTCGGCGTGGGCTGCAGTCCTTGGGCCCTCATGCGGAGCGGGCTTGAGCCGCGAATTCACTTAGCCCATGAATTAAGAGATATTTCTGCAACCTTTGGCCACGCGGTGCTCTCTGACGTCACAATGATCGTGGTGCGCCTTTACGAGACTTCTTTAGTCTTGGGGTTGCGATTGACGTTGGAAGTTGAGCGAGAACCCTTTGTATGCGTAGCGTTCATTGGGACGCCGCGCGAGCCGACCGCCATCACCTTGTCTTTTCAAGTAAATAGGAGGGAAAAAGAGAATTGCTTTATATACGCACCAATCCTCTAGTTTTTCTCCCACATTATAACTCCCATATCCGGAGCTCTCCTCCCTTAGCATTACATGTTTACGGCGAGGGTTGGGAAGAAAGAACTCTCTCCGCCGCGAAAGCACCGTGTCCTCATGAGACTCATAATAGTAAGGTATGGGCACATGAAGTATATGTTCAGGAGAATACTCCATTTCGACCGAGGGGGAAGGGTGTTTCCCCCTCTTTTAGCCAAAATTCGAAGCGGGTTACGCTCATGCTGACTCGTGTGTGTCGGAAGAAAGGTTCTCCGCCATTATCGCCTCTGCCTTGCGGCAGGCGAATATTTAGAGAAAACCCCTCAACTTCTCACTCCTTGCACCTTTCCTTCGACGGTGTCAGGTTCAAGTTGAGTTTCTTTTTCTGCCTGAGCCATGGGCATGTAAAAGCACGGGGAAGAATAAGGTCTTGGGGTCTGTAGCCAACCTATCCTCGACCTACCTCCTCGGCTTTCTACAACTTTCTTGTATCTTTCTTTTTTGCTTATGTAGTGAGCTTTGACGTAGATTGATTCCAGCTTTTCATTGTACTGTTTGTACTACTTCTTTGTTTTAATAAAAATAGAAATTCATCTACTTGTTTTGGGTATTGTTCTTTTGGCAACACCACTTCGTGAATGAGTGTGCTCCCGTATGTGCTTTTCCTCGCGATACTTAGGGCAAGAGCCCCTTGAAACACGATTCAACTAGTTCTAATTCACCAATACTACCGGGCGTAATAGTAATAATTGATAGTAAGTTAAACTTAGGAGACTAACCGAGATAGCGGTTGAAAGTCCTGTGATATGTGCGAGAATGCTGTCCGAGAAACGATGAACTCTAAATAATTCACCCGAGGGGGTGACCGAGCATTGAGCGACTTCGATTATGTTTTTGGAAACATGTTACTCCATTCCATACTGGCCGCTTTAGCGTGGAGGGTCCGAGGGCAAACTAGAGAGTCCATGTAGATCGGGAGTTAACCCAACTGTTAATGGAAAGTTTTCCTCGGGGAGGTTCTAAGATCCACGTAACGTAGTTTTCTTTGTAAGTAGTTGGTTTCCTGCAGGCTTGGGTCCGAGGACCATACAAGGCCTTGGTTTACATCCCAAAACTTGTATTCTGTTTGTAAGTAGTTGGTTTCCCTAGAGGCTTGGGTCCGAGGACCATACAAGGCCTTGGTTCATCCAAAACTTGTATTTTCTTTGTAAGTAGTTGGTTTCCCCAGCAGGCTTGGGTCGAAGGACCATACAAGGCCTTGGTTCTGTCCAAAACTTGTATTCTGTTTGTAAGTAGTTGGTTTCCCCTGCAGGCTTGGGTCCGAGGACCATACAAGGCCTTGGTTCTGTCCAAAACTTGTATTCTTTTTGTAAGTAGTTGGTTTCCCTGGAGGCTTGGGTCCGAGGACCATACAAGGCCTTGGTTCTGTCCAAAACTTGTATTTTCTTTGTAAGTAGTTGGTTTCCCCCGGAGGCTTGGGTCGAAGGACCATACAAGGCCTTGGTTCATCCCAAAACTCGTATTCTTTTTGTAAGTAGTTGGTTTCCCCTGCAGGCTTGGGTCCGAGGACCATACAAGGCCTTGGTTCTGTCCAAAACTTATATTTTCTTTGTAAGTAGTTGGTTTCCCTAGAGGCTTGGGTCCGAGGACCATACAAGGCCTTGGTTCTGTCCAAAACTTATATTTTCTTTGTAAGTAGTTGGTTTCCCCCAGGCTTGGGTCCGAGGACCATACAAGGCCTTGGTTCATCCCAAAACTTGTATTCCTTTTGTAAGTAGTTGGTTTCCCCGCAGGCTTGGGTCCGAGGACCATACAAGGCCTTGGTTCTGTCCAAAACTTATATTTTCTTTGTAAGTAGTTGGTTTCCCCAGAGGCTTGGGTCGAAGGACCATACAAGGCCTTGGTTTTGTCCAAAATTCGTATTCTTTTTGTAAGTAGTTGGTTTCCCCAGAGACTTGGGTCCGAGGACCATACAAGGCTTTGGTTACATCCCAAAACTTGTATTTTCTTTGTAAGTAGTTGGTTTCCCCGGAGACTTGGGTCGAAGGACCATACAAGGTCTTGGTTCTGTCCAAAACTCGTATTCTTTTTGTAAGTAGTTGGTTTCCTGCAGGCTTGGGTCCGAGGACCATACAAGGCCTTGGTTCTGTCCAAAACTTGTATTCTTTTTGTAAGTAGTTGGTTTCCCTGGAGGCTTGGGTCCGAGGACCATACAAGGCCTTGGTTCATCCAAAACTTATATTTTCTTTGTAAGTAGTTGGTTTCCCCCGCAGGCTTGGGTCGAAGGACCATACAAGGCCTTGGTTTCATCCCAAAACTCGTATTCTTTTTGTAAGTAGTTGGTTTCCCCAGGCTTGGGTCCGAGGACCATACAAGGTCTTGGTTCTGTCCAAAACTTGTATTTTCTTTGTAAGTAGTTGGTTTCCCAGCAGGCTTGGGTCCGAGGACCATACAAGGCCTTGGTTCTACATCCAAAACTTGTATTCTGTTTGTAAGTAGTTGGTTTCCCAGGAAGCTTGGGTCGAAGGACCATACAAGGCCTTGGTTCTGTCCAAAACTCGTATTCCTTTTGTAAGTAGTTGGTTTCCCTGCAGGCTTGGGTCCGAGGACCATACAAGGCCTTGGTTCTGCCCAAAACTTGTATTCCTTTTGTTCGTTTATCCGCTTCTTAAAGGTTAGTTCATCGAATAAAGCGGGGGAAGCGATCTTGATGCTTGAAGCCCCTAGACTTGCCACACCACTGGCATTATGAGGCGTAGCCCCTGGTAGGAACTCAGATCGGAACAACGACAAGGTGTTGCCGGTCATAAAGGCGTCCTCGTAGACCCTTGTTCAACGTAAACTCAACTCCATCGCCGCTCGAGCTCACGTGTAAGCTTTCCCACGGACGGCGTCAATTGTAGGGACACGTTCCGAAACGAACCGCAACAGTAGTTGGGTCCGCACGTGAATGGGCCCTGACAATATCATTTGTAGAGAGTGGGCTCGAAAGGCTAAGTCGTGATTACTCGGCGGTCGTTTTGTCAAGTTGTTCGTGCATGGTTTAGGGGTATCCACCTTTGAGTCCTTTTTCCGGAGGGACTCCCCTTTCTTTAGGTTGCATATCTTTCTTATATACTAGCATGCGTTAAATTTCCTTCGTCCACGTGTAGGGTCGACCTTTCCAAGACCGATACTTGTCCCATCGGGTTTGGACCGAGTCGTTGGGAGTGGTTGATAAAGTTAAAGAACACGGCTCTGTTAGGTGCAAAGCTCATGTCTGGGGTAGGTAGTAAGAGCAGCCTTTCCTAGATATTTTGATTTCTTTCAAGATTGCCCCTATGCCGCTTTTGCCCCTTTTCTTAGTGGAGCTTTGGCCACCCGAGGGTCGCACCGTCCCTGTCTCGGCTTCCTTCTCTGGGCCCATTTGTGCTTTGCGCTATTGAGTTTGGACTACCACCTTCTTCGGCTTGGGCCTTAAGGCTTCCCGTGAACAGGTGGGCCTGGCCCATCTATTGTCGGGCCCCACAATATATATATATATATATATATATATATATATATATAAATTTCAAAATTTTGGGGGGCCATGGCCCCCCACCCTTACACATAGCTACCCCCCTGGTTATATGTAAACAATAAACTAATTTTGTTTATTTTTTTTTATGTAAAAAATAATATTGCTTAAATAGTTGCTAATCTACATACTGGGGGGTTTGATAATATTAATAAATAAAAAGTGAAGTTAAAATTTTCAAGAAAAGAATTTGCTGCCTAATTTCTTTAGACAATACTAAATTTATTGTAATTTGAATTATTCCATTTCCATGTTGGTTTTTTTTTTTTTTTTTTAATCAAGACATTGAGTTCTAATTAGTTTAAATTAATATAATTTATTGCAGTTTATAATTCTAAAAACCAAATTAATAAATATTTGGTAACACATCAAAAGAAGTCAACAAATATTTAAGTAAAATAATTTCTCATAAAACTAATTTGGCATCCAAACGAGTTGTTCTATCTTTTAGGACTATAATTTTTAAAGTTACTTTAATATTGAAATTTTTGTTCCTATAAATTTATTTAAAAATTAATGAATTAAATATTATCATGTTATCAATATTGAAATAAATGCCCAAGTGGTAATAGCTTATTATTTTTTTTTAAAAATACATTCTTTTATTTATAAAAAAATAACTTGGTGATAGATCAATAGAATTTTAAGAAATTTATGATGGAGTGTTAAAAGACTATTGAACAACTCAATACGATCATGTGTATATGTAGGATCTAAATTTGCATCCCGATTTATGACGGAGTCAAAATTTGACTTCAAGGCAACAAATTTTAGAATTACCAAAAAAGCAATAATACGCTTCCAACTTTCAAGTATACATTTTCATGATTAAGGTGTCATTAGAAGACTTAGAGAATACCAAATTTATTGCAATTTTGGAATCATTCCATGTTTGATTTTTTTAAATACAAGACATTAAGTTCTAATTAGTTTAAATTAATACCGTATAATTTATTATGGTTTGTAACTCTAAAAACAAAGTTAATATATATTTGGTAACATCAGAAGAAGTCAACAAATATTTAATGACAACCATTTCTCATAAAACTAAATTGGAATCCAATCGAGAAGATATTTGGTATAAAATGATATCATGTCAGTGGTATCAAAATTCAATAGATGAGAGATATGTCTACAAAAAAAATTACCCCATTAACAAATAAAAGATATGTTAGTGGGTTGTTATTTTTGCACCTATTTTTATCGTTTATTGGATTTTAACATAGATAACATGGTATCATTTGGTACAAGATACTTTTTCCATCCAAATCGGTTGTTCTACAATCTTTTAGAAGTAAAATTATTATTGAAATTTTAAAATTAATGAATTAAATATTATCATGTTATCAATATTTAAATGAATACCCAATTGGTGATATCTTATTATTTCTTTAATAAACAGGATAATACATTCTTTTGAAAAAAGCACGGTAATATATCAATAGAATTTTAAGAAATTTATGGAGTGTTATAAGAACTATTTATCAATTCTATACGATCATTTGCATGTGTCCAATTTAGATTTACATCCCGATCGTTCTCGTTATTATTACCAATGACTAAGTCATAATTTGACTTCAAGGGAACAAATTGTACAATTATCAGAAAAGCAATTATACACTTCCAACAACGAAGTATACGTTTCCATGATTAAGGTGTCATTAGGAGACTTAGAAAATACAAAATTTTTTATAATCTGAGTGTTTCCATGTTGGTTTTTCTTTATACAAGACATCAAGTTCTAATTAGTTTAAATTCATATAATTATCACAATTCATAATAACTCTAAATACCAAATTAATATATGTATGGTAACATCGGAAGAAGACAACAAATATTAATGACAATCATTTATTGGCATCCAAAAAGGTATTTCAACAATCTTTTAGAAGTACAATTTTTAAAGTTTCATTATTATTGAAAATTTTAAATCTTATAAATTTATTTTAAAATTAATTAGTTAAATATCATCATCAAGCTGTTAACGTTTAAATAAATACCCAAGTGGTGATACCTTATTATTTCTTTTAAAAACTTGATAATACATTCTTTAAAAAAAAAAAAAAAAGCTTGGTAATATATCAACATAATTAAAGAAATTTATGATGGAATGTTATACGAACTATTTAACAACTCTATATGATTGTGTTTATATGTTCCATCTAGATTTGCATCCCGATCATTCTCGTTATTGTTATCAATGACGGATTCATATTGACTTCAAGGGAAAGAATTGTATAGTTATTGGAAAAGCAATGATATACTTCCAACAACCAAGCATTTTTTGTCATGATTGAAGTATCATTATAAGTAGAGGCGGATCTAGGATTTCAAACTAGGGGTCCGAAGTATAAAAAGAAAAAAAAATCCAAATAAGTATCCATATAGTAATAACAAACTATCAACCAAGATTAATACACAAAATCATTATTTTTTAATACATTAAGATGCAATCATTTACCAACAAAGACAAAAAAAAAAAAAAAAATACAAAATAATATTGTTTCTTAAGAGCATCAATTGTTGCAAAAAAAAAAAAAAAACAAAAAAAAAAAAAAAAATTATTTTCACAAACCAAAACATGTTTTTGCTACTTTAATATATCATTTGAAATGTCTTGTACAGTAGTGTATTTGATATTTGGTGTTCTAAATACTAAATATTTACCATTTAAAACACCTAATGCTAGTACTCTAATCTTCGAGTTGACTAAGATTTTTATTTTTTATTTTAAAATTTTATTTTTATTAAGTTTTTGAGTTAGGTACTTGCTAGTTGGGCTAGGCTAATTAAAAGAGGAGAGTTTAAGTTTTTGGAAGGGTGAGGCACAATTCTAGAAATTAAAAAAATATAATCATAAAAAAAATCTCTTTTTTTCCCCTTTGGACCGCGGGGGGTGGGGGGCCTTTTTTTTTTTTTTTTTTTTCCTTTGGGCCAGGGGGCCTGGGCCCCCTTGGCCCCCTTAAGATGGCCCCCCTTAAGATCCGTCCCTGATTGACTTTAGAGAATACCAAATTTATTGTAATCCAAATGATTCTATGTAGGTTTTTCTTTATACAAGACATTGCATTCTAATTAGTTTAAATTAGATTCTCAAAAAAAAAAAAAAAATAGTTTAAATTAATATAATTTATCACAATCTGTAACTCTATAAACCAAATTAATATATATTTGGTAACATTAGGAGAAGCCAACAAATATTTAATGGTAACCATTTTTCATAAAACTAACTTGGCATCCAAAATAGTTCTTCTACAATCTTTTAGAAGTACAAATTTTAAAGTTAATTTATTATTGAAATTTTAAAATTTTATAAATTTATTTTAAAATTAATTAATTAAATTATATCACATTATTAGCATTTAAATAAATACCCAAGTGGTGATAATTTATTATTTCTTTTAAAAATAGGTGGTAATAGATCAACAGAATTTTAATAAATTTATGATAAGTGTTATAAGAACTATTTAACAACTCTATACGATCATGTGTATAGTATATGTCCAATCTAAATTTGCATCCTGATCATTTCGTTATCATCATCAATGACAAGACAACGATTTGACTTTAGGGTGACAAAATTTATAATTACAAAAAAGCAATGATACACTTCCAAACTTCCAAGAATACGGTGCCATGATTGAAGTGTCATTAGAAGATTTAGAGAATACCAAATTTATTGTAATCCAAATGATTTCATGTTGGTTTTTCTTTATACAAAATATTGAGTTTTAATTATTTTAAACTCATATAATTTATCGCAGTTTGTAACTCTAAAAAGCAAATTAATATATATTTGGTAACATCAAAGAAGTCAACAAATATTTAATGGAAATCATTTCTCATAAAACTAACTTGGCATCCAAGCAGGTTTTTTGACAATCTTTTAGAAGAACAATTTTTAAAGTTACTTTATCATTGAAAATTTAAAATCCTATAAATTTATTTTAAAATTAATGAATTAAATATTACTCGTACCCCGTTATCAACATTTAAATAAATACCCAAGTGGCGATAGCTTATTATTTCTTTAGATAACATGGGGTAATCGATCTATAGAATTTTTTTTAAAAAAAATTTATGATTGAGTGTTTTAAAAACTATTTAACAACTCTTTATAATTATGTGTATATGTCCGATCTAAATTTGCATTACGATTATTCTCCTTATCATCATCACCAATGACGGAATCTGAATTTGACTTCGAGGCGGCAAAATTTATAGTTAACGGAAAAGCAAAGATAAGAAAATTTATGATCAATTGTTATAAAAACTATTGAACATTCTATATAATTATGTGCCCATGTTCGATCTAAATTTACATCCCGATCATTCTCATCATCATTATCACCAATGACGAAATCTGAATTTGACTTCAAGGCGACAAAATTTATAGTTAACGAAAAAGCAATGATACACTTTCAAAGCTCCAAGTTCCAAGTATACGTTGCCATGATTGAGATGTCATTAGAAGTCTTAGAAGGACAGCTCCAATTCCAAATTTCTCAATCGATCAAGCCGCCGCAAAACGAATTCACAATTGCGCAATAAAATTCTCACACGTGCGCAATCCAATTCCAAATCCACTTTGGCCGTGTGGCTTGAGTTGTGGCCTTGTGGGTTTCATTTTTTTTTTTTTTTCTTTTCCTCTGCGACTGTGCCTCTAATTTCAGTGCCTCTCACGTTCTGATATTGACCCACACGGTTATATTATCATATAATATAAGGGCCTCATCCAATTGCTATTATACCCTTTCTCTCTAAGCAATGTTATATTGCAAAAATACCCCTCTAAATGACCAATCTACCCTTCCTTTTTTTGACATAAATTGCCAATTATAATTTATTATAGGTGTGAAAAATTACCTTTATACCCTTCAATTTTTTAAAGTGCATAGTGCATACAGCCCACTAATTATATATTAATATATATGTTAATCTTCATTTAAATAATTAATAGTTCTCATGTTCATGCATGCACTCATCATTTATTCATATCCACCATGTATATTCTATAAATCCACATTAACATATTTTTAATTTACACGTCAATTTACATATCTCTCTCTCTCTCTCTCTCTCTTTCAAATCAACATGACGTAGAAGAATTTATATGAATCTATTTTTTACAAAGAAATTGTGAAAAGTCATGGCCGAATTTGCTACAATAAATTGAGGTGCAATTGCTACCACATCAACAATATAATATATAAATCACCTAATTATATTTTTATTTATAGTATTCACTTTTAAAAAGGAAAGAAAAAATAACTAACGTATAGTTTTTGATCCTTACAATTTGGGTTTTTTTTTTTTTTTTTTTTTCCTACATTTCAAAAAGTTCATTTTAATAATTTATATTTGATTCTGTTGACATATGCAAACTGAATCAAACATAAATAACTCTAAATTTTAAGGATTAAAAGTATATATATCCCTAGACTTTTCTCACCAACGTGAAAAAATATCCAATGAATGTGGAAAGCACTTTCTCAAATTTCTGTTTTAAATCATCCTAATAATTGAAATATCACATCATTTTTTTTTTTTAATTTCAAAGAGTTCATTTTAATAATTTATATTTGATTCTATTGACATATGTAAATTGAATCAAACATAAACAACTCTAAATTTTAAGTACTAAAAGTATATATATATATATATATATATATATATATATATATATATATATATATATATATATATATATATATATATATATATATATATATATATATATCCCGAGACTTTCCTCATGGAATCAAATATAAACAACTCTAAATTTTAAAAACTAAAAGTATATTGTGGGGGCCGGTTAATCAATAATTATTAAAACCGTGTTAATTGGGCCTGTGGCCCATCCGAGGACGTAAAAGCGTCCGAGGAGGCCCATATCAAGTTATGAGGGTAACCAAATGAAAAGAAGAGTAGATATCACGTGAGATGAATTTAGTATTCGTCCGAGGACAGAATCCTTCTCGGTAATATATGTTCGAGGACGACCTGAACATCATATTGTTACAAACACACTTCAGAGTTACATTACCATTAAAGGTGGGACATGGAACCAAGGGTAAGAAAGAAAAGGTAAACAAATATCTTGAGCAACTGTTGCCTCCGCATTAATTGCCTCTCAACCAACTCTCCGGCCGCATTAATGTGGAGGTGATACTTGAACAATGATGAAGTAGCCTTACATTTCTTTGGTTAAAGGATCCAGGAAGTGTTGGATGGGACGGGAGGGGATTCCCCGAATACAACCTACACGTGTGTGGTAAAGATGGCACCAACAGGGTAGTATATAACGGATAAGAATGCATTGAGAGAGGAGATCGGAACTCCTAAACAAGTGACGCTTAAAAGAAAACCAGATGAAATAAGAACTTAGCTTGATTAAATGATAAATTGATCGTAATATTTGTTGTTATCCATCTAGAAACGTTAAGTTTAATATTTTTTCTTTTAAAGTTAATCTAGTTCTTTTATATCCACACTCTACAAATTTATTGTTTGGGCCTTTAGAGTTCGAGCCCAATACAAATTTAGGGTCGCCACAAATTGAGTCTTTACATATATATATATATATATATATATATATATATATATATATATATATCCCAAGACTTTTCTCACTAGCGTGAAAAAATATCCAATGAATGTGGAAAGCACTTTCTCAAATTTCTGTTTTAAATCATTATAATAATTAATCATGTGCAAATGAATGATCATGCATCTCATTTTCATGTACTGCACACAAAAACACATGTAATGCATTTGATTTTAATTTTTTAGTTACGTAATGCATTTTATAGGTTGGGGCTGGCCATGTTTATAGTTGATTGATGTAATGTGTCAATAATCACAAGTTAATTTTTTTAAAAACATTTGAAAATCATTTTAATTGTAGATTAATTTTTCTAGTGGGAATAAGCCACTAAACAAAAAAAAAAAAAAAAAAAAAAAAATTGACAACTATTAAAATGATAAATTGTTATCAGTAGATAAAAAATTGACGTCAATAATAAATTCAAATAATGACCAATAAAAAATTGCTAACTCAACTGTTATAAAAAACAATTGTGAAAATTGTTGTCTGTAGCATTGAATTTTCAGTGGACAAAGTTGTGTTCAACTAAATACAAAATCCCTCCTGTAACATTGCTTTCTCAGAGGACAAATTCAATACAATTCAAAGTTGTACAATTCAATACAAAATCCTCTCCTACGCTGGTGGAAGATTTTCTCAGGAAAAAAAGGGTGGTTTGATAGCTTGGTTATTTAAACCGGGTTAGATATGTTTTCTATTAAAAAAATGGTTGACTTCACTATAAAACATAAAGAGTATCACAATTTAATTTGTAAAAACAAATATTTGTCAAAGTTTATATAACCAAATATTGCACTACGTACTCAACCAATTGTCAACCAGATGTGATAAAAAAAATTTGTCAATTAAATTATTGAAATACCCAATTAAAACAAAAAAAAAAACTATTAAAACATTAATTGTTTTTTTTTTCCCCATAAAAACTTTCTTTAACTGGATTGTTAACCAATGCTCTAAGGGCACTTGTTAACATGATCCTATATATATAGATATATATATATATATATTTTTTTTCTTTTAATTCTAAAACCCATTTATATATGAAAGTTAAAGGCCTTTTTTGGCGACAGATAGCTTCTACACATTGTACGAAATTTACCAAGGAGAAAGAAGAGAGTCAGGATTCAAAACCTACCCCCTCGGAAATAAATTATTCATGTCATGAAAGTGAAATTCTTAACATAAGCAATTTACTAAGATTCACGTCATCACCAACTTAATTTTTGAAGATTGGGTGGATGTTTTTTTTTATACTTATAAACATAAATGGGAATTGGTTTAATTGGTGTTTAATTTGTTCCTTTTTGGTTTGTTTCCCAACAAGTTAGAGAAGCTTATTTGAATGCATATTCTACTTTATGAGAATTATCAAACAATGCAACTTAACAATTTGACTCTTAATTGGTATATGGATATATGGTAGTTGCATTTGAACAATGATAGCAATATATGAACCTCAAAGGCAATCGGGAAATTAGCTAGTAATAATAAAAGGGAAAAGTTTACGAATTGGTCTAGAAAATATGTTCTTTTCTTGATATTTGTGTAAAATGTCATTTAATAGAATACTAAAATGAATCTTAATTTGTGCTCTTGTGAGCTATGATGTGTATAGATGAAGTGTATATTGTGCTCTTGATATATGTGTAAACATCATTTAATGGAATATTAAATACATTTTAATTTGTGTTTTTACAAGCTCTAACATGTATAAGGATGATACATATATATGAATTGAGATCCGGTGTAATTAACTTCATTTCATTTACAAAAAATTTTACATTCTTGATTTTTTAACTTTAAATTTTTACTTCCTTTTGATATATTTTTTTATTTAATGGTTGAGATTGAAAATTGTTATTAAAATTGCATCAAGTGCAAGGTCTCAATCCTATTGTAATAAGACTTGTATATGATGGCATAATTTGAAGCTTATCTTTATCTTATGATTTGAAAGGACGTGTGTAAATATGAGCAATCACGATAATATCATTTTCTATGTGATAGTCTAGCTTCTGTTGTAAAAGGTTTATATTGATAGTACATTTGTAGAGATGTAATGACAATGCTGCAGTATGTATCTCTCATTGATGATGGTTTAGATGCTCTATCGTGGGTCTATGAAATTCTTCCATGAAGTTAGATAGAATTGTTATAAGTTTTAAATGTTTAAAAAAAAATTCATATGGGGTTATGTAGTTCATGTTAATATCGGGCACAAGCTTGGTATTAACATATCAGTCCGATGCTAAATTCATTGACGAGTTTGGATCGATCATAACAAATATTTTGAAATGAAAAATACATCTATCAATCTTAATCTCATAGGTAAAACTTATGTACAAATCTTTAGATGTTGTACTTTGAGTTATTCAATTAAATTAAACATGTGGTTGCATTGACTAATACACTGTATGATTGAATTTAATGGTCATTGAACAAAATATAACACTATTTTTTATGCGTGGTTCAATACAATCATATACTTTAATTCAATTAGTTAATTTTTTTTATTTTATTTTTTTTAATTTTAGAAAGCATTCAATGAGTTAACTTAATTGGTTGATAAAATAGTTGTAAAATTGTATATAGACAAACTCATTGTGGATGTAAGCTCATTTAAATTTGTTCATAATTTGACTTTATATTTTAAAACATTTATTAAAATAACGTTTCTCATACAACCTTGGTAGTATATATTTTTTATTTGAGTACGTTCTAGACGTTGTTGTAAAAAAACTCCTTAACAAAACTTTAAAAAGAATAATTTATGAGCTTTTGGTTGTGGTGGGTGGAGGCTCTAGGAGAAGCCGTGGAAGATGCACGGAGCTTTTGATTTTCAATATATCATGCATGTTAATAATCTTTGTAATTAAACTATTTTTAGAAGCAATCATTAAACACGGCTTGCATTGTCAACTCACTTATTTAGGATTTTTTTATTTTTTATATTTGACTATTTTAAAGTCAAATTGACAAGGGGCATTTCTCGATAAAATAATAATAATAATAATATGTGTGGGCCAATTCAACGTTTTTTTTTTAAAAGTAAATATATTCATTATAAGCATATTAAAATTAGTAATATGAATTACTATATATAGGTGAACTTTTATTACTAAAGTTGCAAGGAGTTTGAAATACTAACCCCAATCCCAACACTTTAATCATATGTCATAATATATAGTATGTATTTTTTTTAGAGAGTTTCAAATCTATGACGTCCGTCATCCGCTCTTGATGATAACTTTTTATTATTAGATCAAGACACCAATCGTTTTTGATATAGGCAGAGATTGAACCACATATCTCTTATTCAATTATTAGAGACTTTATCAATTGAGTCATAGGTTGAAACTCTCTTAAAAAAAAAAATTGGAACTCACATATGTCATAATATTTGGTTTTACTAAAAGCTCGAACTTATACAAAGGCAACGTAAGAAGATACTTTTTACTTCTATATTTACCATCCATTGATTCCATTTTCAATAAATATTTTCCTTAATTTGAATCATAATTTTAATTAATGCATACTACTAAAGCAAGATAATAAAGTTGTGGATCTTAGCATCCGTAGCAGATGTTCCAAAAATTATGCCATTTTACTACATCAAATGTCTACTTTATTATTTTACCACATCATTTTACAACATCCCATTTATCAGATGTTTTCTAATTCAATTCTATACATTAAAATAATATTTACTACACATTAAAATAATATTTACTACTCATCAACACAATAAACAAACAACAAACAATATACCACATCTCTTCTTCCGCATCGTGGCAAATTTGCCACGGTCATGTTCAATGTTGCAAAAAAAACACAATATACCACATCTACTAAATGGGCTAAAATTGGGTTTGGTGTGGGATATGTGCCAAATATTTAGCATTTGGCACATATCCCACATCTAGTGTGGATGCTCTTATAGGTTGCATATGCCTCATTCAAATTAATGTGGGCTTACATCACATTTGTGTTACATTTCAAAAGAACTAGTCTAGTTATAATTAAGGTTTCTTGTAATTGTTGATAAAGCTCATATCAATTTAGTATATGATGAGTTGGTGCTTGAAAAGGATAGTGAGGTGAGAAGCTATCTTTTTTTCAATTTTAGATTTAAAGTAATATTAATTTTAAAAAAAAATAAAGGAATGAATTGAAATCCCATTTTTTGTAAATTTGTGGTTGAGATAATTATTAAAAAAAAAAAAAAAATCACTTTATACCTTTACCTCCATGACGAATTGCTGGTAGCCTTATTGCCTTGCGACACCCAACCGCTTCTTGCACTCTTTTATAGTTTTACACTTAACAACCAAAAAAAAGCCTACATGAAATTTTTTTTATTTCGAAAACCTCTTCAAAACCATAATAAAGTTACAAGTTAAAATCTAATATATATTTTTACTTTCCCCCAAAAGAAACTCTACTATATTTTTGTACCAAACACTAACCACAAAAAAAAAATGCACCAATACAAAATCACAAGTTTTCCATTTTAGAAAACATGGTGTGATGAACAGTGAGTTCAAACATTTGAGAGATAAAGACAGGCGTGTGCCATATTCACACCTCAGCAATTACTATGAAATAATTTTCCTTAAAAATAATTTAAAGAAATCTCATCCAACTCATCATGCGGCATGACTATAGCCATCTATCGTTATGTAGATTATCCTTTGATCTTATTTTATATTCAAATCTAATAAAATTTTCAAATGAGAAATATTTGAATCCCCATGTCAATATAACGAATTTCTTATTTATAAGATCAAAAGATTCATTTTTCTAAACTATTATTATTAGACATTTTATTTTTTTTTTATTGATGTTGTAAATTGTAACTGTCACTTGATTTCCTTTATCTCTTGCATTTGCATTGAAAACTATACTAATGACTAATGAGACTTGTCATCCTTTTCAAAGGGTGTTTCAACATTTTACCTAATTGAAACTCTATAAAATTTATTTGATGATGCATTTATGTGAAGCGGCTAAGAGGATCATCCCTTACATTAACAAAACTAATGCTCTAAAACCCAAATCAAATAAAGACTTTTATTTTGAACTGCTTTTCATACTGGTTGTAGCTTCTCAACTCAAAACTAGTTTACAAACCCCTCTACAAATTTTCACATAAATAAAAATATGCGAATAATCCATCAAAGTAGCCCTAGTTTAAAAACAAATAATCTTTGACACGGGCATAATGTTAACTTTTGAAATGGACCTGTATTTCAAGAAGGGAAAAAAAAAAAAAAAAAAAAAAAAACCCTTTGTAAACAGACTTCGGCTTGTCCTTATAATTTATAGTCTTTCATGCACTCCTCATTATTAAGTAATTAACCGTACAGACATCAGATTTTGTGACGAATGAAACATTCCATATATTAGTATTTCAATAGATTTAATCACGTGATGTACACATTTTTAACGATGTCAATATTAACTTTGAGATGTTATTATTACCACTATTATGTAACCCGTGCTTACGCACATAAATGATGAATTGCAATCGTACTATTGATGTTAGTTTGTGTTATTAAACAAATAGGACATAGTTTGATCAGGACGTTTGGAGGTATTAAAATAGTTTTTCCTTACAATTTTCATTTGTGTCAAGTTTCTCATTACATTGTTATTACGTATATAATTTTGAAAATCACTATTGGATACTACATATACAATATCAATTCACAATTATTGTCTGTAAAATTCTACTAAATATAACACAAAATAAAATAATAAATTGGTCAAATAGTATCTCCTAAATTGAATAGGAATAGGTGCATGGAATTGTTTGGTTCAATTACAATTTGTTACATTCAATATCTTTGCATACAAAATATCTTAATAGAAATAGTATAAAAAATATGCTCATTAGTTTAGAGAAAAAATAACATCAATAATCTAAACAATTTAATTTGTATGGAAAACTAACGAAAGCAAAATCTAATTTTGATTCTAATTGAATTTTCTTTAAAATTTGGTTTAAAAAAGCAATATTTATATAATTTATATATATATATATATATATATATATATATATATATATATATATATATTACCTAGCAAGTAATGAATCATACATAGTCATGGTATATTACATAAATAACTTATAAACATGAATTGTTTTTAGTTATTACAAAAAAATTCTCATAAAAATAAAACCATTCAAAAATTATTTTTTTTAATGATTTATTTATATTGGATTCCTCGTTTTTTTTTTACACTAAATAAATTCATTTGGCACAAAAATTAAAAAAAAAAACTTAGATTAAATGGGACTTGTGACTTAAAAATTAAACTCTAATTGAAATCCAATTTTTACACAGAATAAACCCACTTGGAACAAAAATTTAAAAATTTAGATTAGATAGGACATGGGGCGCAAAATTAAAGTTTAATTGAATTCCAATTTGAAATCTAATTGGATTTTCTCATAGCTTTACCTATATACATGGTTGTTAAAATCCTGATCTGGACCTTATGATCCTACGATTTTATAATCTCACCTTCCCATAACGATCCAGATTTTTCAAAGATCTTTGTGATCATTTAGGATCGGTAGGATCATATGATTTCGACGATCCCAAACGATTCTGGTTTCATATAATCTTTTTTAACTTAATAGAAGGTTCAATTGGACCTAAATGAAAAATAAAATCCCAATAGACCAAATTTGCTATTCTAATGTAGAAAGAATGTTAGTTGGACCAAAATGAAAAATAACATTTCAATAAAATGTCACGTTTTGAAATTTTTGGAATCTTTAAATGATGCTTACAAATGTATGTGATGATGTATGGTAATTACATTAAATAGATGCAAATTTATAAATGAATGTATAATTTATGTAATTATTTAACAAATCAATGTGTTTTTTTTTTTCTCAAATAATGTAGATCTTACAATCCACGATTTGATCATACGATTCACAATTCCACCTACGTCCTATGATCCTATGTAGGATCTCAATTTTGATAACCTTGCTTATATATATGTGTGTGTGTGCAGCAACCATAATTAAAAATATTAGGTTTTGACAAAATATATTAATAGAATATTTGATTTGTCACAAACCTAAGTCCAATAAATTAGTTATTTGAGTAATTACAAGGCATTCCTAATAAAGTATAAATGATGACCTAATAAAAACAAAACAACCTAATAAAAAATTGGTATAAAAATTAGAAAGTCATATGAAGAGGCTAATTTGATATATCATGCATCTTGCATTCATTGGTATAGAGTACTTTGTTAGTTATCTTTTTTTTTTTTTTTTTGGATGGGATATCTACTTTGGGGAGTGGCAAATGTCGCTACTATCTCTAAAATTCAACTAATAAATTATTGGTACTCACATTAAAAAAAAAAAGAAAAAAAAAAAAAAGAAAACTTGAGTTACAAGTTAAAACACAAAATATTCAAGGGTTAACTGTAGGAACTTCCCACAAATCCTATTATACCCTTTGTTTTTTTTTTTTTTTTTGGGGTATTATGATTTATACCATTTTGAGAAAGAGGCAATTTACGCGTAACTTCAAATTCGTAGAAACAGAGTGGAAGTATGAAATTCAAAGAAAAAAGAAAAAAAGAAAAAAAACATACACACACTGTGTGTTACACACATGCGCACACACATACAGCATGAGCCAAAGATCTCCCAAGGTACTGTTAAGGTTGCCGTTAGGCAAATACTAATAGAAAAAAAAATTAATAGATACGTATTTTTAAAAATATTTTAGAGTAAATTATAATTTATCCATCTATAATTTAATTGAAATTTAAGTTGCCTACATGTAGTTTGAAATTTAACACTTTACCTACCTAGTGTTAACCCAGTTAGAGTTTTGTAACCCATCTATGTTAAAAACATTGCTCTACTTTTTATATCTCTCCTCCAAAAACACAAAAAACATAAAAATACAAGATAAAAAAGAATCCCGTAAAACACTTACATTATGAGATTTCAAATTACGGATAAGCAAATCAAATTTCGGTCAAACATCGGTGGATAAAGTGTCAAATTTTAAATTACAAGTAAGTAACTTAAATTTCAATCAAAGCACGAGTGGGTAAGTTGTAATTTTTCAATTTTTTAATAAGAAAAAATAATTAAAAAAAAAACAAAGTTTAGCTATAATTTTTTTTTTTTGGGATAGGATTTAGCTATAAACTTGATTGTAGCTATTAGCTACAATTTTCACTAAAAAATTTAACATAACTACATATTTTAAAAATATAAATGTTGAATTGCATTTTTTTTTATATTCTTAACACGCATGTCAAATTTCATGCCATTTAAATGCTATTTACAATTTGATTAATAAAATTATATTATATTCATAATTTTAGATTAAAAGACTTGAAATTTAAACATTTGATTTATGACATAAATATTGATATTTAATTTTATGAAAATTTTGCAAAACATGGAGATAAAATAAATAAATAAAGTTATCCAACTATAGATTTTTCAAAATTCACATTCATTAGAATTATTTTGAATAAAGTTATAAACATTAGCATCAACATATATAAAAAGTCATCAAAATATTTGTATGACGGTTGATATGGGTAATGTTTTAAGATTTTCAAGATTGTTTAAAGATTCCTATATTTGATTGCAAATCACACTAGTGAGTTAGATGTCAAGAGAATTTGAATTCCCTTTTTAATCCCCTTTTAGTAAGAATGTGGATTTCATTTAAAACAAGTGGGTATTCAGATTCCTAAGCAAAACAGAGAAATAATATACTTTATTATTTATATCTAACAATTATCTTTTTTTGAAATTTTTTTAACTAATTAATTAACTTTTAAGATTTCCGTTAACTCTAATGACGCAAAAAATTATTTAAAAAAAAAAAAAGAAAAAAAGAAAAAAACACACCATCAACGCGACAACACCTATATAAATAAGACCGCGCTATTTCTGACTCTCTCGCAAACAAAGCTCTCTCTCTCTCTCTCTCTCTCTCTCTCTCTGTGTGAAAAAATACTCAAACTCACGCAAATTACACATCTACTCTGTCCATTCATTAATTTCATTCTTTCATTCATGGACTCACCTTCTCGCTCCTCCGTAATCATCGTCGGCGCCGGCGTTTCCGGTACATCCAGCCTCCGAAACTCATCTCCGATTCCTCATACTTTTTCCGGTTTCGTTTTCTCACGTTTTTGTGTTTCGTGTGTGTGTGTGTGTGTGTTTTTTTCAGGAATATCGGCGGCGAAGGTGTTGGCGGAGAACGGAATAGAGGAATTTATGATTCTAGAAGCTTCGGACCGAATCGGCGGTAGGATCCGGAAAGAAAGTTTCGGCGGCGTGTCGGTGGAGCTCGGGGCCGGGTGGATCGCTGGAGTTGGCGGCGAAAAGTCCAATCCCGCTTGGGAGCTCGCTAACAATTCCGGCCTCCGCACTTGCTTCTCTGACTACAGCAATGCTCGCTACAACATCTACGATACCAGGTATCCGAATCCGTATCCGTATCCGTGTCCGCGGGTCACATGTGCGCGCTTTTCAGTATTTTTCAAAATTTCGTTCTCTTTTCTCTTTTCCGGTGAGATCGTTAATAGGCCTTTTGCTATCTTGCGCCGCCGGTGACGTGGCGCCCTGTCGGCATTTTTGAAAATTTCGATTTTTATTTTTATTTTTTTGGTATCGTATCGTATTCGTATCCGAATACATCTGACGCGGCGCTCTCTCAGCATTTTTTTTTTTTTTTTTGAAAAAAAAATTGGTGTGTCCGTATCGGTAGCCGTATCTGAATGCTATTTTGCGCCGGGTGACATGGTGGCATTTTCGAAATTCATTCTTTCTTTCTTTGACTTTTTGACCGTTTGACCGGCACAGTTTACATTTTACCGTTACTGATTGAATCTTAGTTTTGCTAAATCCGGTGGAGCTAAAATGCGCCGGGTATGGTGAGAATCGGACTGATTTACTGAACGAGTTGTGTTGTTTTGTGTTGTTTGTTACAGCGGGAAAATTATACCGAGAAAACTAGCGAACGAGTTGTACAAGAAGGCGGTGGACTCGGCGAAGGAGAAGATGGACTCGGCGATTCGGTCACTCAGGAGCCAAGAATCGAACAACCGTGGATGTGGTGGTGGTGACGTCAGCAGAGTAACTGAACCGCCTTTGGAAGACCCTCTTTGGTAGTTTTTTTGGAAAAATCAACTTTTTATTATATTTAATTTTAAGTGAATCCTAATATATATCTTTCTTATACTTATCCAAGAAAGATTTTATTTTTATTTTTTATATTTATTTATGGTTTTTGAAATTTTGAATTATTATTATTTTTTCTAAATTTCTGGTTATTGTTTTTATTCTTAGTACGCCGAGGACGCCATTTGAGCACGCTATTGACTTCTTGCTACACGATTTTGAGATGGCAGGTGAGATTTTATTAGAGCTCGTGCTACGTTGTTGTTGTTGTTGTTGTTTTTTTTTTATTTTTTTTTTAAAATAATTTTTTTTTAATTTTAAAAAATTATTATTATTGATGAAAATAATAAAAAGCAAAGAAAGCGAAATTTTGGATATTTTAAATGATTCCTTGTTCAATGATGAAACCATAAACTTAGACCCAACAAAGTCAAATAGTTTTATAATGCTTTGACTATATTTTTATTTATTTTTATGTAATTCTTTCTGGGTTTTTTTTTTTTTTTTTTTTTTCCAAAAAAATTCTTCAAAACTTTTTTCTTCGTGTAATTGAATAAAGCATGAATGGCATTGTACATGAATAGGGGTGGTGTCATATTTTATGGTTTAAAGTTTTGAAAAATAATGACAGACTTGGTTTCAAGTAAACTAAGTCAATGAGCTAAATAGTATATCTAAGACACTGTTGATGTGGATAAAGTTCTTTTATTTATTTTTTAATGTTTTATTTTGGAGTGTAAAAAAATTGTATCAAAAATTGAGAATGTTGTGTTTTGGTTTTGGGTACACAGAGGTAGAGCCAATATCAACTTTTGTAGATTTTGGGGAACGAGAATTTTTAGTTGCAGATGAAAGAGGGTTCGAGCATTTGTTATACAAAATGGCTGAAGAGTTTCTTTTTACCTCTGAGGGCAAAATCTTGGATAGTCGACTCCAACTAAACAAGGTAGAATAAATATTTTTCTTTTACTATATTTATTTTCTTTTATTTGTTGAGATAGAATTTTACACTTACCTAATTTAAGTATCTAGAGATTTGAACCCGATTTTTCCACTCCAACTTCTCTTTTTGAATGCATGTGCTACTTTTCAATTTGTAGTAGTGATGTATTGACCTTGTTTTTAGAATTTGCAGATAATGACGTTTTTGTGAAAGTTTTATTATTTATAATAATAATTATTATAAATGAAAGATCTTAATCTCACTGCCATTTACTCATTCTCATTAAAATACTACTAATCAAAGTAGGTTGAGAGGAGTTTTCTTTGATGTTTGCTGGTCTCTGACCTTCATGATGATAGGCAGATAAGTTTGAGAAACGAAGATGTGAAACTAACTAATTTTTCAACCTTACCAAATGTCACACCATTGATGATTCACTATAGAAAAAACTGAGGAATATAGACACATTAGGAAGCATTAATGACATTAAAAGAGATTATCTTTCAAACATTTGGTTTTGAAATTGGGGTTCTTTAAAAGCTACTTTTATGTAATTAATATGTTGCTTTTCTTGTGTGAGTTGAACTTTGTTACTTTCTTGTGAGAGTTGAAAGCGTAGATGAGCAAAACACTGAACTAGATATTTTTTTATCAATCAAATAACTACTCATATGATCTATAATGGGCTATGTTGGATTTCTTTAATTCTCATTGTAGATATTTTCTTTGACCAGCTCTTCCCATTTCCAAAGCTAAAAAACGAAAACACTTTATGAGTTTTGATGACCCCAGCTTGCATCTATAATTTGACCTATCAACAATATATTTGATTTCAATCATATAGCTATGAATTGGCAAATGATGCTTGCAACCATTAAAGCCCATTTCTTTTTTACCTCTCATAAATTTAGTAGGACCCAAAAATTTTCAATTTCCCATCACCCTGCACAGTGTGAATTATGACCAAAGAACAATACCCCATGAGGTGAGATGTCATATCAGCTTCAAATAAGAACATGAAAATAAGGGGTCTTGTCATTTTCTTCATTTATTGGTGCTGTTGTCTTTGCTACCTCGAATGCTCAAAAGAATCAGAACCCAGTGGACCTATCTCCGCACTAATGCTTGCTATATTTCATTCACACTTTTTTTTTTTACTGTTTAGAAAGCTCCCTTTAAATCGGTAAATGGGTCTGTGTAGTGTGTTATGTGTACCTCAACTCTACACAGATTCTTCTTCATTAAAATCTTTCCCATTTTCATATTTTTGAATTCCAAAATTGCACACATTTTCTTGGTTTGACTTCTCAGAGTCTTTTATTTGTTGCCTTGGACTTTGTTTTTACATTTATTTTTTATTAGTTAATGATAATACTATTTTAAGATCAACACAATATATGTATTTTTTTTATGAATACATTTAATGGTTGTGTTACTATGCACGGATTTGGAGCAGGTAGTTCGGGAGTTACAGCACTCGAGAAACGGCGTGACGGTAACAACGGAGGATGGTTGCGTCTACGAAGCCAATTACTTGATTCTTTCTGTCAGCATCGGTGTTCTACAAAGCGACCTCATTTCCTTCAGACCCTCCTTGCCCGTACGTTTCCTCTTCCTTCTATTTTTTTTTTTAATTTTCAAGTTTTTCATGGTCAAGTTCTAAGTTCTCACTGTGCTAGTCATAAGTCACATAACTGATAACTCATAAGTAACCACACAGTTGCATGATGTAGCAATCTCTAATACACATGATGTTTGCAATTCTTTTGAGTGATGCTACTGATAGAATAAATTTAAAATGCACAGTTACTTTATTTGAGATATCATATGATCGTTATATTTATGTTTATCTGTCATATTATATTATGCATTTTCAAAAATTGCTTGTGTTATTGTATTGTAATATATCCATGTTTATCTGCCATATCATATTATAAATTTTCAAAAATTATTTGTGTTACTATATTGTAATGTACTGTACCATATTCGTATCCAAGTATATGTCCATGCATTCTAGCTATGAATTTGCAAAAAATTAACAAAATTATGTCATCAATCACAAAAGTAATTTAAACATTAATTTATCATGTTGTTTAAGTGGTAATAATTGTGATTTTAACACTTTAATTTGTACTAATTTTTTTGTAGTAAAATTTATAGCAGCTCTAACCTTTCCCTCTTTTTTTTTTTTTTTTTTTTTTTCACAAATTTATTATTTCTAACACCGCTTTATCATTAAAACTTGCTGCCTTAGCATTTATTGAAAAAAATTTGTGTATGTAAACATTGTCTTGGGACAACTGATGCCTATATTGACCCTTATTAATTCACATAATCATCTGAAAATTTTAGATAATTGAGAATGTAATGTAATGTTATAAGTCTTTTATACTAATAAGTTACTTATATATATATAAGAAAGAAGTAAAAGGTGGTATTGTATAATGGGTGTTTATAACACTACGCTGACATGTGACATAAGATATTTTATATATAAGTAGGGTCAAATCATATACATTATACACTATCGGTCTATGTTCACTGTTTTGTGCCAATTAATCACAGTTGTTAGGCTCGAGACAGATTAGTTTTTTCCCCAAAGCCCCACGAATGATTGACCTTAACCCTTATAAAAAATAATGATTCATGACTTCCTGAATGTGCGTACATTATTTCAATATTTTGGTCCAACATAGGTGAATCTATAGAGATAAGGCCCTTGTAGAGAATGAAGCTTCTACTCAGTTTACTGGCTGTGTAGGCTCTGACCCACAAATTTAAATAGCATTAACTTGAAGGTGTCAGAATTCATGGATAGTATTAAATAAAAGCTCACTCTGTGATGACGCAAGACAGATTCTCGAAGTGTCCTTGTAATGCAAATATGGGTTACATGATCCACAGTATTTGCAATCCACAGTTTGCCTATTGGATCCTCTCTGTTGTTAAGACTCATTTGTTAGTTGACTACTGGTACGGTGTACGGTGGTGGGTATTGGCATTTGTATGTTGTGAGTGACAACTGGTTTTTATATAGTATATACTTGTTGAAAAAGAATGAGACCATGACTACAGCTATTGGTGCTCCACAAATAGTTCATTTCACTTAGCCTTTTGAATTCTGGTTCTTGATTGGTTAGCATAATATGGTGTAAGATACAATTGGTATTTATATATTGTGGCAGTCAGTTTTATACTATTTCATATTATAGTTTGGTAAAGAATGAGACACTAGTTGGGTTTATCGTGTATTCTTGCTGGAAAAAAATGAAACAAGGCTACAAGTAAGCGATTGGTGCTTCACTCTAAAATGAAACAAGGCTGAGAAATAAACATGTTAGACTTTCAATGCTAAAAGAGCTAACAAAAATTCAATATCGTGTAAGTTCTTCCATATGCTGTGAAAATTTTACTGCCAGAGTTAGGGTGCTTACAAATTCATTGCTTTGGGTGTTTAAGTGGCTAACTGATGCACATGATCTGCTATTTACATATATGTGCTTAAACAAATCCATTGGGACTCTATTTTTATTTATTTATTTATTACTATATTATTATTATTATTATTATTATTATATAATATATAAGTCAAATTTGTTGGGACTCTCTCAGTATATAAATTTTGGTGGTAGTAGGTCATGTATGTTTGTGGTCCCTTGGCCTAAGTTTTGTTGCTGGGAAGTTCCAATTAATATTATAATTGTTGGATTAAATATTAACATAATGAATAAAATAATGAAACAGAGGTGGAAAACGGAGGCCATACAGACATGTGAAGTGATGGTGTACACAAAGATCTTCTTAAAATTTCCACATAAGTTCTGGCCATGTGGACCCGGAAAAGAGTTCTTCATGTATGCTCACGAGAGGAGGGGATACTACACGTTCTGGCAGGTTTGTTTATATATATATTGTTCTTTTCTTTCTTTTTTTTTTAATCATTTTTATTGTTTCCAGCTAACATTGAAATGTCTTTTGCCCAATGCCGGCCTTTTCTGTATCGGTTAAATGGATTTTGAGTCATTTTGTACTGCTAGTGTTCTTCTTTGTATGTGAGCTAAGCTTGTTCTGGGAGTTTATGCAAATTCACAATGGTGGTCAATTGTGTATTGTAGCTGTAGTTAAGGGCAGAGAGGAGGGGAGTGGTTTGCTGTGACTTTAGTGCAATTCACAAAAGAAAAAGAATTAAGGAAGAACCTTAAGATGATATCTTTAATTACTACCCTTGATTTTGAGTGTAATTGACAAAAGAAAGAAGAATTAAAGAAGAACCTCAACATGATATCTTCAATTACTACTTTTGATTGTCACCGACACACATATCATTTGTTAGTATAGGATCATAGTTGACTGCTGCTTTAGGTCAGATGTGAAGACAAATGCATCATATCTTTGATATGCACCTAAACTATTTCAACATCAACAAAATTAATAATTGGATTCATATCTTACAATTGGGATTTAGGTGTATCTTATTAAATTTGTCATTATGAAATATAGGATATGGAAGTCATGTAGATGTGGGGTACGTGCATCTTGATCTAGCATTTTTAACTTCCAGCACCTGCTGTTTTCTTTAATTTTAATATATTAAATTGCATCATTACCAAATCATTAACCTATTGCCACATGATTAGCATTGATAACAATCAGGCTTTGTTTTTGCATCACAGGATTCACATAATTCTTGTGATCTGTTAGGATTACTATCACTATAAGCCTATGGAAAACTCATTCTTAGATGGATGGAATCATCTCATTCAAGTGTG
Organism: Quercus dentata; assembly: GCA_028216015.1. NCBI lineage: Eukaryota > Viridiplantae > Streptophyta > Magnoliopsida > Fagales > Fagaceae > Quercus > Quercus dentata. The sequence continues at coordinate 7,108,354 of CP116447.1, forward strand.
CCATATGATTGCAGCTAGCTATCATTGTAGCTTTCTTGAGTATATTATTTCAAAATGCAAAATCTGTAACAATAATCAAAGAAGACAGCTTGTTATTTTTTGACATGGAATATAGGTTTAGGTTGAGTTAGTCCCCCTAGTTTGCGTCATTTTTAAAGATAATTTTGACTTCTTTCTTAATTAGAATGTTAACCATTCAAAATATTGTGCGCGATTTTCATAGTCTTGTTGCAAGTGCCCCCATTTATGATTTGAAAAGAAATATTAATTATTTTTGAATGATATTTTCATCTATGATGTTTCTGTCACTCTCTTAGAGCTGGCAATATTAGCTGCCTGATGGGAACCAATTGGAAATCTTAATTTGACTCTTTCTTTCCATCGTTTTGAGAGAACTTTGAATTTTTTTTAGGTGTAATTAAATTTTCTAGATTCATGCATTTTTAAACAAAATTCTCTGTTTAATTAGGAAAAGATTGAATTAATTAAAGGACTATACGTGGCCTCTTGTGCAGGCACTTCAGGATCTCATGTCCTTCAATTTCAATTTTTTTATGCAGTATAAGTAGATTCTAATTATGTTTATTATAAGAAATAATGTGTGTTAAAGTTTTTTAAACATAATATCATATAATATTTTTATGGTATTAGATCAGCTATTCATTCTTAATTAATCATTGAATTATCCAATTTTGTTGCTGATCTGTTGCTATGTCATCAGCACATGGAGAATGCATTCCCTGGTTCAAATATCCTGGTTGTAACATTGACGAATGGGGAATCAAAACGTGTAGAAGCCCAGTCAGATGAAGAAACATTGAAAGAAGCTATGGGGGTTCTTAGAAACATGTTTGGACCCAACATACCTAATGCCACTGATATTCTAGTGCCCCGTTGGTATTATAACAGGTTCCAATGTGGCAGCTACAGCAACTATCCAATCATCTCTAATAATCAACTTGTTCACAATATTAAGGTACAGTTTCTTACTTACATTCCATAAATTTTTTAATAGGTGATAAATTTTCAATTTGCCTATGTTGGGTACTAAATATGAGTTGAATTTATAAATTATAAATGACCACCTGCTAGAAACCTTAGCTTCTTCAACGTATATATATATATATCTATATTCTTTCCATGATAAGAAACTATGGATAAGAAACCTTAGCACATAGGAAGGACACGCTATTGTAAGGGGGCTCTAGAATTTGCTTCTGCTGCCCAAATAGTGGACATCTGTAATGTATTTTATTTGCAACTTGAAGAATAGAAAGCAAAACAGAGTGGGTGGAATTATGCAATTCTTGTTTAAAGTCTGAAAATCATGTTAAAAAGTTTGAACTTAATTAAAAAATTTTCATTATGATTTTGTAATGAAATTGTTTTATGCTTTTTGTTAAGGCCCCAGTGGGACGCATCTTCTTTACCGGTGAACACACAAGTGAACAATTTAGTGGTTATGTCCACGGTGGATACTTAGCAGGTAAGTAGATTATTGTATCTTGTATTTTTGAATTGTAGGTTCCAATTATCAGGATGACTTCTAACATCTTATTCGGGCTATGTTATTCTCTTGGTCAACTAACCAGGTATCGACACTAGTAAAGCTTTGTTAGAAGAAATAAGGAAAGAAAGAAAAACTGAGAATCAAAATCATTTGTTAGAGCCCTTGTTAGCGTTGACTGGGTCGTTAACTTTGACACAAGCAGATGCAGTCTCAAGTCTGCACAAATGCGATATTCCCACTCAATTATATCTTAGTGGGAAACTCAGTATTCCAGAAGCTATATTGTGACTATATGGACCTATACAAAAATGGCACTTTGTCGATGATGATGATGACGATAAAAATATGACCAATGAGACTGCTGGCCTAATGGATTTGGTTTTGCATTCGGTTCAAGCCCTTGAGTCCATCCATATGCTAGAATGAATTGAGATACAAAAAGCAGGTTACGGAAGAAATGCAAAAGGTTGCTTGGACTATATGTGTAGCTGCTACATTCATGATCATAATGGAGCCGAGTTTTGGATTCTTGAAGGGATTTTGGTTTGGGCATACGTATAAAAGATTGTTTATTGGAAGGACTGAGATTAAGAATAGGAAAGGCCTTACAATTCTAATTTTACATGTACCAAGTCTCACTTGACCAACTCTTATTTCTAATTCTATTTGAATAATTGATTATGCAAAGATTTCCAATTCGTCCCATCAAACTCAATGGCCATCTAATTGATAGGCTAGTAAATGAGGCCACAAGTGTATTAATACTTTTATCATTGTAGACTCAGTTTCAAATAAAGGTAATTTAAAATTCAATGCAATATATATCTGTCCTTAGCATAAATTTATCATTGTTGTTTTTAGCTATGGTGGTGGTGAGTTCTTTTTTTCTTTATAATTTTGGCTTCGGTGTGAAAGACTATGTATGAATTTGCATAACGTTTTCTTCCAAACCAGAGAAATATTCTTCGGTGTCTACTTAACAAACTCTTCACGTTTATATTTAGTTTTTTGATTTTTTTTTTTGGGTTATATCTGCTTGAAGTCATATGAGTTACTCAAAATAGATTGTTTAAATATTTTAATTAATCATGTGATTTAATGCATAGGGGTGGTCATATGACATACTATTCCTCCAACTCAATTTGAAGGTAAACTTTTTCCATAAAATTGACAAGTTGCACTATAGTTACGTTAAAAATTGAATACTACATTTTCAACAGACCAATAAATAGAGGCCTAAGTAACATACTTCAGGTAAGCCCATTATTTCTACCAAGAAATATGTAAACCCATTATATAAAGGGGAATGGACTTATTGTCTTTCATAAGAACTAAGTTGGAATACACGTAACTAAGAATGATTATTAAGGATTCTAAAGGATGTGAAAGGTGAAATGAAAATACTATCAAATTAAACTAAGGTGTTTTTTTTTTTTTTTTTTTGGTGACATTTGTACAAGAGATTAAGGTATGAGGCTCATCTTCACTGAGTTTGGAGTTTTGGCTGAATGCTACGTGGCGAGGGGGGAAGAAGCTTGACAAATTTTCCATATAGTAATGTGGAAATGTAATGAAATTTGGGCTGTGATCATGCAATACCAAGCTTGAAAAATTCCATACCTAACTTGTCTGGTGCTTGATTTCCTAAAAGGGAAAACAGACCCAATGTTAGGGCTGGCTTTAAGTAGGGCAAAGCTATGTTGTCTTAGTTTCTAAGTTAAATCTTTTAGTTTTTGATAATTAATTATTTCACAATAAAAAAACTTTTTCAATTGAGTTAATTGCCTTTTATTAATATTGAGAATATGACAATAAGTATTTTTAAAAAGAAAATGTAAAAAAAATGGGGAGTACATCCATTTTTTATGGCCATAAGGAGGATCTCTTGTAGGGCTTTATCCTTTACTATTGGCCTCCATATGTATACAAATTTTTTTCTTGGTTATCTTGATTTTTATAGGTCTATAAAATATCCAAACCAATAATCATGAGAATGAAGGCCCAAAAGTAATTTAATGGGCCTTAATGTTGACACTATAAATCCAAATATTTAATTGTAACAAGAGAATATTAAAAACTTATATTTTAGAGAGGTTAGGATGTCATATGGTTTAATATTCATATCAAAATCCTTGTTTTTAAAAAAGTATAGACCACTAAGAGTCTTATTCCTTAATTGACATCTCATGGTGTTTCTAATAGAGACGTCTAAGATTCAAAATCCTTCATCAACTATTAATTTATCTAAAAGAAAAACGAATAAATCAATATGTGTCTTTAGGTGTAAGAGTTTTAAAAAGGGGGTTTAAAGAAAGGGAGATAATTATATTGCATATAAACCTCCAATAACAAACCCCCCAACAAACACCAAAAAAACAAAAGCATCCAAATGAGTTATGTACCAAATATAATATTAGTAATTATGTCATAATTTTTGTTGTTTTCAGTAAAGAGTAATGTATCAGTGCCAAGAAATTATATCTAGATTTTACTTGAATCAATTGAACTATTTTAAGTATTTATTTAGATGCCATTAATTTAATAGTAAAAATTATTAAATGGAGTATGACTTTAGAGTACAACAAAATTCCATTTACAATATCGCTTCCCAGGTAGATACTTGCATAAGTTCATGGAAAGAAATAAGAAGCCTTGAACTATCCATTTCCTCTATTTGTTTTTTGTTCTTAAGATGGTCCTATTAATTTGACGTAAAAAAAGAAAAAAAAAGAGTGTCTGATTAAAGATGAGGTTTTGGTGACTAAAATAGAAAAACAAGAAGAAAAATGTTGATATAAAAGGTTGAAAGACATAGGATTGGATTGTCATTGGTATTTCTAGTTGTTACTTACTTCATGAATGATTTGGAACACGACAGCAAGTTTCAACAAGGAAAAAAATTAGTTGATTTGATTAGTATAAGTTCAAATTGAGCTGATTGAGTCAAGATTCAATTGATGAATTTAAAATTGTAAAGATTTTATTCTCCTCATGAATAATAAAACAATCACAATAAAAAGAATATGAATAATATAAATTAAAGAAGAAATAATTAACTTACGAATGCTTATGGTCTAGCTTACAATTGAACATGCTCCAAAATGGAAAACAAATTCCGAGAGAGAGAAAAAAAATCAGGATTGCAAGTTTAGCTCCTGAAATATTACAAAAATTTGGGATAGGAATTTCCATTAAGCTATTCAAATATGTGTCTGAGCATCCGATTGCACCATTAGGTGATAGCTATTAACTTCATATCTGCTTGACATGTTACCTAAATGTTTGCAAAATGTCGGGACCTGAAATGCAACCATGAGACAAGTTGTATGTTACATAGAATCAATCATCTAAAAAGTACTTGATGGAGTTGTTTCTAATTGATATCTACCTTACTATTTATTTGCAACTCTGTAGCAGAAAAACGAAGGCCTTCTCAGATTGTCAAGGTGGCAAATTCACAATCAAAGTCTCAAGCCCTCATTTTCAAAGGAGAAGGGGGGTGGGGGAAGATTAACTCTGGCATCATCCTTTAGTAACTAAAACAATTTTTTTAAACCATCATTATATTCATTTACAGAAAGGTTGATACACGTTCATAGTATCAATCACTGTGAAACTGTAGCCCACTTCCAAGTTTCTACAGATAATCATTATACCAATGAAACTCAGTCCAATCCCAAGGTCTCCATACAATGCCAAAGGTTGAAAGACTATGCAAACCCGTTCATGTGCTACTTGGCAGCAAAAAAGTGAATCAACTGATGGTCCACTAAGTCACCAAGAAGACTAGAAATTGAACTGAATTTGAAACTCATAGACTATGAATACATTCTCTCCGAAAAAAGAAAAATGGCTAGAGTAAGACTGCCTACCATGACCTCTAGTGGGAGCTTTGTACACAAGGTACAACCTTTTTTTAAAAAAGTGAATAAATTCTGATTAAAATTTATCTTCTATCAAATGATTTGAGTTTTATGTCTAAAATCATTTTTCCATTGCAGTCGTGAAGGACTAAAATGAAGTCATTAAAGGACACACGCATATATATATATATATATATATATATATATACATATATGGAAAACTTTGTTAATGCTACAGTGCGAAGAATAGTGCTATTCCAAGTAAACGATCTACAGAAAAAAGGAGCACCTTTAACTTGTCGCCTAATGAAAGCCTCCCCAATCTCAACAATTAAAGGATCCGAAGGATCCAAAAGGTAAGTACAGCTCCAACGACACTTAGTATCAACAGAGTTCCTAATGACAAAAGATGGAAAACCTCAACATATTGAATAGTATGACATTTTCACACAACAGACTCCAAATCAGATGGAAGATATTCAGGAACCCTGAATATGATTTGTCTAATTCATGTTGTCTAATATAAAATACTTCAGACAATTGGAATTCATAGACCACAAGTCATACAACGCATATCAAAGAAAAAGAAATATGAATTACCAGTTTCCAAGTTTAGTTATGTTTGCTGAAGGAGATATCTTCTTCAAGGCTGCTGGATTGCTCCCAGAAAATGATGGCAGCACTGAAACAAAGAGACATTACATTTGATTAGCCACGTCATCACATTGAGAATGAATAATTTGTCACTTCAAAAAAACCTTTTTATCTAAATGAGAATCAAGAACTAAAAAACATCTCCCAAAAAATTTTAGTCAGGCAAAGTTGCTGTGGAATTCAGTTATGGTAACAATACCAGGCGTCATTCCTAGCTCTAGCATCCGAGATAATATCCGTTTCTGTAGAGCTAATTGCTGATCTAACCAATTTTGAGTTAAGGGTCCATCCCACCTGTGACAGAATAAATATTAGATTTTATAAACTTAAGGAAGATGATAAAGACAACAAGCAGCATAACATCCAGGCTGTCCAGCAAAAGATGTTAAAATACATTTCGTGAATCTCATGTACATGCATAATCTCAAAACATGTGACTTCATAAGTTATATGCATAAAAATTTACACCTCTAAAACCAATCAGGAAAAAATAGGAGCAATAATGATTTCTCTTATTTGGTTGAGAGCTGAGAGTATAACAATTAATCATCCTTCTTTAAGGGACTTCAAATAAACACTGCATGTTTCCTATACAGAATCTGATGCTTTGTACCTTTGTTCGACAAGAATTGCAACCATCACTCAACTAGGCAACCACACCTAGCTACATGGTATTAGGCTCCACTCATCACACAGTGGGGATACCCTTACCCAAGTCACGTGTAGTGCCATCTCAATATGGCAAACTTATGAATGGGTCACGTGATATATGATTTACTGTCAGTCACCAGCTGGCAGTCTTATTGTCAAACTTCAAATGACAAAATCATCATTGATACTCATATCCGGCATCCAACTGAGTAGAATTCAAATTTTCAAATTTGCAATACTATCCCAAGATTCATGACAGATCTATATACTTCTCATCCACAGAATATATCATCCATAAGTGAAAATAACATTGTGTAAAATTTGAAACAGGTACAATTAATTTCCACTTGGCCCAAATGTATCACTTGATAATAAATTGGACTGCTGAACTAATCATAAACTCATGTCACAGCTACACAGCCACCCGTATAAGAGGACCATGAGCACGGGTGGAAGACCAATCAGAAGAATTGTATGCAAGGTTTTAAGTGAGATATGGTTATGATATAAGTAGAACCCCAACGACAATTCTCCACATTTTTTTTTAAACCATTTATCAACATCTTTCAGAGGTTTTTCACAGATGATTAAAAATGCACACCCATGTATGTGTTAAAACTAACGATTAATTAAATATCCTAAACAATCTCCCATAAGCATGATTCTAGAGGAAGGTATCCAAATGATTGACACAAATGTTTAAAATGTAATACAGGATTGTCGACCCTACATCATCCTCTCATCCACAGTTCAAGTACTTGCTAAGGAAACACCACTAGACAGACAATAGATATCATGCAAACCCACCCATGTAAATTTCCCATGCGAGCCCAAGCAAGGAAAGCAGGTCCACCAAAGAAATCATTCAAATCATCCTTGCTAATATTAAAATCCTACAATAAAAATACAAGTCACATGGCAAAAATCAGAAGTAGAAGTCAAGCTTAACATATATGGTAGTAATAAATACCAGTCAAGATAACAACTCATGATATTAAAAATCAAAAAATAGCAGTAATTAATTCATCTTTTACAAATAGAGACACTGCCTCTTTTGTCTCAAAAGCTTAAAGAGAAGACAAGACCAGATCTACAAGGCTTCAGTACTAATATAAAAAAGAAAGCACACTGGTTTGTATTCATAATGTAAAATTCTTAAAAGAATATGGAATTAGTTCTTAGTTCATTGGCATCCTCAAAGCTAATACACATCGCATGTTCTTCAATGTGTGTCTATATATATAATACAGTGATTCTCCACATCATATAAGCAGAGAAGCATATTCGTTAAAAGTTATTTAGTGAATTTCAAATTTCTGCAACATGCTGTAGGCTTGAATGTCATATTCATATTTCCATAACAAAGATCATTTTTTTTAATAAATAAACTTTTTTTGGCAGCCAATTTGACACTTAGCCCCTTGAAGTATTTTTATTTATTTATTTATTTTAAGGCTATTATGGGTGAAAATTTAATTTGAAAAAAATGTATCTTGACTCAACATCCAATGACACAAAAATGGACGTAGGGGTTATTTGTTATATAAATCAAAACCTCATATGCGGAGTGTTATTTATGAAAATAGGGGAGGGTTTCTGACATTTCCCCAAACCTCAAGGAAGTTTGGTGTAATTTACCCAATAACTTAAACTCTTAACAGTCAAGCTATAAAAAATATATGAATTCTATGTACAAGTTGCCACACAGTGGGAGGCTTATAACGTGGCACACAACAATTGGGTGAATACCATTGACACCTATAATGATGCATTTAATCATTCACCATGAAAACTTTCTGCCAAATCGCTTCTTGGCCAACAAATGCTAAAGGCAGGTTCACCCCATGAAGAACCATCCAATCTATCTCTTTCTCCCATCTCTCCCAGTCCCACCAAACATAGGAATCTGCAAAGAAAAAAATGTGAAATTACCTAAGGAATTCTCTACAATAAACTCTGGTTTTTGGATTGGTAAATTACATGCACACCCATTGGGTTTTTTAACCCATGACCTCACTCTTCACCCATTCTTGTGTGAGGAGATATTGACATTTGACTCAGAGCTCACCAGCAAATTTACTACAACAAAGATTAGCTGAAGTAACAAAACAGTTCACTATCTTCCTCTAAAGTAGTCCACTTCATATCATTCTCTAAAGTGTATAACAGGTGAATTCTTGAATTCCTAATTAATATATAATCTATTTTACAGTTCCTGTCGTCTCAATCACTTAAATCTGAAGAATTGCACATTTAGTTCCAAAATTTTGGTAGAAATGAGAAGGTAAGCAAAGATTCAATACTCACAACTAGATGTAACAACATTCTGGTAATAGTTCCATGGGACAGGCCGCTGAATCATCACCCCATCGTCTTTTACAATAGGCAGTGATCGTGGCTTGGGGATGGAAGCTATCTGAACTCCACCAGTCTTGTCCCATGAAACATGAGCACCACACCAATACTTTAAGTACCAATAGAGGCCAGATGCAATTTCTACAGCTGTGGTCCCTTTAATCCTGAAAGAGAAATGCAAAATTTATAATCACAGAATATATATATATATATTGCTTTCTCTCATTTGTGGGAGAAGGGGTAGCAGAAGATATGACTGAAAGAAAAACCGGCAGGAATCTTTCATAGCCAGATACCTACCTATCCTTTAGAAGGGGTTAAAAATCGCTCTTTCAATGGTGACATCTTCCGATGCACAAAACAATATAAAGGTTCAAAACTTTAAGTTCAAATCAGTTCATCCAATGAGCCCAAGAGGAGGGGGAATGGGAGGGATTAATGATATCAGCCATAACATTCTTGAAGATGAAAATTGCTAGAAATGGACAAATAAAGATCCTTAAATAACAAAACAAATAAATATTATAAAGGGATAAAATCTTCAGCAAGAATTATATCCAACGTACACAATCTCAGGCCCATTCTTGCTTGAGGAGTTGTAATTACTTATCAATCAACTTTGTCCGCCACAAACATCCTGATATTTAAAATTGAAACTGTCAGCAAAATAATTATGATGATACTTTCCCAAGAATAATTTTTAGAAATTAAGCCATACATTCATAAAGCAGTCTAATAGAGAAATGTAAAAGAGTTGAAGTCTTGAAGATAAAATCCTCAAAAGAGGCCAAATGGACTTCTTCAATTGGTTGTACTTCTTCTTCTTCTTCTATCTTTAAAGTCATGGGAAAAACATTAAACAAAATCCCCCTTTCTATTCTCATAGCACTAGGATGCAAGGAAAATTTTTGTAAAATAAAAATAAAAATGAGGTACAGAAGGAGACCATTTTAACCAAAAATGAACCATCGAGAGTTAAATTACTTAACTTTCTATTCTTTTCCTGGATTTTCCAATTCTAAGCATTAATGCATGCAAACAAAGACACAGAAAATTGAGGACACCCAGATGAAATAAGCAACAATCAAAACTTACATAAGAGTTTTAAGCAAAGCTTTCATCTTTTAGAACCAAAAGCAGTATATAAGAACACAGTACAGCATACAAGAATACAAAAATTGAAGAACACCCAGATAAAACAAAGCAATAATAAAGCATTCAAAGTGTGAACATTACACGAGGGACAATCTTGAATTGGAAACTGGGAACATAGCATTCAGGAGCAATCTCTTGAGAACAGCTTTGGCTGCAGCTTCTTGAACAGAAGGAGATGCCCTCTTTGAGTCCAAGTGTTTGAGCAAAGCCTGTATTGGTTTTGGCTGTGATAAAGTTAAATCTGTCGGTAGTAGCAATGTGAGTGTGAGTGAGAATCAAAAGTAGAAAGCTGGAGTTGGAATTAGACATGGGTTTGGTTTGGTTTGATTGTGTTCTTTCAGAGGATTGAGTTTTGTGGTCAACGACACTCAGTTCTGTAATCACTCCATATTGAATGGTAGAACCAAACCGGTTTTCAAAACTGGGCGGTACGTCCGCGGTTCGAGAGGTTCACATAAAAACTGATATTTCCGATTTTGTTACTTTAAAAAACCGTTTTGATGAACAGTTTATAGTTAACCCGGTCGAATTGTACGGTTCGGTCCGAATTTAAAAACCTTGGAACCAAACGAGGAAGTAGTTTTGTTTATTTTGTACTTTTTTTTTCTTTTTTACAACGTGGAGGTGAAATATATCAGTCATTCTCTGTTTATTTTGTTTTGTTTATTTGTCATGTAAATTTTTAAAAATGTACTATTTTTAAGTGCAATTTAATTTTTAAATAAAAAATAATAATAGAAATAAACTAATTCGGTATAATTCAGTCTCATTTGATCTATTTCGATTTAATTTGGTTCAATCTATTTTGTCTCGTTCGGTCCATGTGTAGATTGAGAGTACTTATTCTAAATCCGAATTTATTTAAAAATATAAATCTCAAACTTGTTCTATTTAATGAATCTAAACTCATTTTAAACCCATTTATTTATTTATTTTACTTTGCTTGAAAAGAAACAACATAACATTATTTATTTGTGTGGCTTCTAGTTAGCTTAATATTACTTATTAGTCTCATGATAAACAATAAATAAAAATCATAAGAAGCACGCCAAGTGTTACAACTCTAAAACAACATGTATTACTTTTTTTTTAAAGAAAAAAATTATTTATTGTTAAGTTCTAATATACTATTGTTGATTTGCACAATTATCACTTCCTATATTCTTTTATTCTCTAATAAATACTATTTTTTTATACAAAACTAAATAAATTTTTTGTCCAAAATTCTTAGAAACCAATTATTATCCACCTTTAATTATTTGATTCTGGTTTTCCATTTTTTTTTTTTTAAGTTTCCAACTTTATCATTTTCATTCCATTCCTTAGATGACGTGAACAATGACAAAACGACAAGCAAATCAAACACTAAACGACAAACCCGTAAAACCCTTTCTTTCACTTTAAAACCCAAAAACCCTTCAATTCCACACACAAACACATACTTGGAATTTTGAAGCTTAGCAATGGAGGTGGAAGAAGAGGAAAGAGAAATGACTACCAATAAGGTGATGTGTCTTTTGACACTGGGCTTCCTCAAACACTGGGCTTCAAGAGCTTCAAAATATTGGTCACTGGTCAATAAAGCTTCTCAACAATATAAGTTTTTGCATTTAGGTCTTGGTTTTTATTGGTGATGACTGTTTGGTCACCAATTGGTTTTCACAAAAATGGAGACAAGTGATTTGGGTTCCATTTATCTAATGATTTGCCATGTTGTTATATTGTTTTTATTTTTTATTTATATATATATATAGGTAAGAAAAAATATTATTGAAAATGGAGTAGTTGGAAAAATATACAAGGTTCACGATAGCGAACAAAGAGTAAAAAGAAAGCAAAAAACAAACAGTACTCACTAAGCTATTCTAAGAGACAAAAGAAAATCAGAAGTGCGAGAACAATCCGAGAGACCCCAATACTAAGATCAATCAAAAGGGTCCGCCTGGCATAAATCTAACAACTGAGCTAGAGATTTCTATTATATTGTTATAGTACATATTGTGAATGCTATGAATGTTGGAAGCAATCCATAAGAAACAATAATAAGAGCAATGAAGAACAATAGTTTTTGAGGACCTGTATTTAAAATCTACATATAAAATTCCCCTTAGGTACTCCTTATGCCTTCCCAATCATACGACAAAGCCATTCCTCTTCAAGGACTAACACAGTTCTTGTACTAAAAATTCTTAAAGGTTGTTGTATTGACAAACAAGTAGGCCCATCAACTCCAATCTATGGGGCTTAATCATTGCTAGAAATATATTTGGATTATACCTCCCATCATTTTCTTTTTTTATTTTATGTCATGTGAGGCATTTGTCCTTGTTTCTTTTTAAAAATTCTTAAAGGTTGTTGATTTTCTTGCATACTCTCCTTGTTTGGGGTGTGGTTTTGTTGCATTTTTCTTGTTTTTCCCTTCATGCTTTACTTGATCATTGTAATTTTGGTTCTTGATTTTGCCTCCATAGTACATCCCAATGTACTGGGGTTGGCTACTTTTTTCTTGATTAATAATATTTTTTTTTGTTACCTAAAAAAAAAAAAATCTTGAAGGTTGTTGTATTGATAAACAAGTAGATCCATCAACTCCAATTATGGGGTTACTCAGTGTTGGAAATATATTTAGATAGAGAATACCTCCCATCATTTTCTTCTTTTATTTTATCTCATGTGAGGCATTCACCCTTGTTTTTTTTTTTTTTTTTGGTTAAATTACAATTTACACCTATAAGTTTGGTGCATTTTGTTTTTGTTTTTGTTTTTTTCATTTTGGTCCCCTTAATTCCATATCCACAGTAATCATCTTAATAAATCCCACTAGCTCTGGTATTGGATGATGCATTCGGATAAGATAGCAAAATTGTTAGGTTGTCATAGATCAAATAAATTCAAAGGCAAAAATTGAAGCAATTAAGGGTTATTGATAATTTCTGTCAAAGATGGCCTACTTTCATCATATTTTTCTTAACGCTTATAAGGAATTACATAATCTGATTTGTAATAGACACACAATAAATGCTAGATAGTTTCTAACACAACTTATGAAGTAGCTTAAGACATTCCTAGGACACAAGTTTCAAAGTAATTTCTCATATACTCCACAACTTACTAGACAGTTGGATACCATTTTCAAAACAGAACTTCAAAATCAATTCTAATACCACAAAGAACCAATTTAGGCTCTTTAAACTGCAGCTTTGCATCACAATATATTTATATTCACGAATGTGTGCATTTTTTGTAGAGAAATTGTATTATATGATCTACAAGTGTACTGAGTCATGACCATTCTTTGGCAGAAATTGGTGGTAGAAGATTCAATAATATGATAGAAAAAGTTACTGGAGGATTGGGAACGTATGAGAACTTTTGCAAATCACATCCAACCCTTTGAAGTTTTGAAGTCAAAAATCTTACCATACCAGGGAAGTGAGCAATTTGAAAAGCACTAGTTAGACTGACACCATCCATATATTCAAGACATTTCCCAGAGGACTTGAGTTTTTAGCTCAATGTCTCTAGAAAACTTGGACTTTAAATTCAATATCTCATTTCTGATTGAGTGAAACTTGATTCAGAAGTTTTGCAGCTAAACTATTTCCAAAAGCATTACAATTTATATATCTTAACACAATGAGAACCTTCAAGTCCGGCAAACATTAGCCAGGATGGGTAATACACAAATTATTTGTACTTATTTTAATCACTTCCCTTTTAATAACATAATTCAGACAATGAGGATGTCATTCTCCTTAAAGCTTTCAACAGTGTCCGAAACACTCACTTCCACAGGCATGAAGCTAATACCCAAACTTTTGGTCTTGTCCTGGATATCTTGTATATTGGTTGCAAAGGCTTGTCATCTTCACTTCTGCCAAAAATGAAAATACATTTGACTCTTCTTCAAAAATGGAAAATAAAACTGACTCCTCTTCAACTTGTTTTTATGTGTCAAAACAATTGATTTCGGTGATAAAAGCAAATTATTATTATTATTGTTATTAAAAGAAAATTCTTAATTAAATCGATCGTTCAGCTTAAACAAAGCATTTATTCCAAGTGAGTCATACTTTGTTAGTTACAAAAATGGCAACAATGGCAATAAGCAATAATGTTTAGTATCATGCAAATAAATAACTCACTTTTCGTAGGCGCAAATTGGGGTGAAATTTATGTAATATATTAAAAATTTTGGAATGTTGTGCAACTCCTCCAACTAAACAATATCTCCCACTAGCAGCAGGAATCTCAAATGCCTGAATATGTGCATTTGCAACATCTCTAACATCAACAAATATATATATTCCATTAGAGACAACTTGGGTTCCTACACATAGGAAAGAGAGAACAAGTTAATCAATAGCATTATATGGATTATGTAGCTAGAGAGGGTATAAAGCATATTCCCAAGCTGTGTATATTGAGATGGAAGATTTCTTATACACGGAATATTGGTTGAACCACAACCTATACATTTCAAGTGGCATTAGAGGGGTTGACACTTGCAGATCAAGGTCAAGTTTAAAACCTCCTTGTTTTCCAATGAACTCTAAATAACAGAGAAATTTTTACATTCCATGTTAAGAGGACTTGAATTAAGTAAAGCCTTGTGTGCAAGAGAACAAAGGAATTTCAAAGGAGTAAGTCTCATAAAACAGTCACTTATCACAAAAACATAACTGGTAAATTCTAAGGTTAGATTCATGCTCATAGTATTCTAAAGAGTGGTAGCACTCACAATTTCCGGAATAGGCCTATATAAACCTATCGTGCTTCATCCACTAAACCAATTATGGCTTTAACTTGTCATATGAAATGCTAATCGACTTGAATATTTAGAATTTATGTAGAAAGAAACAAAATACATGTAGTCCCTCATTAGTTGCAAATTGCGAGTCAAGAGTTGACTTGAGAGGCATTGACTCGGTGGTGTTCTCTTTTCTTTGTGTTTGAACGCAAGTTTGTTTGGGGTTAGGGCACTAACGTTTCTTTGGGAAATCGAATGACAAGGAAAAGAGTGGAATGGTGAACTTTGATTCCATCCTGTTCTCTTTCTAGATTTTCCTTTTGTTTGATTATTGAGAAAATGGAGGAAATTGTTTGAGCTTAGAAATCTAGAGGTTAAAGTGTTTGGGAAAGTGTTTGGTTATTGAGAAAATCCGAGGGAAAGTAAGACTGAGGTGTTTATTTAAGTTTTAGAATTTAGAAAGTTTCTATGGTTATTAGTGGGTTTATTTAATTTTAAATTTTAGATGAGTTTAGTGGGCATTAGTGGGTTTATCCATTTAAACCCATCTAATTAAATAACTAAATGGATTTTTATCCATTTAACCCAAATACTCAAATGGGTTAAGTTAAGACTTATCCAAATAAGATGGGTAATGGGCTGGTTCATGGATATGGATAAAAATTGCCACCTAGTTGCAATAGAGTACCATTTATGATTGCCAAAACGCCTCAATACTAGGAGTAAGAGTTGGTTTGTACCAATTACAAAGCCCGGATTTATTATTACCAAGTCAATGCCATTTTCTTTAGCGGATGTCCAAGACCTCCTCGGCCAAGGTCATTGCAAGCATATACCATTCCGAGAAAACCCAAAACTATTAAATGGGAACTTTTCTTGGTCGAAACGAATGAAATGTAGTATGTCTACGATTTGATTAAGAGTGAGATCGAGAATCTATATAATTTAGGTTTGGAAGCATTGAAACCTATAAATTCAACATATATCCGATTCTAGAACACAAAAATAATTACTTAGTGCTTTAATTACATTAAAAAATATTGAGAAAAATATGATTACAAGAAATAGTAAAAAGAGCCTAGACAACGACATGGATATGCTCACTGAGAAAGCAAGTTAACAAACCTTGTGATGATATTATCTCTAATGTTTCTCGGAAAACAACTATACTTATAGAACTAGATACATAAAGTCAAAATATTATATCTCTATGTTTCTACTTTCTAGTAACATCATCAAAACATTACCTTAGATCTTTCATTAAATGTATTTTAAGAAATGCTATATTTTAATAGTCCTACTAAAGATACAGTTAAAAACTTAAAATGATATAATAACTCTTTGCAAGACACACACCTTCAACTCCTCACAAGCAGCTGGATCCGAAAACCAAGTCTCATTGATAGCCACATCAGAGTCGGGGGTTTTTTGTTGAACATAATGAAGCCATGGAAGATGTTACAATCACTCTCTTAATAGAAGGAACTTTTGCACATGATTGAAGAACGTTAAGTGTGCCCTTCTTTGCTGGATCAATTATCTATGATTGAAATATAAGAAATGCGAAAGTAGGTTTTGTAGGGAATTTAACCTAAATCCCAACCTCGTGAGAAACAAAAAAGAGAAAACACATGCCAAAGAAAATAATCAAACGCACAAGACAATATTTACGTAGTTGGCAATTTGCCTACGTTCACGAGTTGCGTAGATTTCACTATTATCGGGAAAAAGAAAATACAAGATGCGGCTACAATATTTTTCACTACTTAAAAACACGGCAACAACCCTATAAAACCCTAATCACCAAAGTTGGTTTCACAATGGGCTAATCGGCCCAAGCCTCCATTCCATGGACTAAGCCTCAATAAATCTCCTATTAAAAACCACGGAATATTATTCAGGTCAGATTGGGTCGTCAAACCAAATCAAACAAAACTAGGCTCCATAAAGCCCAATAGGTTCCATAAGAATAAATTTATGAAACTAAGCTATCAAAAGTATAATAGTATTGGACAAACTGAATATATTTATCATGTACCACGTAGTAGAATTTCTTCGATGTCTTTGTGAATGATTTCTTGAAATTACATTACTTTAAACCTAACAGAAAGTACTTTCAACAGTTTCCTGTTGCAAAAATGTGGGAAAACAAATGCAATTGCAGAAAATAATGTTGAATGCATGAAACATCCAGTTTCTTTGAGCTACAATGAGAATAAAATTGATTGTTTTTGGGAAGGCATTGACTTATGTATCCTTCTTACAATTGGATTTGCCCTCTAGAAGATGTAACGTTGACAAAAAGAAAAAAAGAAGAAAAAAGGTTGAACCTGCGCTTGAGAACTCTACACTGAAAACAATTCTCTTCAATGTCTCTCTACTTCTGGATTAAGGCTTGAGAATGCTTCTCTAAAATGTTTTAAGTTTTGTTACCCAATTTTCCACATTTCACTATGTTGAATTAACGTATTGAACATGTAAGAGGATTGAATTGGCCAAGACACATGCTTGAAGCAAGAATCAAATGTTGCTAAAACTGGCAAGCTGGTATGAGATCCTTAAAGTTGTTATAAATCATTTAAAACAAAGTATGGATTCACCATATTGACAGAAAAATGATCACACTATATTGATTATATATTACACAAAGGCAATAAATAATAATATGGGATGAACCTGTGGGTCATTGGCTGTGAGAATAACAGGGGATGCAGTGTGAAAAAACACCTTGGCATCCATCAACTGCAGAATCAAAAGATCCTTCTTTTAGTAAATCCGCTTTGAATAACTGAAGTCTTTCTTTAGCTCCATCAAGTGAAAGTAAATGCTCTGTTTTCTTGGGATCATCTGTGGAATATAAATGCATAAATTTCAATTGGAAGGCTGAATTATTAGTAGCAAACACTGCATGAAAAATAAAGGTGAGGAAAAAATGGGAAGTTAAAAGCACTATGTGCCTGCTATAGGAATTTTAAAACTATGCCTTAAACAGAGGCTTTTCCTTGGGATGGGGTATTTTAGCAAAAGTTTTTAATAAAAGCTTAAGCAGGGAATTAATCATTGATTTGTTTTGAAGAAGTTCTATTTTCTTATGTTACAGAACTTGAGTGTTTTTGCTGTTGGCGGAGTTGGGTAGTACTCTCTCATTGATATTTGTGTGTGTTTTTGTAAAGATTTAAGTTAGCCTGAGGCTATGAAGGGGTGATTAGAAATCTTTAGCTGTGTGGTTTTGTACTTTGTTACTTGTTAATAATATATTTTGCTGATAAAAAATAAAATGATAAATTACGTATTTGGTTCCTATCTTTTACACCATATTTTAATTTAGTCAATAACCTCTCAATTGAATCAATTTAGTCTCTAACATTTCAGTATCGTGTTAATATCTCTTGGATGAAAAAAATATGATATGTCAAATAGAATAATAAAGAATTAATTTACCTACCAAATCAATTACCAATTGTATAGCCACATCTTATTAAAATATTTAAAAATAAACAAATAAATAAATTGTAGTTCTCACGGAGACTAGGCTTAGGGGAAAAATCCCTCTCTCTCACGTATGCTCATCCCTTGGTCTCAACGGAAATACAATTGGTGGCTGTGACTAATTTGGTGGGGATCTTATGGTTCCTTTTCTTATAATGTGGCTTAAACTTAATACATAGAAGTGTATGACAAAACAAAAAGGGTCCAAAATATTATTTTAATCCATAAAATATAGCTCAAAGTTCAATTTTCTTCCTAAAAATTATGTATAAACTTTAGTCTGTCAAGTTTTGTAACAGAAATATATCTCAAAGTTCAATTTTACACGGAGCCCTAACTATCTCAACTAACTTGGGTTTTTTGGCTTTGAACTTAGAAGTCGAGAGACACCTTGGGGTATTTTGGCTCGAACTTAGAAGGTTCCTTGACAAATGTTTAGATGTGAATAGTCACCTGGAAAATTTTCAAAATTAGGACTTGCCTCTATATTTTTGCTACTAGTGACTTGTTCTCAATCTATCATCAATCATACGTTTTAGATGATGATTTCATATAATACTTTTGTTTGGAGCTCGATTGTTTATGGTTGTTCTTGTATGCTTATGTCTGTTCTTGTGGGTTTTTTGTGGTACATTCATTTGAAGGCGCTACTAGAAGATCGCGCCACGGGAAGGAGAAGGCACCACCATCCAAACCATTAGGGATTTTGGATTTTAGGGAGATATGTGTTTTAGATTTAATTTGGGTCTACCGTGTTTAATAAAATTAGCAAATTTTCTAATTGAACAAAAATATATATATTTGATACGGTTTTTTTAAAAACTAATGTGGCAATACATGTGTCCATTGATGTGGCA
Source organism: Quercus dentata (assembly GCA_028216015.1). Taxonomy (NCBI): domain Eukaryota; kingdom Viridiplantae; phylum Streptophyta; class Magnoliopsida; order Fagales; family Fagaceae; genus Quercus; species Quercus dentata. The sequence goes on from CP116447.1 coordinate 7,127,638, forward strand.
AAATGATTTTTTTTTTTTTTTTTTTTTTTTTGTTTTTATTTAGGTCATTTGTCATATCAACAATTTCCATCCAAGAGATAATAGCAATGACTAAATTGACAGCATTGATCAAACATTAGGGACTAAATTAAAGTAATTGAAAGGTTAAGGACCAAATTGAAATATGATGTAAAGAATAGGGACAAATTAGTTTACACAAAATAAAAAATAAGTAAAGAATAACAATGCACTACATATGCAATATTATTTAGAGTTTGTAAATCTACTATTAGATCCTGTATCAATTCTTCTATTTGTGACATAACTTACTACAACTTGGACGTGGTCAATTGTGAGTGATAAACAATCATTTCACATGGATCTATTACTTTTTCTCAACCACTTATAGTCAATCTCACATCTGAATTGTGGCAAAAATTATGTCCATAAACTATCTATATCCTATCATTTGGGGGCTAAAAACATGTTTATCAAAATAGGAAAAGCGAAAGCCACATTTACGCTATATCTCAAATGACTAGTCACAATTGAGGTTCCAATATTATTAATAAAGAGATTTTGAAATAAATGTGAGACTCATCACACACCCACACCCACACACATCACACAATCAATCAAATTGGAGCATCACATTATGTGCCACCACTTTTGGGTACTTCATGTGCACAGAGTCTCTATGGTCACATGATAAGCAATTTACAGGTTTTTGAAATAGTTCATGTCGAAGGTAGTAAAAACTTCCAGAGTGGATCTTTGTAGAAAAAAATTACTCACTTTTGATCAACAAAATGAAGTGGGTGGGGTCATTTACCACAATCTGTATATCAATCTATTGTGTATAAGTCAATTCGGTCTTTTCTTAAATAGTATTCCATACATCAATTTCATGTCGGGGATGAGTCAATCCAAAGCCTAGTTGGGTTCATGCTAAGAAGTAAGAACCAAACTACATACAATTTTCCATTCTCCTAAAGTCAACTACAACATAACCATACTGATAGGTATATGTTGGAGCATTTTGATATTAATTAATTAAAATGAATAAATATTATACTATAAATGTAAATATGTGGGAATGAGTATGGAAGACAAGCAGTTAGTGAAAATGTTTAATCTCTCATTGAAAATAAGAAATACTATTTTATTCTTTTTTAATTGTGGTAATTAATGGCTGTCACGAATTGACTCAGATATTGGGCTAGATATGTGCACAAAGGGGAGACAAGTTAGGAAAGGTTTGCATTGGTTATAAAGTTTAGCCAACCAAAGGTTTGAATTTCCTTAAGAGAGTGCGCCTCAGTTCAAATAGTGTTGTGTAATTTTCTCTTTAAATTAATAATACTAGAAATATTATTTAATTTTTCTTTTGTGTTATTTTCATTATTATTGTGTTTGCACCAATAGTATATACATAGACCATTTCGTCCATTTCATGGTAAAGATTATATTTTACAAATTCAATCCAAATAAATAAAATCATGACTAAATCTAAACAAATAAAATCTGAAAGAATGGATTTAAATGAAGACACAATACATAGTAACAGGTTGATATAATTTAGAGAGAGAGAACACTGACTTGTGTCACGAAATGTAGCTTTTACAATATACCAATGTTGGAGTAGGAGCTTCACAAGCCATGAAGCTATGTATCCCGAAGCCCAGTCACACACCACCTTCTCCTCTCTACTCATTCTCTCTCTCTCTGAAGTTGTGTGTGAAGAAGTGGGAAAAGCTCTGACTTTGCTTTGCTTTGTGTGAGTTTGGTGATTTTCTAGTGTGTAGATACGTTACGCCATATGGCGGTGGGATACCTATAATAATTTATATATATATATATATATATATATATATATATATATAATTTCATAGCTTACAAAAATGGTACCAGTAAGGACATTCAGTATCATGCAAATAATAACTCACTTTTCAGGTAGGCACAAATTGGGGTAAAATTTTGTGCATATCTTGAGAACTTCAGACACGTGTAACTTCTCCAACTAAACAGTATCTCACACTAGCAGCAAGAATCTCAAATGCCTGAATACGTGCATTTGCAACATCTCTATTATTCCATCGGGGATTATTTGAGTTCCTGCACATGGAAAAGAGTGAATAAGTTAATCAATAGCGTTATATGGAATGATGTACGTAGTTAGAGAGAGTGAATTTCAACAGGCCAATATAGTTAAACAAAAAAATTTTCATTTTGATCAATTGACCATTTTATCAAAAAATATGCTTGGAGATCATTGTTGAAAAGTTCACCTTATATAGTAGGTATACCCTACTTTCGGATGCTGATTATCGCCCTCAAATTGTACAAGATAAATATAAGTTATAAAGCATATTCCTGTTGTCGTATGTTCAAATAGAAGATTTATTATCCATGGAACAGCTGAATACATTTCAGGTGGCAATATTAGAGGGGTGGGCACTTGCAGATCAAGGTCAAATTTAAAACCTCCTTGTTTTCAAATGAACTTCTTTAAGTAATAGAGTTTACATTCCAAGTTAAGAGGACTAGAATTAAGTAAAACCTGAGTTAGAGAGAGAACAAGTAATTTCCAAAGAAGGACTAGGTCTCATAAAAACGGTCACTTATCACTCAAAAATACCTAGTAAGTTCTAATGTTGATCCATGCTCATAGTATTTTCTAAAAGTTGTAGCACTCACAATTTCCATCGAATAAGCCTATAAACACCTGTCATGCTTCATCCACTAAACCCAGTTATGACTTTAATTTGTCATATGATATGCTAATCATACTTGAATATTTAGAATTTATGTAGAAAGAAACACAACACACACAGTCCTCTTTGATTGCAAGGGAGTACTATTTATGATCTTCAAAACCTCAAGACTAAAGTAAGGGTTGGCTGAAGAGTGGACCAATTACAGCTTGGATTCATTCTTACCAAATCAACGCCATTCTCTTTAGCAAATGTCCAAGCAGCCTCCCCAGCCAAGGTCTTTGCAAGCACATACCATTGCTGAAAACCCAAACCTATTAAGTGGAACATTTCTTGGTCAAAAAGGAATGAAATATAGACTAAAAAAACAAATGTGATATGTCCTGATTTGGATTAAGAACAGCATGGGAACCTAAATAATTTAGGCTTGAAAACATCGAAACCTATAAAATCAACATATATTTGATATTAGAACATAAAAATCATTATGAGCACTTTAATTACATTATTAGAAAAGTATGATTACAAGAAATGGTAAAAGAGCCTAGACATTGACATGGATATGCTCCCCTAAGAAAGCAAGTTGCTGGATATATAAAGCCAAATATTATAGCTTTATGTTTCTACTTTTACTAAAATCGCTCATCAAAACATTACCTTAGATCTTTCATTAAAGGTATTTTAAGACAAGGCTATATAATAGTCCTATTAAAGATACACAAAAAAGGAAATAGTAACTACTGAAATACACACCTTCAACTCCTCGTTAGCAACCGGATCCAAAAAACCTAGTCTCATCAATACCACATCAGGGTTCACGGTTTTTTGTTGAACATAAATGAAGCCATGGAAGATGTTACAATCACTCTCTGATAGAAGGAACTTTTGCACATGATCGAAGAACGTTAAGTGTGCCCCTGCACTGCTGGATCAATTAATAGGACTGAAATAAGAAAATGTGAAAGTAGGTCCCATAAGAATAAATTTATGAAACTAAGCTATCGAAAGAATAATAATATTGGAAAACTGAATACATTTCATTCGATAAGTTTATCATGTACCAATCTTGCTATTGTATCACACGGTAGAATTTCTTTGATGTCTTTGTGAATGATTTCTAGAAACAATCTAGCATTAACTTACATTACTTCAAACCTAAGAGCAGTACTTCAACAATTTCTTGTTGCAAAAATGGGAAAACAAATGCAATTGCAAATGATAATGTTGAATGCATGAAACATCCAGTTTCTTTGAGCTACAATGAGAATAAAAATTGATTATTTTTGTGGTAAGGCATTGACTTATGTATCCTTCTTTACAATTGTATTTTGTCCTCTAGAAGATGTAGTTCATTGACAAAAAGAAAAGAAAAAGAAAAAGCTGTACCCGCGCTTGAGAACTCTTCGCTGAAAACAATTTCTTCAATGACTACTTCTGGATTAAGGCTTGAGAATGCTTTTCTTAAAATGTTTTAAGTTTTGCTACCCAATTTTACACATTTCACCATGTTGAATTAACGCATTGAACATGTAAGAGGATTGAATTGGCCAAGATACATGCTCAAAGCAAGAATCAAATGTTCCTAAAACTGGCAAGCTGGAATGAGATTCTTAAAGTTGTTATAAATCATTTAAAACAAAGTAAGCATTCACCATATTGACAGAAAGATGATCACACTATATTGATTGTATATTACACAAAGGCAATAAATAACAATACAGGATGAACCAGTGGATCACACTATATTGATTGTATATCACCATGGATTAGAGTAATCCAAAAAGATGGCGGATCAAATTTCTCCAAATCAGAATGGTAAATTGGCCTAATCTTCTTCATCATCTAAATTGAACAATCCAAAATCATGGCCACCATACATGTAGTCCACGTCCATCTCAGACCATCGATCATCCGTGAAATAAATTGAATTTGATATGCACTCTGAAAAATCATGACTAGACAATGACATCGACTGATTTCCGCCCAAAAAACACAACTTGATCCTTCAAAGACTCCACTTTACCAACTTTTCTTGCTCAAATCTAACTTGTAGACACAAAACAACTTTGTACGGTATGGACAAACCAAAGGCTGTGTGTCACTGAACTGAGTAAGTAAGATTCATCAACAACATCTCCTTCTGCATTTACAAAATTTCCAATGGTGCGTTGATGATCAAGAAGTCACTTGATATCTTCACCAAATACAACTGAGTTGAAACTTTGTCTCTGGGAAGTTTACCATCAACATGTTTCAGTGTTGTTGTAGGTTCAATAATCAAGATTTTCGTTGGAAGAGCACTCTGAAACTCCCACACTTCCACTGAACAATTGTATCTTAATGCGTAAAGCCGATTATCATGGCATATAATGTCATAGTAGCCTGATTTTCACCTGCAAAGTTGGTCCATGTTGTGTCTCCTTGCTTACAGAATGCAAGGCTTGAGAGAGTGCCGTAGATCATCACCACCACCCCAAAGTTGTTGAATGTGATGGGTCTGCAACAAGATAGCTTCGCTGATAAAATCCTTCTTAATTTGGCAAATTTGGACCTATCAATTGGGTTGAAGAATTCAACAGGAATCAATAGGAGTTGGATATGAACTCTGGAGAAGGGATTAAAGAGAACTGGGTTGGCTTCATCATCCAACATTAGCAGCCAGCCGTGACAAGAACCCACACACTAAACATCATCACCAAAGCCCCAAACGCATCCTTCATCTTGTAAACCTTCTTTTCTGCAAGATTAAAGAATCGGCTTGTTGTAAAGTCACCTTCTTGGTCGCTAGGAAATATGAGCCACGGAGTATTTTGAATGGAATGAGACTCTGCTTGTGATTGTGTAGCTCCAGGAAGAACAGACATGTAGTGAGTCTTGCAATCTATGAAATTCCACATCGCTAGGGAAGAACATGGAGATATGCTTATAAAAAGTTACCCTCTTCAATATGTAGAGGTCTTTTCCCCAACGCGACCTGGGGAAAATAAAACCGTGACGAATAATATCTACACAGTTGGGGTGGGGCAAACAGCTTTGCTTGAAATTTTTCTACTTTTTCTAAACCTCTCACCCAAAATTTTTCTTCTTTTTCTAAAGCTCTCACCCATGATTGATTTTGTGTTCTATCGACTAAGGAGTTTTGCTTTTAATTTGTACTCAAGACTGACTTATTTACAATTGAAAACACTACTGAGCACCGACTTTGTTTTTGGTGTTTTGATACACCGACTTTGTGTTTTTTTTTTTTACCAGTCTTTCCTAATCCGTTTAGGACTAGGTTGGGACTAATTTATTACGAGTATTAGTTGATAGGTTCTATTTTTTTGAATAATCATCCTCTGTTTTGTTTTTTCAAAACAGAGCATTAGTTTATATTAGGTGATTATGTGGAAAGTATTCAAATAAAAAAACAGAACTAGTCCTTTAGCAGTCATGCATGGTGCTGCTGGTTTAATTTGACAGTGTGTGTCCTGTCCTTGAATGGGTTTCCAAATCTTGTTTATCACCACACACAGTATCATGTGATAAAAAAGGCTTCACAGTGGCATCTTGTTGCCTCTTAAGTGGGTTAGGTATTTGTGGTGGTCTAGTTGTTTGCTTCTAACTTTCTTGTTCAGAAAACTACTTGTACATTTGTATTATTTGGGTAAAATCATGATTTGTTACTTTTCACACCAGTTTTTACTTTACCTGATTGTGATAGATGGAAATGCAGTGGCTTACTTTTCTGAAAATAAAAAATTGACTACTTTTAGCCCAATTGACTATTTTATTTATGAAATGTTCATACTTATAGATCACTTAATTGAAATGAAATAGAAGTACATTTGCTTGCATCAAATTAGAATAATCAATTTGCATTATTCGGTCCTCCTAGGTCTATTCTGCAATTGGCCAACTCGGTCCTAATTCGGTCCAATTGGTTTATACGGTCCACTTAGGTATATTCGGTCCAATTAGGTCTATATAGTCCAATAAGGCCTATATTCAGTCCAATTTGGTCCATACGGTCTACTTAGGTCTATTCGGTCCAGTTAGCCTATTCAGTCCAATTTGGTCCATTCAGTCCATTTAGGTCAATTCGGTCCAATTCTAGTCCATACGGTCCACTTAGGTATATTCAGTCCATACGGTCCACTTAGGTCTATTCAGTCCAATTTGGTCCATTCAGTTCATTTTGGGTCCATTCGGTCCAATTTAGTCCATTTCAGATCACATCGGTCCAATTTGAATTTGAAGGTAAACTTTGTCCATGTAATTGACAATTAGTATTATAGTTGTGTTAAAAATTAAATACCACATTTTCAACACACCAATAAATAGAGGCCTAAGTATCATAGGGGAATGAGCTTATTGTCCTTCATAAGAACTAAGTCAAAAACACAAAAATAAGATTGAGTATCAAGGGTTCTAAAGGATGTAAAAGGTAAAATGAAATAACATAATGAAATTTGGACTGTGATCAAGCAATACCAAGCTTGGAAAATTCATAACTAATTTGCCTTGTGCTTGATTTCCTAAATGGTAAATAGGCCAAATGTTAGGCCTGGCTTTAAGTAGGCAAAACTATGTTGTCTTAGTTTCCTAACTTAAATCTTTTAGTTTTGGATAATGAATTATTTTATGAAAAAAAAAACTATATCAATTGAGTTAAATGTCTTTATTAATATTGAGAATGTGACAATAAATATTTTTAACAAGAAAAGTAAAAAAAAAAAAGGAATACATCCATTTTTTATGG